>OY728160.1:1951549270-1952149270 GCA_963277665.1 Viscum album
CTCAAATTAATAATTTATCACTATTAATTATTTCGATTAAAAAAGTTGTTTTTAATTATAATTTAGTAATTTTCACTATTCATTAGAATATGAAAGTTATCCGAAAAGTACCAAAATTTCACCTTAGGCTAAATTCGATACTCCGAATCCAAAAATGAATTCCATTTTGAAAAATAAAATTTACAAAATTTCCAAAAAGTGGTTATTACTATTCATAACGGCTAGTTTTAATAATATTTTAATAGCATATCGTTGTTTCGTGAAACTCAGTATTGCGTACTACACACGCTATCGAGGAAGGTCGCGATTGCGTGTAACGGAAGGAAAGTCAAGGATGCGTATTGTGAAAGCTTCTTTTGTTGTAGCGTACAACACAAGACATTAATGAAATTAAAAAGAATATTTTTCATAAAATCTTGGGGCGTTACATTCTAATAACCTCATCTCTTAGATATTTCCAAGTGAAAACTTCATGATAATAAGTTTTAATGTCTTATGAGCATCCAACACTTTATATCCTAAACTGCGTGTGTCCCATCAGATAGATTTCATCTAGACATAGAACATATATTTGAGAATATCATCATACAACTTCAAGATTCTCATTATTTTGGGAAACTTATATAAAATTTTTATGGGATAGATACTCCAAGTACATTATAACATTAATTTTATATATAATAATGCTCATCATGTTATATTATATTTATTAACATCCAAGACATTAAATATATAGGAAGTTGAAAGTGTGATGTAGTTGGTTCTAGGGCACTAACTCCAATAGACTCCCACTTAGACTAAAGAAAACTAATAATTAATTTTAGTTCACTATAAATCATATGTTATTCATGATTCTACTAAGATAAATATTTATTCAATGGGTTTACCATGTTCTCCTCCAGGTAAACTCTACTTACTATAACCTCCCCCTTTTAGAAAAATCCCTCAAAAAGTGATACTTTTGAAGTGTATTCTTTATCTGTTTATCTGACCTTAGATCATTAGTGAGGACAACCATTATAGTATTATCACAATAAAATTTTGTGTCATATTTAATTATAAGAACCAAATAAAACTATTAGTTTAATTTATATATACAAAGCTTCTTTAGTTGCATCAGAATCCACAATATACTTGGAATCTATTGTAAAATTGATGACCATTGGATTATTTAAGCCCTTCCAAATCACAACTCCTCTATTAAGGTTGAGGAAATATCCTGAATATAATTCCAGTTCATCTTGATCTATCAAAAAATTAGTATTTGTATATCCCCTAATGAATAGGTCCTCATTTACTCTATAAACCAAGAACACATCTTTAGTACACTTTAGATATTTTAGGATAGTTTTGACTACCATATTATGGAGGTCTTCTATTTTTACTTAATATCCACCTAACATGCTCAAAGTATAGGAAACATAAAACCTTTTATATGGCATGGAATACATGAATGATCTTATAGCTGATGTGTAAGGAATATTGATCATCCTCGGTCTCTCCTCTTGTGTCTGATAACACATTTACTTATAGATATTTATACCATGTGGCATAAGAAATAATCCCATCTTTGATTATTCTATATTGAATATATTTAGTATCTTGTAAATTTATATACACTAAATTAGTCTAAGTAGCCTCTTGGATCAATCATGAATGATCTTGATCCCAAGAATGTAGGTTGCTTCACCTAAGTCCTTTATGGGGAATCAATTGTTCAGCTATGTCTTAACTAACTATAAGGCGAGTATTTTAATTCCCATTAGTAATATATCATCAATTAAATCTACTAGGAAAATGATTTCACTCCCACTAAACTGCTTGTATACATATGGATCATATTCATTCTTTATGAAATCAAATTCCTTGTTGGCTTCATCAAAGTTAATGTTTCATGATCTAGATGCTTAATTTAACCCATAAATGGATCTGTATAACTTTATTGTCATATCTTGGAATCACAAACCCTTCTCTTTGGGAAATATAGGAATATTAAATAAGGTTTCCATTAAAAAAGTGGTTTTGACATCTATCTTACAAATCTCATAATCATGGAAAGTTGTTATGGAAAGTGGAATTCTAATGGATTTTATCATGGAAATTGGTGAAAAGGTTTCTTCATAATCTATTCCTTGATATTTATTAAAACCTTTAGCCACTAGTCATTCCTTATAAGTAATAACTTTACCTTCCATATCTAGTTTCTTCTTGAATACCCATTTTCATCCAATAGACATTACATCTACTATAAGATCAATCATAACCTGAAATTTGTTCTAATATGTGGAATCTATTTCAAAATTAATAGCTTCATTGTATTTAGAAACTTTTAAGTTTCTTCCTATTTTATTATAGGATAGAGGTTCATCGTTATCAACTAATAATGATTCAATATCATCAGTGACTATAAAACCATATATCTCTATTTCCCTAACCTATATGGTGCTCCTACATAGTACTTGTATCTTTAGAATAACCACTTCCATAGGTCCTTAGGTAATTTTCCCATTGTTTTGACTCTTATTCATCTTAAGCATCAACTTCTTTGAAGTTTATCTTACTAACACTATCACGTTTGGAGATGTTCTCCATCTCAAGAAATATAAAATGTATTTCCACTATTACATTTTAATCAGAAGGGTCATATAAGTAATATTTATTTATTTCTTTGTGATATCCTATAAAGATACACTTTATGCCTCAATGTGTGAGATTGTTTCCAGAGATATCCTTACCAAACGTCACACATCCCCATGCATGTGTATGTCACAAAAAAATATTCTCCCCATATGTTAACTCATATAGAATTACATTTTATACTTTATTTATAATTCAATTTATTATATGTATTACAGCTTGTATTGTATATCCCCAAAAGGATAATAGTAGATCAACATCACTCATCTATGACCTCACTATGTCCAACCAGATGTGGTTCCTCCTTTCACTAACACCATTCCACTATGGTGTATAAGGAGAAGAGGGTTTAGATAGAATCTCAAACTCTCCTAGAAAGGAAATTAACTCTTGGTTAAGATATTCCCCATATAAATTTGATCAAATATTCTTTATCTTCTTACCAAGATGATTCTATAGTTTATTCTATAGTTCCTATCATGATTGGTTTCCTCTACTGAGAAGGGGGGTTAAATCAGTGGAGGGGGTTTTTACAATTTATTATAAATAAAATAATCCTCTATGACTTTTTAATGTACAATAAAATCAAAACAAAAATAACACAGCCTCACATGATCATACAAAGAACAAATAGTAGGGTACACACATATTTTTACAATGTTTAAATCTAATGTGGAATCCTAATCCTTGTCATGGATGGTTACTCTTCCCAACCACAGATTCTTTTCAGTATATCCTTAAGTGAAATCATCTTAGAATAATACATGTGTAATTTCACCACACACTTCAGGTGTCATGCCCAATAACATAGATTCCTACTTTGATAAAAAAAATATGGTTATATAAAAAAATGAAGAATATTATTAGAAAAATAGGTTTCTTTTGTAATCAAGAGATTCATTAGATGTTTTTTCACTAAAGAAGAAAAACAAGGCTTCAAAAAGATTGGATTTTTTCTACATATCTATCACACCTATTCATTGTGTGTAGATAATTTTCTAACTATAAATTGTCTTTCATGAATCAAAAATATTTTTTACTTTTGGTTTTCATGTTGGGAACACACCCCATAATCTCTGATCTCTCTTATGTTGATCTAAAGAGATCATGTTTCATGATCTCTATGATAGTTAACAAAAACCATATCTTCATTTTAGATGAAAAGGGATTTTATTTAATATTAAAATCACCATTAAAATCTCCTTAGAACCACTAAAATATTATTCAAAACATTCATAAATCATATCTTGAAAAATGAAGCATATGATATAGAAGAATTCAAAACCATTCAAGAATCATCAGAATTAAATCTCATCAATTTGTAAGTGGTGAAAATTTGGAATGGCCATGTGAAATATAAATGGTTATGTAGAAATTGAATACATGATTATCAACACAAATCTCCTATATATAATACTAACCAACATGAATTTTTATTCGTCTATGTGACTAATCAGTTATGTTGTACACAAAAACTAGCAATGTGAATGAAAATGGTTACTTGGATTAAAAAATTTACAAATTAATCTACATATAATATTTGGATTCATGGATAATTTAGATAAATGAATGAATTGTCTAAATTATTCACCTATAGAGTGGAAATGGATATGTGGTCCTCTGTGCCAAATCAGTATCATTTTAAAAATGGAAACGCGAATTCTCCCTTTACAAACTCGACTACGGGGATCAGAAACCACTCAACCTCAATTAGAACTACTTTAGTAGAACTCCATACCTACTCAAAAATACTTTCTTATATCATGAAACTTTATTCCATGATATTTAATTTCATAAAAACTAGTGAAACCACCATCAGACTTATGAATTCCTCATATCAGTTTTTCAACAAATACAAAAACTCATTCTTTCCAAGAACTATGAGATATTCAAGATCTCTCATACCAAGACACAACACCATGGGGTTATTTAATATCCCTTCATTATAACCCTTTTTATTTGTTGAAATAAATTTAAAACCCCCTAATTTACCACCTTTTAAGAAACAAAACCATTTTATCATCATTGAGGAGTGAAAATTATGGAAGACCACTATTGTGACAATTATTAAAGATAATTTCTACAACAATGGGGTGTTACTTCCATCCTCACTGCCTTCATCATGAACTTATGTCATGATTTATCAATGTTGAGTGAACATATCAATTAGAAACTCCCCATGTAGCTTGCATTTACACTCTCCTATAGCTTGCTATGGGGGGAGTCAAAACAATGGAAATTCAAGTTCATGGGGAAGGATGAACATGAATTTTCAGCCTTAACTCCACAAACATATCTCTTGGTAAAATGATATTTGATATCAACGTACTTGGATATTGAATTCTTCACTAGTTTTTTAGAAAACCCAATATCACTTTTATTATCACAATAAATTTTTAGTGGTCTCACAATCTCAATATTAAAATCTTCTAACTGCACTTGCATCCAAATAATCTTTGTACATTCATGTGTGGTGGATACATATTCTGCCTCATCCATGCTCAGAGTCACTGAATTTTTTTTCTTTCTATACCAGCTAACATAGAACTCTCCCAAAAAGAAATTTCAACCTAAATTTTACCTTATTTCTATATAGTAATTGTCCCAATTCACATCTATGAATCTCAAGAGGTTTATATCAATATTATGTCTATATAACATCCAATAGTTCATATTTCATTTCACATATCTCAGTATTATTTTAGAATACAACCAATGAGACTCATTAGGTTCAATCTAAAATATGGCACATAGGGTCACTAAATAAGTCATGTATTGGATTGATGTTTTTAAATAAATCATAATTCTAATGAGTCTTATTAATTATTTTGGGTTAACATTACTTTCAACTTCATATATTTGTAGTTTAGTTCCAATTGAAATTGGATTTGAAAATTCCTTTTAATTTTCCATTCCAAACCATTTCAGTAATTACACAGCATATTTTTCCTTGTATAGAAAGATTTAATTCATCTTCTACTCAATTTGAAATCCCAAAAAGTATGTCATCTCAATAGGATTGGACATATCAAATTGATTTTTCATCTTCTATGTAAAATCTTTATAGAGACACTCCTTATCACTAGAAAAAATGATTCCATACACATAGATAATTATAATGAGAGTCTTTTTTCTCATTTATTTCACATAAAGGTTACAATCAACTTTACCTTTAGTAAAATTCATGTCCCTTAAACATCTATACAATTTAGAATACCAAAATCTATGGGCTATTTCAAACTATAAAATGATTTCTTCAGTCTTAAAACTATGCTTCCATCCTTATCTAATATAAAACCATCAAGTTTTTCAATATATACTTCTTCCTTAAGATCACTATTTAGAAAGGCATATTCTAAATCCATCTAATAAAAATTTTAATGTTTATGAGCGGACACTGCCAAGAAAAGTATAATAGTCTCTAGTCTTTCCATAGGTATAAAAGTTTCTTAGAAGTCAACACCTTCCATTTCATAATATCCTTTTCACAACATCATAACTTTATTCATTGATACTTAACCTTTCACATTTATCTTATTTCTGAAGACATGTTTTGTACCTGTCACTTTTTTTGTTTTCAGTCTTGGAACAAGTTCCTATGTAAGGTTCTTCTCAATTTGATTAATTTATTCATTCATTTCATTCACCCATTCATTATATTCAATAGCCTCAGCCACTGTTATTAGTTTAACTTATGATACAAGAGCTTTTTGGTTTTCAATTATTAGTTTTCTTCTTGTCTAAATTGATATATTTTGATTCCCAATGATATTATTAGTATCAACATGTTTATTCAATCTCTAAAAATATTTTATGACACTACTAGAACCTTATTCATCATCATTGGAACATTTTGAATCTACATCAACTATTTTTGGTCAAATTTATACAACTTTTTCACCCATTTAATCAGAAATATACTCTTTTTTTTGTAGTATACTCCAAATATGTAGGGATATCTTATCCCTTTTTCCCAAATTTTCATCAATTTTAAAATCTGAACACTCAAAAATCTTATGAAACCTTTTATTCTAGTATATATATCCATTTTCGTTGGATAAATAACTCATAAATACTCTATCATAGGCATTTTATTTAAACTTTACCAGCCCACTTCCTTTGATTTTCATATAATAAGGAATATAAAATACCTTGAAATATTTCAATTTTTAGTACCACATTTCATAAGAAGTATTATGTTTCTTAGTTCTTAGGATACATATATTCTGAATTAATGTGCGTAGTAGTACACACTGCTTCTCTCCATAAATATTTTGAGAGATCATTCCTAGCTAGAATTATTCTCCCCGGTTCCACAATATTCATATTATTACATTCTACAAAATCATTTTTTGTGGTGTATAGGGTGTTCTATACTGATTCTTGATTCTATGTTTTCTAAGATAAGATTCAAACACATCACATGTATTCTTTCCCATTATCAAATATTAGTTTTTTTATATAAACACCAAGATATTTTTCAACCTATCTTCTGTATAGTTTGATCACTCTAATAGCCTCATTTTTGTGCTTGATCAAAATAATATCAGTTATATAAGTGAAATCATCTATAAAAATAATGAAATACAAATTACCTTGAGTAGACTTCTGCCTTATGGGTCCACAAAGATTTATGGGGGTCAATTCTAATTGTATTTTGGAAGTTATGTTCACCTTCTTGTGATCCTTTTGAGTTATCTTTCACTTATAAAATGTTCCATAGATTTTATCTTGATCCCTCTTTATATTGGGTAAATCTCTCACCACTCCATGTTTCACAATCTTACTTTGAAATCTCTGGTTAAGATTCCCAAGTATTTTATGCCACAATATGTTCTTATCTATTATGCTCAAGTAACATGAATCAGATGGATCACAAATCAAGAATATGTTTTATTCTAATGCCTTGAGAAACAAATCTTACATCACCTATGATTTTAATTGTGCGTATATTTATTTTAAATATTACCTCATTCCCATTATCATGGATTTGGATGACACTCAACAAGTTGTTTTTCAACCCTTCAATATAAATAACCTCATCTAATTTAAAATTATTATTCTCAACCTGATTTATCCCAATAACTTTTATTTTCAAGGAAGATTAATTTCTAAATATTACTACTTCTCCTTTATGTTTCTCAATATTCTTAAAAAAATTGATCACCAATAATGTGGGTGGAACATCTACCATATAGTATCCATGATTTTTTTATTTTTTATTTACTTAAAATAAACTTCTTCTAATAATGAGTTCTCTTTATTGTATATTTAAACCTCCTTTCCTTTATCTTTGAGATAGAACTAATCAATCAGTCTTGTCATGAATTTCTTTTCTCTATGTCCCTATTGATCACACCTTCCACATAGCTCTTCAAGACAGTAAAACCTATTTTTTATTGTAAACTTGTGCCCATTTTCCTTCTCAACTTGCATTATTTTAGAATCTACATTATTCTAATTATAATTTCTCCCCTTGGGTTCTTTCCTTCTCCCTAGTAAATACATGTTATACCAATATGTATATTATTTATTATCAAACATGCCACTGAACCAGAAATATATCTAAAATACGAATTTTATTGAAAAGAAAGAGTTATATCCATAAATATTCTATCCAAAATTTGGCATTTGGTGGGATGGTTGAGTCTAACTTTGTATTTGATTAGGAAGAAAGTTTTCATTCAATCTTCTTATTTAATTATGAAATTATGTAAACAATTTCTCTCCAAATTTCTTGATCCACATTTTTGTAGAACCAATATTTAAACCTAAACTATTAGTCTTAATAGTTTTGGATACAAGTTTTTTAGATGGGAACTTTACCCAAAAAAAATCAGCATCTCTGGAGGATTCTCCCATAACTTAAATAGTGCTTTCTAAGTCCTTAATCTTTTCATGGTCTTTCTTGGAATAAAAAAATATTGAATTATTGATAGTTGTTCCTTATTTAAAGAGATTTTTTCCTTAATATCTTTAATAATTTCCTCATATTCCACAACATTAAATTTGAGATCTTTATTTTCTTTTGAAAGAGTTGTCTCTTCTTTTCTTGCTTTCCCTTTTAATCAACCAGTTACATGTTCTATTTTAAAAGTTTATTCTTATATTTCTTGAGCATGGTGTTTTTCTCAATGAATTACTCAATTTCATCTTTGGGAATGTATTCATAATCTATTGGTCTTGAATCATTTTCACCGCCGCTAGATGAATCAACAATCTTCTGAACATGATCCATAAAATTTGTAAATCTTTCTTATGTCGCTTAATTAAAATCATTGCATGAGGTAAGATTATTTTCCTCTTCTTTGCTCATAGGATTTCTTCCTTATGTTATTTTAAATATTTTCTTACTTTTACCAACCATTGAAGCATATTTGGAATTTTTTCTCCACTTCTTTCACTACTACAAAACTGGAATTTAACAGCACTAGTATTTATCAGTGCTAGAAAAAAGAACTGATAAATGGAATCTTTATCAGTGTTAAAGAAAGTGCTGATAAATTTAACCCTTTATCAGTGTTTTTTTAGCGTTGATAAAGGGACCATTTATCAGTGATTTTTTTTAGTGCTGATAAAGGGTTCCCTTTATCAATGCATTATTTTTAGCACTGATAAAGGATATCCTTTATCATCACTTTATTTTTATCATTGATAAAGGGTACCCTTTATCAGTTCTATATTTTTAACGCTCATAAAGGAATCCTTTATCCGCACTTTTTTAGCATAGATAAAGGTATGAATAAATAAAATTAAATAATTAATAAATAAAAAATAAAAAATGAGTTTATTAAAAAAATATTTAAAATTTTATTAATTAAACGATTATTGATAAAAATGAATAAATTGATTATACTATATATAAATTATAAATACTAATAAATAGTATATATTAAATATATAGATATATGTAAAATGAAAATTAAACAAATTGAAACTAAAAATAATTAAATTGAGAAAAATATTAAACATTTTATTAATTAGATGATTATTGATAATGTTAATAAATAGTATATACTAAATATATATATATATTAATGTATATAAATATCATTTATATAATACAAAATATTATTTAAATTGTAATATATTTAGTGAATAATGGTTTATAATTAAAAATTAATATGAATTAAAAATATTGGCTAATTGCATCGAGTAATGGACATAATTGAATGTCATTTGATTTTTCAATTTATAATTAAACGTATTATATTGATTTCAAATATAAGTAAGTAATGAATTTTTATATACATACGCACACACACAAATATTTTCTTTTGGAATTTAATCAATTTATATTATTTATTTTTTATATATTTATTTACTGTGTTTTGGTATTTTCAATATATCTATTAATCTTTATTTAAATATATATACATTTTCTTAATGATTTATATTAATCAAACTTATCTAAATTTTAAATATTATACTCATTTAATTAATCAATTTTACTCAATTTTAACATACATGAACATAAGATTAAATATTCATTAATAATGTTAAAAATACATTTGTAAAAAAATTATTTATAAATAAGTATAATTATAAATGTATATTTACTATTTTTATACATTTATAATTATAAATAAATAAATATTATTATTTAAAAAGTATTTCTATAATTATAAATAAATAATTATATATTCAAAGACTTATAAAATTATTATTTTATAAAAATTATTATTATAAATATTATAATTATATATAATAATTATACTTTTTTTAAAAAGTATTAATTTTTTTTAAAAAGTATTATAAATATTTATTAGTGTTATTTTAGTGCTGATAAAGATTAATTTTATTAGCGCTTATTAAGTTAGCACTGGTAAAAGGTATCTTTATTAGTGATTTTTTTAAGAATTGATAGAAGTGTCACGGTCTATTTTAAGAACTCTAACCATCATGAACTAGTTTGTGATATCTAAACCTCCCCATAGAAGTGACCTGCTATCAGCACTCCTCGTTGTTGAATCCAGCTCAAATATATGCTAGAATTAAGGCTCCAACTATTCCAAGGATCGAATCCAAGTCTCAAGAAATTCAAGGGTTGAACACAACCACGGCTTGAATGAAATCCAGGTTTTTTTATATCTCTAATTTCCCTCAGTTACCCACAATACCTTCTCATCTCATATCTGTGTATCCCAACAAGTCTGGTTACACTATACTATAATAAAACAACCCAAAATTCATTTTTTTAGATATATTGAAGTATTGTCTTCCTCGATATCATGTGGGTCTCCTTGGGACAACATTTTTACTGTGTGACTTGAAATATATCAAACCCAATGTTGGTTCATGTTGTTGTGAGGTATAATAGGCTCCCAATACCTATATTCCATGATATCTACCTCTTTGAAATCATTAACTTTTAAAAAATCATCCATATAGTGATCGATGTTTTCATTGGTTTGGAATATTACATTATAAATCAGTTGGATGATGAAATATCTAACATCATTGGTGTCTTATATTAAGTTGTTTATCAATTGGATGAACATTATGTATATTTTGTTTATTGTCTTATTTATTTAAATACTTATTTAAAAAAATATAATGATTTCAATTTTTATTTTTGAACTATTTCAATTTGAATTTAAATAATATGACTTAAGTGATATAAAAATAAAAAACAAAGAGGTTTAAGGTTCTATAATCCTTGGACTATATTATACAGGAAAAACTGATTTTGAGATAAAATGTAATTGATATTTTGATTTTGTTTGTAGAAATATAGTTAGAAAATAAACAATTCAAATGATTCATTTTCTAGGAAATACCTCAGCATCATGATGTTTTAAGAAACAAAATATTTTTTCATTGCATGGTATGGAATAAGAGTACATTTTTTATATAATTTATTCTTATCAATCATTTAGGACTGATCAATATTTTTCTAAATTTGATATTTTCTTTGAAAATTAACTTATTTAATGAGAAAAGTTTTCTATTATTTAAATTTTAAAGAATATTTTCAATCATTCAAAAATAAATCTTATACCACTATATTTAAATAATTTTGATAAAATAAAATATTAACATTAATTAATTTAAATTTAATAAATAATTTTTAATAGAATCTATTTTTTTTAAATAAAAATTATTTTTCAGGGATAAAATCATTACACCTTTATAATCCCACTTCAAGTAAACTTTATTAGTTTGGATTTAATAATTTATTTACATGATATGTTCCCTATGGATTATTAATTCTATTGAATTTTATGGTTTACTAACATAAACATAAGTCCATTTTTTATGTCCTAGTGTTAATATGATGCCCCATAGATGTGACCATCTTAATTACATGACATAAAAAATGTTTCTTTACAATACATTACCATGACCTTTTATGTTAAGAGTTTTATAGAATTAGGACAAAAATTCAACTAAAAAACTGATGAATTTTTAAACTAATGGACATTTTTTAACAATATATACAACAACATGATCCATAATAAGCCTCCATTGTTATTATTCAGATAAAGCTCCTCATGTCACATTGATCTTTTTCAGATCAATCTCCTCGTGCATATATTTGATCCAATTATCATCCTTGTAAACCTCTCCAAATGATTTAGGCTCTACTTGGGAAAAATGGGGTTTTTTGTAGAGTCTTTCTGCTTCGAGTTTTCATCGAAAATTTTTGATCACCAATGAAACTTTATTTATTGATTCCATCCTTTCTTTTATTTCTTGCAGTTGATAAAAATATATCCATATTTGAAATGATAGCCCACTCATTAATACTTCTTAAAAATCACTTCATTTCTTTCATCACACATCTAATAAACTCTATGTATGTTTTACTTTAATCCATTTAAAAATAGATCATGCATTAACATTAAATTTTGGTTCCACCCTAAGGAATATCTGATTTCCCTCCATGAAATTCTCAAAAATGGGAGACATTAACCTTTTATAATGATTGTATTATGTGTATTTATTTATTTATTGTACAAAATTAATATTTTATGAACCCAATAGGACATATTTACTTTCTCTCAGATGATTCAAAGCCTCAATCAAATGTATCTTATTTTCTCTTCATCCTCCTCACTCATTGATTGATTATTTGGTGAGATCTATTTGGTTTTTTATCATCATTATTTCTTTACCATTGACATATCTCTATAGTCAATAATGTTTTCATAGTAAAATCATTATCCACAGAATTAATTTATTGTTTCATATTTATGTTTAATTTATTTATTTTTAGTATTTCTAATATAATAATTGTTTTCTTGTACAATTGGATTATTTTGTTCGATCCTACAACTGAGATAATGATAGTAAGGAAATGCATCAAGAATGCATACAACTATCAGGAAAAGCTGAATTCTTGCTACTAATTAAATTTTTTTTATCATTTTATCTAATATTTGTAAGTTAATTTCCTAATAATTTTTATCTAATACTTATTTTTTATAGATCTTTTGGGAAGTCATATTTTGATTTCAAATATCTACAACCAGCCACAAAATAGATAAAATGATTCTTTCTGAAAATGTTTCCACACTTTCTTTTTTTATTGAATTTTTTTGTCGAACTTCCAACACTGTATATAGATTCTATGTTCTTAGCTGAAAAACCATTCTTGTTGTTAAAATCCTCTACTCTTATAACTTTCAACAATAGGAAAGTTTTTTCTGCTAAGAATATAGAATCAATATGCAGTGTTGTAATTTAAACATAAAAAAATGGAAATTTGGTAACATTGGAAGTTAGGATTTTTTGAGACTTTGGGATGTGTAGGAATCAGTCACACCTCAATCTGACACATGGTGTGACCGGTATGACTCCAAATTCTTCTTTCTATTTAAAATTGGCATTAATTTTAGTAAAAAGAACAATTGAAATACTCAAAACCAATAAAACATATTCTTATTGTTTTGATATTTTAGATAAATTATCCATAAGTCATTTGATACATGTATGAATCCTCCACACCTTAATTCGATGCATGGTGTAACCGACATGACTCAATGTGTCAGTTATCAATTTAAAATTGACAATTTAGTTCAAAAAATGTCACTCACTGAAAAAAAAAGTGTGCTTGGATTTTCTTGATAATTTATTACATCAATTCATAATTAATTTTTGATATGTATAAATTGTTTTCATATAAAACCGGTACACAATGTGATCAGTATAGGTCAAAGTGCGTGTTTCCATTTTAAAATGACATTTTAGTAAAAAAAATAATTGACGTACTCGAAACTAAGAAAACACATTCGGATTATTTTGATAATTTAGGAAAATGATTCATAATTCATTTAATACATGTAGGAATCAATCTTAACTCAATCAGAAATACATTATTACCGATATGACTCCAAGTGCATCTTTTTATTTAAAAATGACATCAATTTTAATAAAAAAGGACAACTGACCTACTCAAAACTGAGCAAATGCATTCATATTGTTTTGATATTTTAGGGAAAAATAAATAAGTCATTTGAGATGTGTATGAATCATTATTACCTCAATACGACGTACGGTGTGACCAGTATGACTCCAAGTACATCTTTTTATTTAAAAATGATATCAATTTTAATAAAAAGGACAACTGTCCTACTCAAAACAGAGAAAACAAATTCATATTATTTTTATACATTAATTAAACGATCCATGAGTCATTTGAGATGTGTAGGAATCATCTGTACCTCAATCCGATGTATGGTGTGACTGGTATGACTCCAAGTGTGTCTTTTTATTTAAAAATGACATCAATTTTAATAAAAAGGAAAACTGACCTACTCAAAACCATGAAAATGTGTTCATATTATTTTGATACTTTGGGTAAATGACCCACAATTCATTTTTTATGTTTAGGAATCATCTGTACCTCTATCAAATGCATGATGTGACCGTTGTAACTCCAAGTACATATTTTTATTTAAAAATGACATCAATTTTTTTAAAAAAAAATACAACGGACCTACTCAAAACCAATAAAATGCATTAATATTATTTTGATATTTTAGGAAAATGATGCATAAGTTATTTAAGATGTTTAGGAATCATTCACACCACAATCTTACACACAGTGTGACCAGTATGACTCCAAGTGCATCTTTTTATTTAAAAATTACATCAATTATAATAAAAAGGACAACTGACCTACTCAAAACTGATAAAACACATTCTGATTATTTTGATACTTTAGTAAAATGATCCATAAGTAATTCTTGACATTTAGGAATTTTTCTTACCTCAATATGATGCACAGTGTGACTATTATGACTCCAAGTGTGTCTTTTTATTTAAAAACGACATCAATTTTAATAAAAAGGACAACTAACCTACTCAAAACTAAGAAAACTCATTCATAATGTTTTGATAATTTAGTAAAACGATCCATAAATAATTTTTGGCATATAATAATCATTCAAAAATCAATCCAATACATTATGTGTCTAATATGACTCAATGTGTCCGTTATCAATTTAAAATCAACATTTTAGTTCAAAGAGTGTCACTCACTGAATACTGATCAAACATGCTCAGATTTTATTGATGATTTATGATAATGATTCATAAATCATTTTTTATAGGTGGGAATTATTATCATGTAAAACTGACACATAGTATGACCGGTATGAGTCAAAGTGTTTGTTTTTATCTTGAAATGGTGTTTTAGTAAAAAAAAGACAAGCAAGGTACTCAAAACTGAAAAAACACATTTGAATTGTTTTGATACTTTAGGAAAATAATCTATAGTTCATTTAAGATGTTTAAGAATCAGCCACACCTAAATATGACATACAGTGTGACTGGTATGACTCAAAGTGTATCTTTTCAATATGTAAGTGTCATTTTAGTTTATAACGTGCATCACATCGCCAAAACCGAGCAAACGAGCCTAGATTGTTTTCTATTAATTTAAATTATGTATTCATACTTTATTTTAATGATTTTTTGGTGTTTTTGGTGTTTTGGTTTATTGTTATAGTACACTACATAGGTGCTACAGTGTGCTGTTACAACACACTGTAGTATGCCCCTTTATTAGTGCTTACAGAAGAACTGATAAAGGATCCTTTATCATTGCATTCTTAAGTGCTGATAAAGGACCCCATTATTAGTACTTTTAAAAGAGATAATAAAAGACTCAGTCTTTTAATATCTCTCCAGTAGTCAGTTCTACTCTAGTGCTTATAAAGGCTATTTTTAGCACTATTGAAGGCCTATTTTATAGTAGTGTTTCCTTGAGTTTTTTCATCATCTTTAGATTCATAGATTTTACCTTTCTTATTTGGACAATTAATTTCATAATGTCCAAGACCATTTCATTTAAAACATATACTAGAAAATTTACCTTTTTATTTCTTTATCCTTTTTGAAAAAAATTATAAATAAATGAAATAACCCTTTGATATTCTTCTCCATTCTCATAATCACTAATGTCAGCAACTTCTTCATCATTTATAATTTTCATATTTATCATGTATTAAAAATTAATATATTATTTCACCTTATTCTTGAATTCTAGAAGTTTTTTATTTAATAATCAATGATAATATTATGTATATCATCATGATAAATATCTTCTCTATCTTCAAGTGCTGAAATTTTGGGATCAAATCTATCTGGAAATTTCTCATCAAGTTCTTCACAGTTTTAGTGTCATCAAGATTCTCACAAAATCATTTAATATTACTCAAAATTTAATTTACTTGAGTAAATAAATCATCAACATGTTCATCCTATTCCATTTTAATGTCTTAAAATTTACTTCTCTAGATCTATAGCTTTGCTTCATTGAATTTTATATTGCCTTCATAACTGATTTCCAACATATCCAAAATTTATTTTACAATTTTTATACCCATAAAATTCATGTGACATTTCTCTGATAACATCTTTATGATTTAATTATATGATTTTCCATCCACTTCCATGTTTCTATTATCAAAAAATTACATCTATCAATCATTTTCAAATGGTAGAAAACCCATTTTCGCTGCATCGCAATCTTCCAGACTCGGAGATAAAAGATATGGAAACATTTGATTCTTACAGCTATGATAATTATTTAATTATAATGTAGGTAAACCCCTATTATTAAATGATTTGATATTATCCATGTATTAAATGATTATTTTTTTGAACCTACAGAGGGAACCTACTCTGATACCAATTGTAGTGGCTGTCAGGATCAATTTCCTCCACTTAGATGGGGGTGGAATCAGTGGAGGGTAATTTTTATAATTTCTTCCAAAAAAACTTATTTGACTTTTTAAAGTATCATCCACTAAAAATAGATATAACACAACCTCACATGACCATACGGAGAATAAATAGTGAGGTACACATATATTTTTACAAGGTTCAAATCCGGTATGGAATCCTGCTCCTTACCGTGGATGGTTGCTCCCCCCAACCATGGATCCTTTTTACTATATCCCCAATTTAAATACTCTTACAAGTATACATGTGGTATCACAACACACACATCATGAGTTACACCCAACAATATAGCTTCCCACTATGATAAAAAAATATTTTTATATATGAAAAACTGAATAATATCACTAGAAAACCAAGTTTCTTTGGAACAAAAGAATGTATATCTCCTTCCATGAGCCTCTGGGATATGAAATAAAGCACTGCTCACTATGTAGTATTGAAATTTATTCAAAAATAATTTCAAACTACATTTCAATCTTCTAAAATCATGAGATTCATTATATTTTTTTCACTAGATTATAAAAACTCGGCTTCAGAAATAATGGATTATTTTCTAGGTCTCTCTCACACCTGTGTGCTAAGAATTGGTGTTTATCTTAGTATTGATGGTATTAAATGCATCGATATTATTTTTCCCTTTTGGATTCAATGTAGGAGACACACCCCACAATATCTTCTCTCTCTCTTCTGTTGATCCGTAGAGATCACGCTCCATGATCACTATGACATTTAACAAAAACCATATCTATATCATGGATAAAAAAAGATTTTAGTGCATATTAAAATCACCAATAAAATATCCTTATAATAACTGAAATATTTTTAAAAACATTCATAAATCAGGTCTTGAAAAATGAATCTTATGATTATAGAATAATTTAAAATCGTTCAAGCATTGTCAGTATTAAATCTCATCAATATATGTAGTGAGAAATTTTTAATGGCCACGTGAAGTATAAATAGTTATATAGAAATTGACTATGTCATTATCATTATAAGATAGATATATAGAATAATTTCTAACATTAATTTCCTGTATTAATCTTCATTCGACTACGTGACCAATCAGCTATATCATCCATAGAAATCGGTTTCATGAATGAAAACGGTTATGTGGATTCCAAATTCATATATGTAAATTATTTGGATACATGGATCATTCAACTATGTGGATGAATTGGCTATGTGATTCACATATAGAGTGTAAATGGATACATGATACTCTACACCAAATCGGCTATGTGTCAAAATGGATATGTGAATCATCCTTTTATAGAATTGGCTATGTGGATCAGAAACCACTCAACCTCACCCATAACCACTTTATCCAACCTCCAGACCTACTCAAAAACACTTTCTTGTATCATGAACCTTTTTCCATGATTTTTAACACCATATAAACTAGATCAAGAACCATCAGACTTATGAATTCCTCAAATTATTTTTTCAATAAATACAAAAACTCATTATTTCTAAGAACTATGAGATCTTCAAGCTCTCTCAAAATAAGACACAACACCATGGGGTTCTTCAATATCCCTTCAAATTCTTGAAATCCCTAAATTTCTTGAAGAATTTAGATTTATACCTCAATAATTAAACACATACATGTCTACAAAATTCATTGGTAAAAGTTATAAATTATGAGTATCTGCATTTGGTTTCAACTGGAAAAGGTCCACACACATATATGAGTATCATTTCAATAAGATTTTTTGACCTTTTACCCTTTACACTAAATTTTGGTTTAGTCATTTTACCTTATAAAAAATCATGAAACATTCCAAGTGGTTTTAGTTAAAAATAATTTTAACAAACCATCTTGATATAGCTTTTTCAAGCACTTCTCTTTTACATAAACAAGTCAGTGTTGCCACAACTGGGTGTTAAATAAGTCATGTGAACTTGATTAATTATTGATTTATAACACTTGGTTTTCATATTCTAAAACATAAATTTCATTATTAAGATGTTCCATACCATAATAAATTTTATCTTTATAAAATTAGCATATTTTATTTCTAAAATTGAATAAAAATACATTCATGTCTAAAATGGACATGAATGTGATATTTTTGGTAATGGTGGGAACATAATAACAATTATTCAAAACGAAAATAAATATTGTTGGAAAATTAAGGTGGTGGTATCTTATAACTAAGGAATAAAATCTAGCTTTATTGACTTCTTAAATATCTACCTCACCTCTATAAACCTTTTTGAATCTACTTGGTTCATGTATTTGGATATAAATGTGAGCCCCAAAAGTTGTATCTAATACCCAACAAGTAGATATAGATAGATTTCATTTGATAAAAATTAAGTTAAATATTTCCTATGCTTCTTCATTGAGGTGTGGTTTTTCTTATAATGGCCCTTATTACCACATACAAATCATGTTTCATATTATTTTTTATCTTTCCTTTAGATACTCCTTCTCTTGATAGGTTAGTGAAAACAATCTTTAGAATTAGAATTAGTCTTAGTGATATTTTCCTTTACCTTCATCTTATTCACAATAAAAACTGTAGTATTTTTATGCCTTGTGTTCTTATATTCTAAGTAAATTAGAGTTAGTATTTTTGAGTGTGACTTCTCAATATTATTCATATTATAATTAAAAATAAAATTAGAGAAGCTCAATGGTAATGGGGAAATAATGAGGTTGGTGTGAAACTCATCAATTATCATAAAACATAATATTTAATACACTCAATAAATCTAATAATCTTGACAACATTAAGTCTATCTAGAACACACTCCCTAAGATTTCATGTGAAAAGTGCCTTGGATATCTCATACCTATCTTGTATTGCCTTATCCTAATAAAGATCATGAAGATAAGAAAATTTATTGTATGAATTCATGTCCTCATGTAGCTTTTAAATCTCACTAGACATGGATGATGGCATGAGGCATTGTACATACAATGTATCATCCAAATGCTTCCAGAAGACAAAATAATCTTCCTCAATAGACTCCTTAAAAGGATCTTTCTCTGAAATAGGGGACGCTATCACACATAACTTCCTATCTTGGCATAGTATGATGTACAAGAACCTATACCACTCTTATAAATTCATTCTGATGAGGTGATTATCATTCTCCAAAATAAATTACAAAGATAATGTTAAAGTTATATGACTTTACATTTTCTAACACTAAATAAAAGCATATTTTAGTACTTTATGTTGATTAAAAAAATGTTATGTAATAAATTTTATTTTTTATTTTCCAATTATTATATCAAATCTCAATATCCCTCACTATTGGATTTATAATATCTTATCATGTGAATATTCTAGTTACAAGGATCAAAATTTCCCTTCTCATAACCCAAATGGAGACCTTAAAAGTTATTTGAAGGTATTTAGGTAGGTGGTTTTTTCAACTGTATTATCTATAGGTCCATTGATCTCTTGAGTGGACTCCATAATCCTGAAATCTTGAACCCATATTTCCTTAACATTTTCCTCCTGGTTGAAAAAATTCTCATAGATATGATCATCCCTTGATATGAACTAGGTTAAGTCAACCCAAAACTTTTATTAAAGCTCCCCAATAATTGAGAGAACTCTAAAGGATTCCAGACCAATACATTGGATACTGGTTGCATTTTAACTCAAGTAATGGAAGAATATACCAACTTAATATTTCCTTGAGTTATTTTATCTTATGTGAAAATATTATTTATTTAATCCTTTTGTATACTTATTAATATTATGTGTATTTTACATAATTAATTAACCATTCCTTAATAAAATAATTTACACATAATACATTTATCTTATTCCATCTTTCATGATTTTTAATTAATTTACTTTATATGATTGTAAATAAACATGAATCTCATAAATGAATAATTAACCATGCATTGGATAGAAATAAAAATAAATATGTTTCATAATCATGAGATTTTCTATTGATCTAATTATCAAGCATGGGAAAAACACCTCAAACCAAGCACAGTTTGAGTTACATTTTTCCATGTGTTCACCTATGTATCTCCTTCGTTAGTTTCACCTCGACTCTATCTTGAACCGTCTTCACTCACCTAGGATCTATATCCTTTATATATACTTATTCACAGGCAGGTGAGGGGAACCATGGGTATGGGGTTACATGAAAGAAACCATGGATAAATAGTCCCATACATAATAAGAGGATGGTATGGTTTATAAATTACCATTTTTAATTTAATAATAATTATTGAAAAAAACCATGCAATAATAATTAAATTAAAAGAAACCCAACACATACATAGGTATGTCGAGCTCATGATCATCCACGCATTCAATTTATACTCATTTAAAACTGGATAGCATTTATTTCAATATGTTCTTCATTTATATAAAATTCATGAATTAATAAATTAATTGTCTTATTAATTCATTCATTCATTTATCCTAATTATCCATCCAAACAGTCCATGGGATTCTTATCTTCTATAATTTTAAATAGATTAATAAATTAATTTAATTTAAAATTAATTAAGTTCATGGTGTATAATGGAGGAAAAATGATGTGTACCCTTCTACTCGAATTAGTCTGTGTCATGTACTATGTACTTACACTGCATTTAGAATACACAATGTGTCATGATATTACACAACATATAGTTCCATGAGTCAAGATAAGTATTATACACTGTGTTTATAACTAAAAAACATGCCATTAATATACGCAGTGTGTACCACTAGCAATGAATGTGAATTACATGGCATGTGAAACAACCATACATGTCATGTAGTAGTTAAATAACACGGAAAGTAATTAATTAAGAAATTAATTCCAAATCACCCATCAAAAATCACTCGATGTGTAAGCCATGGGAAAACCTTATCACATGACATTTACATAGGATACATGTCATATAGTTTGGTTTTAGTGCTATGATTAATATCTATTCCATTTAATTAATTTATATGATACAACCTGGCTCAGTGTGTACACCATATAGATGAACATGAGTCGCATGGTGTGTACAGTCCACTACACACCGTATACTCCATTCGTTTTCATCCAACGTTCCTAGGTGCTTAGTGTGATTTCTATGTGGAAATTTATGTGTTACGTGAAATGTACACAAACTACACACTTTTCAATCACATATTTATCATGTTTCTCAGCTAGTATTCAATATGTGACTTGTATTAATTACATGATGTGTACTTTAACTGCATGGATTTTGTGATTCCCATGAGTCCAAACCATGTGAAGTTACAAGATGTGTACTCTATTTACACAACATGTAACTCTATAAAACCACATTCCAACCAGTTGGTTAATACATAGAGTGTAATTATTCTACATACTATTCTCCCACATGATGTGACACAATTCCCTCAACTCATCCCAATGTAGTAAACATGGATACACAGGGTGTACATTTCTGTCACATTCCATGTATCCAAGTTATCCTTATATAATCTCCAACACCTCTTAATGGTATTTTTTAATGTTCTTCATCTATTATTGACCCATTCTTGGTCCATTTAAAATGAACGAACGTGACATATTTACTTTAGGATTGAATAATGAAAAACTATAAATGTGAACTAAAAATAAAATGAATAAATCAATTAATGATTAATAAATAATTATAAATTAATACGTGACTTATTTAATACCACTTGAAGGTTACAAGGTGCAGTAGAAGTGGTTGGAACCATGCCCAATAATGGATTTTTTTCAGTTTCTTTGGATAAATACTTTGAATTGGATGATAGAAACTCCAGAAGAATTGAAGGGAGGGTCTTTTAATATAAAATTTATAATTATTTTATATAAATAATAATTACCTTACTTGAAATTATATCTTAATTGTATAATTAATTAAAAACTCTTATCATACAATCATTGGATGAAGTATACAAGGACAGAATCCCCATAGTAGTATCCACATGTATTTCATAAACCTCAAAACGTCATAGATGGATCATTGTGTGCCAGCACCTAAGATTGATTGCCTTGAATTATTCCCATTGATCGCAACTATAATTCCTTCTAGACTAGAGTGAATATATCTAGTTCTCTTGGATACTTAATAGTGATTAGGAGGATCAATTCTCTTTATTATAGAGATCATTCTAAAGAATGTTTTATCTAGGGATAGATATAATTAACTAGATAAAAATGTCATCCAAAACAAATCATTAACCATTGAAATGATATAATCAAGTTTATATACTTTGTTCATAGAATAATTACTTCTAAAAAGGCACTTAAAAATATCTTAATTCTAATAAAACCCCACATTAGATGTTAATAATATAATTATTATTATATAATTTATGTGTTCTAAACTCATAGATTTTTTAAATATCATTTCAACCAGACCCTTAACTCATCCCATCAATCCTCCTTAGAATTTTTCAAACTTTGAATAATATCTATTTATTTAAATAAATAAATATAATTTTATTATCCATTAAAAAAATATTTATGTGATCAACATAACCTGAATAAATATTATTCCTCAGAACTAGAGAATAATATTTATTTTAATATTAAATTCAAATAGAATTTAACTATGGTTCTAGGTACACTTATCATATGACCCTATATGCCTATTTTTAAATGGGATTTATCTAACTGACCAAAATTTCAAGATCAGTGTCTAGAAACATTTTAATGAACCCATAAATAATGAAGTTAATGTCACAATGACAATGATATCCTATAGACACTCAGTATATAATATAATATCATTTTCTTAATGTATCATCAAGATGGTTGTATACTTGTGTTATCAAACTTTATGCTTGATATATCTTGCCTTAAATTTCCTAAAAATACTCATCAATAAAACCAAAATTTCCATGAAATTAATTAGAATATTCCATTATAATCAAAGGTCTTGTTATATTCACTTCCATTACCTTAGAAGGGATAGATCCTTTCTTGAATTATTCATTAATTTCATATCACTTATGACATACCCAACCTATCCAGCCCCACTATGGGCATATGTCGTCATGGTTTTTTAATAAATCTAAGTATATGACTCATAATATACATTAATAATAATTTCAAGTCTGAGGACCAATACAAATTTTGTAAAAAGGAGTTTCCAATGACACATATAACATATAGAATTCCTAAAGGTGGATATGTTCTCATATCCTTCTATTTTTGAGATTACCAAGTTTTAAATTCATGAGAAGAAGTCCCAATGCCTTATGAGACTCTAACTCCTGATATCATACATCATATATGTCTGATTAGATATATGTTATCCAACTATTAAACATATATTTTAGAATATCACTATAGCACTTCAAGGTTCTCATCATAACAGGGAACTGCAATGAAATTTCAATGTGACGGATACTCTAAGGATAGTATTGAATTAATATAACATAAAATAATACTTTTTTGATAATATATTAATTAATATTCAATACATTGAAATATAGGTAATTAAAAGTACAAATTAGTTGGTTTTAGGGAACCCAATCCAACATGATCATCATATCATACTCAAAATTTAAAGGTTTCGGAATAATGAAGATGAAGCACAAAAATGTTTCTCTTAAACTAGTAGATATAATAATGAGATATCCATGAGAATTTATTATGGATATTTTGGTTGAAGTAGATAATTGTTTTTCCAATGTATTTTACTTTTCCTGAGATGGATGAATATAAAACATCCATTATACATGGAAGGTCATTTTTAAAAATGGGAAGGGACTTTATTTATATTAAAAGTGTGAATTTATATTTTAAAGTTGATAGTGATCAAGTAAAGTTCAAAATTCATAGAGTAATGAAAATTGTTTATTAATAAGAAGAGTTTTTGAGTGAGGAAAAAATATTTCAAATTAGATATGTTTCTTCCATAAATGAGAGGAATGAAGGTATTTTAATAGAAAAGGGAGAAATTAAGGGGGATTATAGAATAATGTTTCTTGAAAGGAAAGAGTATATTGGAAAATTTGTTGAAAAATAGAATATTAAAGAGAGACGACACATTTAGTAAATTTATGAATTAATGTTTTATTTTTTAGGATTAACTAGAAATTTGTGAATCGATCCCATGGAATTGGAAATGTTATTATATTAAGGGATAGTGATATTTTTCAAACAAAGGAAGAATTCCCATCTATGTAGAGAAAACTAAACTTGTATCATTCATTATTCCAAATTTGGTAAATTATTTTTATTTTTATATTATATGGCAAGGTGAGGTCATGTCTATCTAAAATATGTTAAACAATGAACTTTTGATAGGTAATATAGGTTTTTCACTACTTTATTAGGAATTAGAGTTTATTAATTTTTTTCATGGTTGTTTTTAATATGTATATTAAATTTATATAACTTTTTTAGATTTAATAGAAGTTGTATTGTAATTTCACTAGTTTATTTTGATTTTTTAGGTCCTTGATGATAAAATAAGGAATGAGATGATAAAGATAAAATAATAATTAGCTTCAATATATTGGGGGTATTGTTTTAAATTATTTATATTTTTAAATTATATGCATTTTTAATTAACTTATAATTATTAGGAGTATAAATTTTGTATTTTGAAATTTGATTTTTATTATGTTTTTTATCTATGATTCAAAAAAGTTTCTCGATTCATAACTTGTTTTAGATTTATTTTTTAATAAAGTGAAATGAGTAGAATGGTGAGTGAATAATTAAATATAATAATGAGAATATTTTTTTTGATGAATCATCATTTATAGAGATTTATTTAATTGTGTGAATTAAATTTTTTCAAAATCTTGTCTTAAAATAATTTTGATATGATAATTTCTTAGAGTATTTGTGTTGAATGGTATGCTTTAAATTTAAATTTATTCTTGGGCTTAGGATTTTTAAAATATATAATATATATATATTTAAAAAATCAAAATATCAGGTTATATTATGATGTAATTACTTTTTATTTACCTATAGATAATAATTTTTTATCTTTGTATCCTAACTATTATAATTGGTTTTGGGTGGAGATCGATGGTCAAGACTGAGGTGTTATTTTTTTTTGACTTCCAATGATGTTTTAGATGATTTAATGATTATTCACACACTAACTATGATCATTTCCTAATTATTATAATTAGTTTTTAGTGGTGATAAAACAAAGGGAGATTGGTGGATGTGAGACTTATTCAATGTATGAATTCCACTAAAAAAATAAGAGTGTTTGAAAAAAAGAGAAAAATAAAAAATAGTATGAGTTGGATGCCCAAGTATGAGTTATAATAAAAAATAAAATAAGTACTATATTAAATTAATAATCGGAAGTCCTGTATCAATTAAAAAATTAAGTGAACATGTTTAGGAAAATCAAAGTATGTGGTTGAATAGTTTTCTTGAAAAGTGATGAGTTGAAAATATTTTTTCAATCAATACTCAAAAATTCAATTTCCATTGATAAGTTTTTCATATTTACAATTATTATGTTTAAATATTAACTATGATATATTTTATTTATAATGATATGGAAATCTATGCTTTAGAAAAACAGAGAGTTTAAGTATAGTAAATTTAATATATCTAAAATTTCATGCAATTAATGGTTTAGTTTTGATCTAATTTACAATAATTTTAACCTTTTTTTAGTATAATTATTAGCTTTATATTATATACTTAGTGGTATTGGTTTTATAACTTCATTATAGTGTTAACATGCTATTTTTAGTGTTTCTTATGTTTAAGTCTAATTTTGGAACTTTTTAATCTTTTATTCGTTTAAAATTTAACAAAATTTGGTAAAATGGGATGTCATGGTTATTGAATGAGTTTGAAAATGGTAAATTTGAATTGAAATTATGGTGTAGTTGTCCTCTAGTGATATATGAAGGTGAAGAATATAAATAAATATGAACCATGGTGTGTAATTATTGTGTGGTTTACAAGTCATGGAAGAAATAGAATCTAAGGTGAAACTATGGGGGAAAAATATGTGGTAATATCATTGATCATGGTGTAAAATGGAGGAATTAATTAAAAATATATTATGGTTTACATATATTACCATATGGTTGTGTAGATATACAACTATGTAATTTAAAACTATGCTTGAAAATTTAGTAAACTGCGATTTGGACATTGAAGATTCAAAATTTGAGATGGAGAAATATAGAAACCATGTAGAAGTATTATACCACACTTTGGTTTTAATTTCAAAAAAAGTGTATATATTAAGGAGGATGTGACATGAAGAAAAAAAATTATCAACTATATTAGAATCTATTTGGACATCTCGGAAATCTAAAAAACATCAGTTTGTTGTAGATAATAGTTAGATTAGGATCTTATTCCATGTCTAACATGAATTTTTCATTGTATTTATATAAATATATAGTGGGATAAATACTTTTTTACTAAAAATTTGTAATTAAGTTTCATTTAATGGTTTATTTATTTTATTTTTAATGGTGATTATGTTGATATCATGCATTTATTCATTATCTCGTATTATTCTTCCTTTAATTAACATGGTCATCATTCATTGATTAAGGAATTGGTATTTAATGTATGAAGTAGCTACTTGAATTTATCATTAATAATATAATGAGTTTGAGTATACTATATTTAAATATTATTTTTAATTTCCTAGTGGTTAAATAAATAAAATTACTTAAACATAAGAAAATAAGAGTATAGTAATCAGAGAATAAACATCAGACTATGAATTTTTTTAGATTAAAATCCAAAAATAATAGGATTATTCATTCAAAATAATATAATCATAATTATTTCAAGATACCAAAATTATAAATCTTAGTATGCTTTAAATATTAGAGTTTATTATTTTCTATCATTGTCATAGTTTTTCAACACTTTTGAATCAAAATTTTAATCCATTGATCATGTGTCTCTGTGGGTTTGACCTCAGACTGACCACATATTATGCCTTTGTAGTTAGTTACTAGAAAGAGTTATTGAAAATTTCTAAACTCAATTCCTAGTTGGAATTAATGATACCTCACAAGTATTAAAATGTTAAATTTTAAGTTAAAAATAATTCTTAACTATAAAAAAGGTACATTTGGTTATTCTAACCAAACCTAATATAGAATTAATATTAAATTTGTACCAATGAGTCAAAAAAATAATTTAATACTGTTTTCTAAAAGTTTCATGATAATATAATATATATTTTTCTTAGTTATGACCTCATTTTGAAAAAATTTAAGTTGAAAACATATTTTAAATTGAAGAGCCCAATTTTGGACATTATGATCAAAATAAATATCATATTAACATTTGGTTCATAATTACAGGTCAAAAATTAATCAAAAAACATTATCATTGGGTTTTATGAAAATTTAATATTTTTTTCTCGATTTTGACTATGTGGAACATATTTTTAAGTTAAAACAATTTTAAATTTAAATAATATAATTTTAGTCATTCTGATCACCCTGCACATAGAATTGGAATGAAATTTTTTTATATAGGTTACAAATTAATCGATTATCTTTTTTTTTGGGGGGATTTAATGGGAATTTTAGATCTTTTACTTGGTTTTCATGGGTATTATGTATTACAGAACCCAATGATCTCCAATGAAAAAAAATTCCAGAAATGAGATCAAATGGGATAAAAATAAAGAATAATAAGTACACATAAGTATTTTGTGGTTTAGGAAAAATACATACATCTATAGAGAGGAAAAAATGATTTCACTATTCTAGGATCATAATTATAGGAGTCCAGAATATAGTTATGAATCCTATATCTTGAATCAAACCAATTCAACCTTCCATGTTACCTAATTTGACCTATAAAATGTCTTGAAGCATTTTCCTAATAACCATATATAGGTAACTAGTCTTGGGGGATCAATATATACACCATTGAGAATGATTTCACCTAATAAAAAAATTATACACTAAGTACTCCCACTCAAAATCTTGGTATGGACTCTCTATAATTAAATGAGATAAACATAAAATATGTTAGGTTTGTTAGGTCAAATACCCTAAGAGGGGGTGAATTAGGGTATGATAGATTAAAACTCGTGCCCCTTTGGATCTTGTTTCATCATTAAACAAAACACACTTGTCTCTCTCCCATAGAAATATATAAACAAAAAAAACATGCACAGGACACATAGATTTTACTTGGTTCACCCTCAATGGGATACATCTAAGGAGAATACAATAGTGATGTGTAGATGTGACAAATATAGTAAATATCATTACTAATTACAAGGTTCAGGATAGATCACTTATATGTCTAGGCTCACTGCCTTTACAAGGTTTAGGGTCTACTCACTACATTCCCAAGGGCCACTCCCTATGTCTCTTTATCTAGCTCACTATCAGTGGAAAGGATCACTATCTTCCACTTACTTCACTCGTTGATCTTGGAAGGTATTGACTCATAGTTTATGGACTTGTAGTTCCATTCATTTTCATGAAATCGTGCATCATCAACTGTAAATGGATGCTCTGTTGAAGTTCCTTTTTCACTCATGGATGAAATCCACTTTTCCACATATTTTTAGTTAGTGTGAATTACTTTCATGAACTATTTAATTCCTTTTGAGAACCACCTACTTCTTCCATGAACTTCATAGAAACTATGCTTCATAGACCACCTCTTCAATGAAATTCCTCCACTTTCACTACCACGTACCGCCTCCATGAACCACTTCCTCTTCTACAGAATTTCTTCTTCTATGGACTTCTCCTTCAATGGACCTCTTCTTCTCCATAGACCACTTCTTCTCCACAAAACCTTCTTCCTTTTTGGGTTAAAGTTCCCTAAAAACTACATTTAATGAACCATTCTCATGAACTAACTAACCCATCACAGAATCCTCCTCATAAAATACTTCACCCTTCATGGAATTCTCCCTTGAGAAACACCTTCAGACTTCACCAAATTACCGGAGCAAAATTGTTTTCTTATGAAAATAGATCTCACTTAAATGATGGGATTAATGCTCCTTATATAGGAAATTAGATCTACATGGTCTTCTAATTTGAGATTTTCCCTAATCATCACCACGTATTGTTTCTTCTGTGAACCCTCTCCCCATGCGGTCTGCATACTACCTTTCTTCCTTCGTGAAGGCCCAAATCACCATCTCATTTTTTCTAATGACAAGACATCCCACGTACCACAAGAATTACACATACTTTTGGACTCCCATGAACTGAAATCCTCCCTATGAACCATTTTCTATTCATAATCCATGTACTGTGCTTCGTAGTTCGTATAGAACTGCTATGAAGAATCCTTCTTTTACCCATTTCCAAAGCTGTTCCACGTACCACCTTTTGCATTTTGCAAACTCTGGTTTTTTTTTCTATGTAATTTGTACCCCTATGCAGAAATCTTCATTTCCCAAGAACAAAATCCCAATTTTTGAGGCCCAAAAATTTAGCAAACACTGGGAAACTGCACCACCTTAAACACCTGCTTCATCAAACACAAACCATACTCATTCACGGTCATTTGGCTTTATCAACAAACACAATCACGCCCAAAACATACCGAGAGGAAACCTTAAGAGATTTTTTCCCAAAAATATCCCCCTTTGGGTTTGTTGAAAACACTTTCATAATTTGATATCTCATTAAATCTTCTTCCAACTTCTGACAGCATTCACTTCTTGCGATTAATATAGTGATCAAGGATTTACTCAACACATACTCTAAGACCACATGAGAAATGATCGGCATGAGAAACAAGAGTATAATGTGAATTTCATCAATGAATCACTTTATTTCATTCCAAAACCACTCATATTATTTCATCACGATCCTCAAATATCTTGATATATACCCTTTGATCAATCACATCTAGAATCGTCAAAATTAATACTCCCCCCATGTCACTGCTCCTCTAAACAGCTTCAAATCAACTTCAACTCCCCCTATATCATTGATCCACCTAACAAATTCTCCCCATGTCTTGATTAATAAATTTTATCCCCTCTTATATCCTTAATTTCTCCCCATTTTTCAACGATTATGAAGGTCACTTCATTGTTGTATGAAATATGGTAAAGAACACACATCAGTACATTAAGGAAAAAAACATCATACATAGGGGAGAGGGGGTCCCATATCCACACTTTTTCAAGTGTGGGGAGTCGACTGAACTCCCAAATCCATATGATTCCTTTCAAAATGCTTCTTTAGGTAAGGCCTTTATCATAATATCTGCAACTTGTTGTTCTGTAGGCACATACTCCAACTTCACAAACCCTTTCTCTACCTTCTCTTTGATAAAATGATACTTGATTTCAATGTGATTTATCCTTGAGTGATGGACTATATTTTTGGTAAGATTTATAGCACTTGAATTATCACAATTTATTCTGATCAGAGACTTTGATTTAACTCCCATATCATCAAGTTGCTACTTTATCCACAATAATTGTATACAATCTTGAGTAGACGCAATATACTCAGATTCTGTGGTGCTTAACAAAGTGAAATATTGTTTCTTGCTCCATCAAGAAACATATAATACACCAAGATAAAAAGAACCTCTTGATGTTTATTTCCTTTCATCTACTAATCTAGCTCAATATGCATCTATATATCTTAATGATTCTTGCTGAGATATCTCATTATACATCAAAATGAAGTTCATTATTCCCTTGATATACTGAAGTATTCTTTTTTACTACAATCATGTGGATTTATTTGGGATTACTTTGATACTATGCTTCTTGACACATGGAAAAAAACAATATCTGGTCATTTCATTGTTAAGTACAACATACTTCTAATGATTTACTTGTATTTTGTGACATTGACTGCTTTACCTTCATCATATTGAGAAATTTTAATCTAGGTTTCCAATAAAGTATTTATCGCCATGTAATTATCCATTTTAAACTTTCTCAAAAATTCTTTGGAATATTTAGATTGAGAAATGAATGTTCAATTCTTTCCTTTTATTACCTATAAACCAAGGAAAAATTTCAGTTCACTAATTATTGACATTTCAAACTCAGTTTTCATGAATTCAAAAAAAATTCTCTATTATGCTTCATCTAATCCACTAAATATTATTTCATCAACATATACCAATACCATAATCCTTTGATCACTTTCATTTTTGACATACAGGCTGTAATCAACTCCACCATGCCATAAACCAAGGTTCTTCAGAAACTAATCTAGTCTTGAATACCATGATCTTGGTGATTACTTCAAACCATATAAATCCTTCTTCAACCAAAAAACTTTTTTCTCATCTTCATGAATTAGAAAACCATATTTATGCTCAATATAAACTTCTTCTTCCATAACTCCATTTATAAATGATGACTTAACATCCATCTAGAACACTTTGAACTTTCTTTTCACTATTATGGCCAAGAATAATCTGATTGTCTCTATCCTTGAAATAGGTGAAAATGTTTCATCAACATTGATTACCTCAATCTAGGAGTACACATTGCACACTATTCATTCTTTATTTCGAATCACCACACCATATTCATTCATATTTTTATGAAATACCCATTTCTCCTGATGACATTCTTATCTATTGGTCTCAAAAAAATCTCCCATGTCTGGTTTTTCTCAATTTGGTCAAGATCTTAATTCATACCCTAAACCCAATTTTCATCATCAGATTCTTAATCAAAACATTTAGGCTCTACCTATGATAAGTTTGGTGCTTATTGTAGAGTATTCATCCTCCTTATCTATACTGGTGTTGTCTGATCACCAATTATGTTCTATCTATTAATTTCTACTCTTCTCTTTTGTCTTTTTACAGACACTAAATTGTGATCATCATTTTCATTATCTAAATCTTCTTCTGAATCAACCTATGGAACTAGATCACCACCTAATCTACTTGTCTCCTCATCACTATCCTCTTGAGACTAATCATCTATTTTCTGAAGATTCTACTCATTCTACACTATAGTTACATCATGAATTTCAACTATCTTTCCTAGCTGCTTATTGAATCATTTATATGATTTTATTTTCTTTTAATAGCCAAGAAATATCCTTTCATCTCCATGGGATTCAAACTTCCTATGTTTCTCTTTATTGAGAATGAAACACTTACTTTAAAAGACTCAAAATTACTTCAATGATGGATTCTTTCCATACCATATCTCTTATAGAGTATTCTCTTATTTTAGACATAGTAACACTCTATTTTAAGTGTGTACTATTGTCATCACTGCTTCTTTGCAAAATTTCTTTGGGAGGTATTTCTCAATGAGCATTGTTCTAGCCATGTTATTGACAATACAATTTCTCCTATCAACTACTTCATTCTACTTTGGAGTTATTACCACTGAAATTTGATGCCTTGTCCCATGTTTCTCAAGATAATCCTCTACTTGGCTATTTGTGAACTCTGTTCCATTATCTTTTTGGATCTTCTGGATTTTCTAACCTAGCATCCTGTCAACTTCTCATCAATATATTATAATGAAACTAAACACCTCAGACTTGTGGGTAATTATTGATACCCATTACATTCTTCTATAATCATCAATGAAGATAACATAATATCTCCTCCCATAAATATCTCTTAGTGAAATTAGTCCACACACATCAATATGAACCAACTCAATCAATCTTGTTGACCTTTTCTCTTTTACTTTATATGCCTTTAAAATGATATTCCCTTGTTGGAATTCATCGCACATATGTGTATGATCATGTGATAATATAGGGAGATCTCTAAAAACATCATATTTCACCAGATCTTCCAAGGATATTTAGCTCATGTGGCCAAGACATTTATTCCACAAATTATCTTCTTCTTCCTTGGATAGAAATCACATATCTTATTCTCCACTCATGAGGTAGAGATTATCTTTTATATGATTTACCTATAATACAATAGTAACATATTTTTTTCTTTATGAAACATAATTTCTTGGAAAAGATTATGGAATGTTCTGAGTCACATAATTGACTTACGCTTAATAATTTGTGACTAAGACCTTCAACAACCAAGACATCTGCACATATCATGTCTTTTTCGCCCAAAATTTATTTTCCTAAAGCCAATAATTTTTAACCCTTCATCATTACTAAATATTACGATACCTTCTTTATTGTACTTGATTCTCGGCACCATATCCTTATTTTTTGTCATATGGGAGGTGCATCCACTATTAATGATCCATATCCCAGTGTGATATGATGCCTTAAATGCAATTTCTACAACCACTTCCTTCTCAGATCTTTTATTTGTTATCCATGTTTATTGAATTCATACCCAGTATGGATTAATACTCTTTAAATTCCTCATAATATGATGAACCAGCGTCATCTTGTAGAGCTGAAAATAAATTTTACATTTTCATCTCATTTTATGATAAATTTGTGTGTTGCTTATAACCAACCTTATCTTGCTTTGGCACATTCCTCAGTATTGTCAATGAGAAATATCTTTCCTTGTGTTTGAATTCTTCACACATGAAATAGTGACCATTAAATGATGAATTGGAAAATTTAAATTTGTATTGCTGCCTATGTTGGTCCTATTACCTTCATTACCTCTTTTCTATGGAACAAAAATTTTGTGAGTGTCCCATATTTCCACAATAATAGCATCTCATGCGGGGTACATTCCAGTGTGGAAATACTTCACCACTGATTGTCCCTTGGGTTATCTGAATCATCTTATTCTTCTTCGTACCCAAATCAATCTTTAATCTTGGAGTGTGTGCTTGTGTTCTGACTTCAACTGTTACTGCTTTCTATTTTTTATCAATCCCCATATGAGCTTTATCATTTGGATTTGACAGTTGCTTCTATTCTACTGGAAAATTATGCTCCACTTTCATCTTTTATGTTGTATGTGTTATTTTTTTCCCAATTTTTTTTTGTGATTCAACAATTTTTATTTATCCTTAACACTTTTTCATATACTGATTACTTCCTATTCAAGTTCTTTGATACATTTGATTTGATCTTTTCTAGTTTTTGTCAAATTATCGATCTCTCTTTTCTGTTCTTTAATTTTGAGCATGTAATAAACAACCTTATCTAAACTCTCTGGAATTTAAGACTTTATTTTTTCAATTTATTCTTTCATCTTAGACTTTTTGTTTCATATAAATTTTGGAATCACAAAAGACTTTGTTTTATTTCTTGTTTTTTCTCTCCAAACATCTATCTCTTCAAGTGAAGCTTCTAATTTAGCCTAAAGGCCAATTATTCCTTCAACTTCTATTTATCCATTGTCTCTTTCTTATTTTATTAAGGAATTTCTAAAAACTATCACCAAAACTTCCACTTACATGAAGTCCTCTAACTCTTATTCATCATATTATTCTGAAATTTCATCTTATTTTTTAATTAGATTCTTCTTTTTGAATAATTTTCTATTATTACTTCCCATACCTTTCACATTGGATGAATACTTCTTTTATGGATTTTCATTATTGTCTTCATTTTCATCTTCAATATTCTTAGGAAAATTTGCTACAAAATTCCTAATCTTTCTGCATTGAAAGCATGCAAATAGAAGTTTACCTTTGAAATTTCCTTTTCCTATTTTCATATTTGAGGAGCGAAATGACATGACATCATAAAAATTTTCTTCCTCATGAATATCTTTAATAGATAGATTCTTAATGGCCTTGAATGACACTTCTTTGGACTTCCCCTTTTCTATTGTATCGTTATCATCATTTCTCATTTCATATGCAATGAGATTACTATGCAACTTATCCAGTGTCAGCTCCTTTGGATCTTTGTATTCCAATACAGAAACCTTCAAATTAAACCGAGGTAGAAGTTTTCTCAAGATACACTTGAAAATATTTATATATTCAATAATTTCTATGATACCATGCATTTCTTCCACAAAAAAATTCACCTGGTCAAATAATGTATCAACAGTCTTATTAGGGTGTATTCTAAGATCCTTAAATTTGTTCTATAGAACCTCCAACTTCACTTCTATGACTTTGGATTCACCCTCATAAATTTTCAATAACTTTTCCCACATAACATGTGATGTTTTACATGAAATCAACTTTATATAGAATTAATTGGATAGGGTTCCCCCAAAATCATTGATCCCTTTTGAATCAGCATCCAATTCTCTTTGCTCAGCTTTTGATAAAGAACCACTATCAATATTGGCTGAAATACTATGCATCACTATTGTAAACACATTTATTCCCAAAGATCAGAAGTAGTGTTGCATATGATTCTTCCATAGTTGAAAATTTTTCCCATCAAAGATCAAAATCCCTTTTTGATTGACCACCTCCATTTCTTCTACTAAGATAGATTCGCTAACTTTTAACCTTTGCCTCTGATGCCAATTTTTAGGTCCACTTGGTCAAATACCCTGAGAGGGGGGTGAATCATGGTATGAAAGATTAAAAATCCTTCCCTTTCAGATCTTTTTTCTTTGTTAAACAAAACACACTTCTCTCTCTCATAGAAATATGTGAACAGAAGTGAACTCATCCATAGGAAACAATGATTTTACTTGGTTCACTCTCATTGGGCGATGTCCAAGGAGCAAAAAATGGAAATTTTCCAATGTAACAAATCCATTAAATCTCACTGATAATTACAAGGTTTGGGATAGATCACTTTTATGCCCAGGCTCACTGTCTTTACAAGTTTTATGTTCTGATCACTACATTCCCAAGGGTCACTCCCTATATCTCTTTATCTATCTTGTTACCGATGGAAAGGATCACTATCTTCCTCTTCCTTCACTCATTGCTATTGGAAGGGATCCACTGACAGTTTATATACTTGTGGGTCCCTTAATTTCTTGGAAATCATGTATCCACGGTTGTAAATAGATGATCTGTTTAAGTTCCTTTTTCACCTATGGATGAAATACACTTTTTTGTGTATTGTTAGATATAGGAAATTAATTTTGCGAACTGTATAAGTCCCTTCGCGAACCACATGCTTATTATACGAACCTTGTAGCACATATTCTTTGCATACTACCTCTTCCACGAACTACCTCCACTTTCGATGTCGTGTACCGCCTCTGCATACCACCTTTGTGAACCACTTCTGCTTCTACAAAATTCCTTCTTTCATGGACTAATCCTTCCACAGACCTCTTATTCTTTGTGGAATACTTCTTCTCCATAGACCCTTCTTTATTTTTGGGATATGGTACCTCTTAAACTATCTTTCATGAACCATTCACACAAACCAACTAACCCTTCATATAATCCTCCTCGTTAACTACTTCACCCTTCGTGGAATTATCCCTCGCGAACCACCTTTAGACTTCACCGAATTTCTGAAGCAAAGATGTTTTTTTATGAAAATCACTCTCACTTAAATTATGTGATTATCACTCCTTATATAGAAAAATATATCTACATAATCTTCTAATCTGAGATTTTCCTAAATCTTCACCACATATCATTTCTTCCGTGAACTGTCTCCCTATATGGCCCATGTACTGCCTTTCTTCCTTCGGGGCGGCCCAAATCACCATATATTTTTCTCCAATGATAATCCATCTCATGTACTAAAAGACTTTAACATACCATTCACCTTTTGTGAACTAAAATCCTCCCCATGAACTATTTTCTATTTGCGATCCGCATACTGCGCTTCGTGGTCTGTATAGTGCTGCTATGCGGAATCCTTCCTTAAACAATTTCCAAAGTCGATTCGCATACAACCTTTGAATTTTCTGAACTATGGTTCACGGTCTATGTACTGTGTACCCCTAGGTATAAATCTTCCTTTCCCCAAAAAACTCCCATTTTTTAGGCCTAAAATTTTGGTAAACACTGGGAAATTGTGCCACCTTAAACACCAGCTTCGAAAAACATCAATAATACTCATTCGTGGTCATCTATATTTTTCAACAAACACAATCACACACAAAACGTACCAATAAGACTCCTTGAGTGGTTTTTTTCCAACAAAATAAGTAGGTTATATATTAAATTAAAACCAAATATGACATGAGACTATAAACATAACAACATAAAACCATAATTAAAACCAATAAATATATCCAAAACATCCAAACATCCCTAAGGATAAACTTTAATACAAGGACCAACATAAGAAAAAAATGTTAAAAAAATAAAATCTAAATGTATAGTAAGATAAAGTGGTGTGATATACAAGTTAAACTGATAAAGTATAACCAAATAAGATCCAAAAATAAAGTCTTAATCACCCATATTTTTGCATTAAGTGATTGATCTTCACTTGTTGCCTAAAAAATACCGGAACCAAACTAAGATCACTCACTATATACATATAGTTCTTGTATTATACCTGTAATTTATATATGGTGTGAGAAAGATTTCTCGGTGAGTATCCTCATTATACCCCATGCATAACCTTTAAAAGTAAATCTACAACGCACTATTTGGAAGTACACATATAAAAATAAGATTTTATTATGGGAAAAATAAATCACGAGTGTCCATTACTTGAAAACATTCCTTCTAAAATATAAAGGTTTCACTTTTTACATAGAATATAATTTTAATATTTTTTAAGGAAAGAAGGAATTCAATGCAAGGAGAATAGTCCAAAACCCTAATTTATAAATGCTTATGTTTAAGAAATGGGGAAAATAAACCAATATTTAATAAACATTTAAAATTAAATAACTAAAAAATATGTGAGATATATTTATTATTTTAATAGGAAAACATATTTCATAGATATAAGTTAAATAAGAGGGAAAAAATGGTATTACTAAAATAACCATTCCCACTTAAAATTTAATCATTTTTTAAAGAGGTAAAAAAATTCTTTTAAGTTTTTATAAAAATCATACCAACAAAATTACCATGTAAAGAATGGAAAAAATTAATGACAATGATCATTAAAAAATAAACATAACAAAAATGATAGGAAACCGTCATAAAATAATCTTAAATAAACTATAATGATATAGCTATAAACAAATTATTAAGTAATAATTAAATCAAAACCATCATGAGAACACCTAGTTGACCTAGAGATAATCTAGGACAAAACAAAAATAGAATCAATCTAATTAGTATACTTGATGTGATTCAACTACCAAAACACTTATTTTTTCCCTACCTAACCTGCCCAAGAGGGGATTTTCCTTGAGAATAGTACAATTTTAACCTATGTTCTCTATCCAAACAATAATCATAAAATAATAAAGTAATTATACATATATTTCTTACCTAGATTCCCAACGCTTATTGTGACATGTAAATAGAGGTGATCCAATAAAAGATAACATTTAAAAACATAAAAAATAAACATCATTTATAATACACCCTCGCCTCTAAGCACCATTCATAGAAGCATCCCCTTTTATCAAGAATATTCACTTAATAACCATAACCATTAACCATGATAAATAAATAAATATCACATAGTATAAATATTTCCTTTTAACTTTTACATAAACAGTATTAAGAGTCTTGATTCAAGGGTATGAAAATAAAAAACATATTAAAATTTGATCAAGTAGACACAATATTTTAGAAATATAATTATAGTTAGTGATTAACACATTTTAAAACAAACCAACAACCCTTTATTCAATAGAAAAAAACAATTCAAATATAACTCATTAAAATAAACCACCTTTAAAAGTAACCAAACATGGAATAATATTTTAAAAAACCTTAATAGAAGCATGTTTTTGATTTATTAGAATTAATAATAAATCATTTCCTAAAATATTACTCAATTAAAACATGAAATACTATGTTTAGAATTATTACAAACACCTTTTAGGCACTGTATTCATAAAAACTAGTTTTAAACATGGAATCATAAGAAATTACCTTTAAACCAAATAAAAATTAAGGAAGAAACTAAATTATTTTGACATTAAATCAAGTTATATAATTAATATAACATTTATATCATTGAAAACATGGTTTGAAGAAAATAAAACACTTATGGTATTAAATTTAATGAAAAATTCATGGGGAAACCTACATCAAATCATTGAAATCATAGACAATGGTTGTTATTCCACTCAAGGAGGTGAGAAAAACCCTTAAAGGATCATCACAAATCATAAGACATGGAAAGACTCAAAAGTTTTTTAGAAAATCATAAACCCTGAATTCCATAGATAATGAGAATAAGGAACTTAATAAAATAAGAAGATTAAGAGGTTAGAGGAATTCAATAATAGGTTTACATCACTTTACTTTGAATATTCAACATCAAGGGAAGAAGAAATCCATGATGAGGGAAGGTAGGAATGAAGGAGTATGATGCATAAGATCTGGAGAGGTATAATTGGGAAGTAAAATGGGCTAAAATAGGCCGAAATAAATAAAATAAAAACTTAGAATTTTATATTTTAAAATTATGGATAACTCACACATTTTGGCCACATAGTTTGGGAAATAGTGTTCCAACTATGTGAAAAAAAATGGACTCAAGTTGTACATATACATGGTTAGACTTCACAGCTACTACTAACCATGAAAAAACCATGTGGTAGCTACTATAATGGGATTTCACCCTACATATGATTAAATCACATAGTTACTTCTAAGTGTTATCCAACAATGCATCACCTTTGAACTGGAAATCTTAATATGTATGATTACATCACATGGTTACTACTAACCATTTACTGACCATGTGTTGAATATAGAGCCTACAAATTTCATAATATTTTGAAAATTAAAATCTTGTATCCTATAATTCCAAGAAAATAAATAATTAAATAAAATAATTAGAAAAATTGATATCAAGGTGTAACAATTCTTCATATCATATCACTTTATGCCCCCATAAAGTCACTGTAGAATATATTAATCAAAGGATAGATGAGATTTAGCCTTATAATTGTAAACAAGAAACTGAATACCAAAGGACCCCATGAAAAAAACTAAGGTATGATATCCCACACTGATATGTATACAACCTTTGAGGAAATATTTCAGGTCGCAACTAGATACTAGGTACTTTCCCATCGATACAAAGGTCAAGTTTACAATACACACTTGACCTCTCTCATATATAGGTAAACTTAAGTGATATTAAACCAAATTACCTAATATAATATAAAGTAAATAGACCCTTAGTCATTTACTTTTCAAGGATATTATTGGAAGAAAATATCCTAGATAGTTTTTCTGATGACCATCCATCAATACTTGTGTTTGGGACATTGTACATCTATATTGGTGTGAATGAGTTATCATTGGACAAGAAGGATAGTTTCACACTACTTCCTTCTCAAATAAAATGAAGGGTCATGCCATGATATTTCCTTAGTATAAGAAATAGATCATATATGGTGGTCCCCCCACTATATTATGTTTCCCTATATTATGTTGACTCTCATAATCAGTTAGTTATTCTCAAAGACTCAATATAAGATAAAAAGGCACAAAAAATGCTTCAATAGTGGGGTTATTTTCCCACTTAGGTAATAAACTACTATTAAAATTTTTATAAACCAATAATTCATAGATAATTCTTATATACTCTTCCTTAATGATTCAACAACAGTGTAGGAGAGTACTACCAACAATAGGCTTTAAGAATTTTAATAGAATTATATGTATAGAAATTCAATTTCCTATAAATAAAATAACATTAAATTCAAGTTAATTTTGATAATACTATATAGGAAAAGACAAAATATAACAGTAAGTACCTCAATAAATTGTTATATCATCATTAGGTTCAACAAGTTGAACCTAGGGATCTTTATAAGGAGTAGATATGGCTCTACATTTCATATGAAATTTCCCTTTATAAAACCTTCATAGATTACCCAAATGATCATAACTATGGAAGGTTTTAAGAGATTCCTGGCATGAAGGATTTTTAGGACTTGGTTTACCACATTAATGTAATACCAAGGATTTATAACTAGAAAAAGTTTATGGAAAGAAACAGGATGGACTCTTGATACCACTACCCGCTTGACCCAACTTAATCTATTTTCTCTTTACATTTTTGGAATTCCATTTACCACCCTTGGGTACAAATGAAATATTAATCACCTCAGGCACTCTATTCATAACTACCTCAACCCTAACATCTACTTTACTACATCTATATAATAGGTTAAGCCAAAAAGTATACATTTAGATGAAAACCTATAAAATATCTATTTTAAAATAATAATATTTCAAAGAATAATCTTAGAATATCCTAGGTTAGTAAAATACTCTCATCAAATTAGTTACCATACTCTAAAAACCATAATTCAAACTACTTGAGGCAATACAATTCCATCGCCTTAGACTCTTTCACAGTTTCATTGTAATATTGTTGTATTAAATTTACCTAAATGCATCCTATAAATATTTATATTGTGGATTATTCTGAATAATGGACTTTCACCACTTCCAACTTGTACTTCCAACCATAAATTTGGTGAAATAGATTTTATATGACTCTATAAGATCTATAGGGTTGAATATCTTCTTAATATTCTCTAGCCACACCTCTATTTTAGGGGAACCTTACTTACCATGAAAGATATAATGAATCAAATCATAAAAATCTTGAACACAGTCTCTAGGTTGTGATAGGTTAGGAATAACACTATTCCCCATATTTGACACTGAAAAAAAAATAACTTGGATAAACATTAATCAATTGGATAGTTCACTTGAGGAGAATAACCTACATATCACTCTTGAAGTTCTATAAGAAATTTTTTGGGAGCATACTCTAAAATATTCATAAATGTAAGAAATAATAAAAATATTCCTTAAAATTTAATATTACATAAAACAAAATATAAAAAATGGATCAATTTAAAAATACCATGAGAAGTCAGCATACACTGTAATAGTACCCATCATTTATTTATCAAAAATTAAAAACATAAGAAAATAATAAAATTTCTCTTATGAAATCATTATAATTACCTTTTAAACATACTTCAAAAAATTATAAAAACTATTTATGATATCCAAATTATTTAATCATAAATGATTTACAAAAACTCCTTTTGAAATAAATTAGTATAAATACCTCAAAATTCCATATGATAGGTAAAAAAATAATAAACAATATTTAAAAGTATTCACAAATCAAAAAAAATTAATAAATACTAAAGAATTTTTTTATAAAAATTCATAATTAAACCTCTAAAATTTGATTCCACTTCTTTTTCACATCATGATGTTGTCTTAGAGAAACACAAATTCACTTTAAAGTTCAAAGAATTTGATAACGCCTATTAAACACTATGAAACTCAAACATTAAAAATAAATATCAAAGATCACAAAATTAAATATTGAACCTAATAAATCTAAATAATCATGAAAATACATGTAAATCATCTCAATTAATCTTAAATAAATAATAAAATGGAATAATAATGATAGAGAATCATGAAGAATCAAAATTTAATAATTTGAAGAAAAAAAATTATAAGTGTGCATGATTTTCTCACACTATGTAAAACCATGAAATAACCATGATAATTTTACCAAAATTTTCCTAGAATCGGTTTCATAGTTTGTGAATAGTTTTCCAAAACATGCATAATAAAAATGTGACCCTATATTTCTTCCCATTTTTGAATATTCATAATGTATTTTTTCAAAATAATTCATAAAAAATCAATATAAAACACAAATAATTAAATAAAGACTAAATGTATCAAGGATAACAAAGGTCAGGTCTTTAATTTGAGATAGATATCCCAATACCCCTAGTAATTGAAGGTTTAATAAAAAAGTTGTTATCTAGACACATAATCATATCTATCCCTTGAGATTTGATAGTATTATCTCCTATATACCATAACTCCCAAAATAATAAAATTGGGCTATGATTCCATTTTTTCACAAACCAAGCTGGGTTAACCACCCAAATTACTCGAGTCAGCCTTTCATAAGGTCCAAATCACATTCTTGATCACCATAATCTAGAAATTAGTTTTAATTCATTAATATATACATCATTAGGAACAATTTCACCAAATAAAAAAATAAACCCATAAATTCCACTTAGAAGTTTGGAATGTTCTCCCCATAAGTCAGAGATGTGCACACATAAAATAATTAGTTTCTATAAAAAATTAAAACTAAACAAGGCATAAGAGTACAAAAATAACAATATCAACCCATAAATAAAAGAAATAAATAGATCCAAAACATCTGAACATCACAATGGTTAAACTTTAATACAAGAACCAATATAGGACCAAAAAGATAACAAATAAAATCTAAAATAACAATATGTTAAAGTGGTATAATATATAAGATGATCTTATAATTTATAATTGAACAAGATCAAAAATATAATATCCCAATTACCCATCTCCATGCATAAAGTGAATGAGCTTCACTTGTTACCTCCAAAATACATGAACCAATATAATATCACCCGCTATATCTATATTGTACTTGTACATAACCTATAATGCATAGAGGGTGTGAGAAATAATTCCCAACAAGTATCCTCATCATGACCCATGAATAACATTTAAAAGAAAATCCATTCCACTCTATTTTGAAGTAAAAATATAAAATTAAACTTACATTTTGGAAAAAATAAATCACAAGTGTTCATTACTTGAAATCATTATTTCTAAAATATAAAGGTTTCACTATTAACTTAGAATATAAATTTAAGTTTTTTAAGGAAAAAAATCATTTTATAAAAGTAAAATTTTTCAAATCCATATTTTAAAATACCCATTTTTAAGAGATGAGAAAAATAAAACCAGATTTAGTAAACTTTTAATATTTGATAAAGAAAATATATGCGATATTTATTTATTCTTTTAAGAGGAAAAAACATTTCATGAATATAATTTAAATGATATAGGAACAATTTTATTACTAAAACAACCATTCCCACTTAAGAATTAATCATTTTTTATAGAGTAAAGAAGGAATCTTCGTAGGTTTTTATAAAAATAATACTAACTTAATTTCCATTTCAAGAAAAATAGAATCAATGAAAATTAACATTAATATAATAAACATAACACTGATAACAAGAAACCATCATACAATAATCATAAATCAACTATAATTAAATAACTATAAATAAACTATCATGAAATATTAAAATTGAAACCATCATGGGAAGACCTAAGAGATCAAGATATAATCTAGGACAGCACCAAAATAGAATCCGTCTAATCAGAATGACTGATCCGATTCAAATACTTAAACACTTGGTTTTACCCAATCTATCCTAACTAAGATAGAAAATACCATAAGAAGATAATAGTCCTAAATTGGGTCCACTATCCAGAGTGTAATCAAAAACTTGGGTATTACTCATATCAATATTTTCTATCTATCTACCCAAGGCTTCCCATGACATATAAATAGAGTTGATCCATCAAAAGAAAACATATAAAAATATATAAAAATAAACATCAATTATAATAAATAGTCACCTCATATCACCCTTCACATAAATATCCAATTTTATAAACAATATTTAAATAATAACCATGTTATTAACCAGAACAAATCCATCAACATCACATAATATAAATGTTACCTTTCAACTTGTATATAAACAACAATAAAGGGCTTTCTTAAAGTGTATAAAAAAATAAAATAATGTCAAAAATGATCAAAGATACATAATATTTTGAAAATATTATTATTTTCATCAATTATCACATTTTAAAACTGTCCAACATCCCTTTATTCAATATAAAACAAAAAAAAATTCAAGTATAACTCACTAACAAAAATTACCTTTAAAATTAGTAAAACATGGAATTATTTTTTGAAAAAACATAATGGATGCATGATGTTAATTCATCATAACACATGATAAATAATTTTCTAAAATTTTCCTCAATTAAAACATGAATGATTATAGTTATAATTATAGTAAACACCTTGTGGGTTTTGTATTTATAAAAACTAGTATTAAACAAGGAAGCATAAGAAATCCCATTTATACCAAATTAAAATCAAGGAAGAAACTAAATTATTTTAACATGAAATAAATAGATATATTTAATATAACATTTAAACCATTAAAAAAATAGGTTGGATAAAATCAAACACTTGTGGTTTTAAATTTAAAGTAAATACATAGAGAAACTTACCTCAAATCACTGAATTCATAAGCAATGGTGTTTATTACACTCAAAGAGGTAATAAAACACCTTAAAGGATAATCACAAACTCTAATACATAAAAAGCCTCAAAATAATTCTATAAAATCATAAACCCTGGACTTTATGGCTAACGGGTATCAATAACTTAAGGAAATAAGGAATAAAATGTTATAGTATGGGAGGAAGAAGTTTGGATCACTTTACCTTTAATATTCAATACAAATGGGTGAAGAAATCCATGATGAGAGACAAATGAGAAGAAAGGAATTAAGTGGGACAATACTTTGGTTCTTAAGGGGTCGAATGGGGAAATAAAAAGGTCCAAAATAATCTTAAATCAAGTAGGAGTAAACTTGTAATTTTATAATTTTAAAATCTAGATAACTCACATTTTTAGGACACACAATTTGGGAAACTATGCATTAATCATATGATAGCTATTGGAATTGATTTATGCACAAAAAAGGTTATATTTCATGGTTACTTATAATAATTTTATATCTATTGGAATTTTATTTCAACATATATATGATTAAACCACATGGTTACTCTTAACCATGCACTAAGCATGCATCACCTCTAAACTGGAAATCTCATTATTTAAGATTAAATCGCTTGATTAATACTACTTATGAAATGCCCATGTGATGATTTTATAGCCTATAAATTTATCAAAAAATTAAAACTCAAACTCCTCCAATTCCATGAAAAATAATAATTAAATAAATTAATAAGAAAAAGTGACATTGGGATGTCATGCCCCAGTTAAAAATGAGTTCATAAAGTAATATAGTGTTTTAGTAACCTACAATGTTATAGTACCCAAATATAAAAATTTTTCTAATGTTATATTTTATCCCATGTTGTTATAGTCCATTCTCTATAGTAGTTAGAATTGCTATAATGCCTCCATAATTTAGGTAGGGGATCTTTGGCCCTCTGAACCTAGGAAAGGAGTCACTACACTCTATAATCCTAAACAACCCCATCATAGAGGTTCAACTATAAAAGTTTTCATACAGTTGTTTATTATGTCCACTAGAAAAATTTCTAACTCTATCTAATAAATCAAGCCCCTTTATTCCAACATAACACACATTTTTAACTTGAATAATGCACTTTTCATCATACTAGCCAAAATGGACATAAAATTAACCTAAGTATTTATTCCAATGTATTAAAAAATATTTGGAAATATTTTTTAGAGTTTTTGGATAATCTTAGTTCATTAGATCAATTTTGACCATCTAATTCACCTTTCTAAGTTAAAATAAATTTTAAGTAGAGAAATTTACTTTTAAAAATTATAAAAAAACTGAACATTATATTGATGTGGGATTTATTTATATAGGTTAAAAATTAATCTATGATAATTTTTAAATAATATGGTATATTCTACTCAATTTGGGTACTATGTCATATGTTTTTAAGTTAAAAACAACTTTTATCTTGAAGAACACATTTTTAGTCATCTAAAAAACCAAATAGAAGATTTATTTCTAGTCTATCCCTGAAAATAAAAATTTATTCAGCAATATTTTATATATATATTCATAATAATATAATATCATTTTCTCAGTTTTCATTGTGATACGTTTTTTTAAGTTAAAAACAAATTTTATCTTAATTAACATGCTTTCAGTAAATCCAAACATAACATGCATTAGATAACCATGTGTTTTATTCTTACATGAAAAAAAAAATCATTAATAACTATCATAGAGTCCCATGTAATGGTCTAAACCTTTTCAACCATTCCTTTGTGTTTTTACAAGGCTATGTAGTGTTGAGAGGGAGTTTGGAAGTGTTTCAAAGGTCGGATAGATGTTTTGTCATTCAAAGGGTCACCACACCCTAGTGGTGGGTGTGGTGGAGGCCATTTTGGGATGATCAGGGTCAATTCCTAGTTGTTTTAAGGTAAAAGTGTGGTTCTTGGTGCACCATGGCCAGCAACATGGCTTATCAATCCATTTTTGTAATCCATGTTGGTTGTGGTGTCCTCCTATCCAAAATAGACAGCACCAAAATTTCTAGGGTGGGTGTGTCACTAGGCATGGCATCTTGGAGGGTCGCATGTACAAAACAGGTGTGGGAAAAAGTCTTGTCTTTCCATGTTAGAAACTATGGAAAGGGGAAAACATCTTGGGTGTGGGAAACATGACCAGACATAAGCCATTTTAGGTTAGAATGATCAAGAACATCGCGTCCATGTCTGGGATGTGGTGGTGGTCAGGCTAGTTTTGAAATGGATGAAATCATTGTTATTCTTCATGGATCTTAACTAGTTTAAAGGGGGGATATGTGTGTGATGTTATAGGGATTTTAAATGTGATTTTGATTCATTAGTTCCCCCTATTAATTAATCCATTCCCCTCTCTTTGAATTTCCTTCAAATTACATATGATCTAGATGAACCTAAGGTTTTGTTGGTCGATCTATTGAATTGAGGCTTCATTGAAATAATTTTCATTAGGAAGTATTGGTTATACATCCCATGGAGACCTATGATCAACTCATTGAAGATTCTGACACCTGGTTTGTGGAGAATTGAACACTCTTGGTCAAATGTACCTTTTCCCTCCTCTTTCTACCATTCCTTCATTCTTACTTTTATTCGAGTGATTATTGCATCAATTCAATTGGTTTTTTAGGCTGATATCTAATAATGGTTTATTGGTGACTTATGGATGTTAGGTTTTGGTGAACCTTCCTTTGGCTTGGTAGTGTTTCCTTTGATGGTGGTTAAACCTCAATCATCAGTTCTTGATGGGAGAGTATTGAGATTCTAAATTGAGGTAGGGGATACATTGGTTCTCCTTATTTTATATGAAATCATAATGTTATAATGATTTATCACATTGGATAATATTGGAACTAACCTTAATAAAGATTAAACTGGATTAATGAAATAATTGTTTTTGGAATTGAGATATGTTATTGTATGTGTTTATTTCATGATAACAGTTTTACTCATGATTTACTTTATAGTGTTTAATCTACATTTATTCTTTAGTTATCATTTTTATTATTCTTGAAATTGGATAAAAAACATCAAACCAGTAATTCTTGTTGAAAAGATAAAAAATAGTCATGTTTAATTTGTTATATTTCTTCCTTGTAATTTGATGTAAAATGAAAGTTATGCTTAAATAATGATTAAATAATTCATAGTTGTTTATAGTTGATGACTTAGGTTTCATGTGGTTGTAACCTATGATAAATAAAATAGTTAATTCAATATGGTAACCAATTGGTTGTTTGATAATGATAATTTTTTGGGACTGATCAAGCATGATTACTTATGAGGTTTGTATGAATTGGTATTAGGTCCTAGAATCTATGTTGATTATTTATTATTTTCTTGATGCCTTTTTTTGTTTTGTCTTGATGAGGAGCCTTGTTATGAAACGTGATACAAGCCTGGGATGGTTGATGGTTTAGCGAGAATAAGTAGGGAGGACTAGGTTGTGAAAGAAGTTGGTGCCTACAGTGGAGAGATGTATGGTGATATACATTGTGGTGTCTAGGATTGTACCAAGATCGATGGATTAGGTTGAAGCTGGGATTTCCCATTATTTTATGTGTTAGAAGCTAGGATGATTACTTGTTAAAGAATTAATTTAAAATGTTTTAAGGTTTAGTTTCTTATTTTAATGAATTCCTTTCCCCACTTTTTAACATAGCTAGTTGTTCTTAGTTATGAATCTTTAATGGTAGCTTAGGAAAAGTCCTAGAGTACCTAGAATTATGTAATGATAATGAATGTTAAAAATTTAACCCATGGGTTTGGAGACTTAATGGAATATTAAATGATGATAACTCTTGAGGAACCTTGAAGGAGATTGGTTTATAAATGGAGGGAATGGTTTGGTTCATAATATTATAACAATAAATTTTTAATAAAATAATTAATTAAATGAAATATTCTTAGAATATTTGTGTGCTTGTAGGATATCTAGTCCTTAGTAGTGGAAAACAGGTGTCCAAGAGATGATAGTTATAGTTAAGGTTAAGGCTAGGTAGTTCCCTATAGTGTAGTTTGTAAGCTATACCTATACTCTTATTTTATTTTATTTCATACACTACCCCCACCCATTTTGGTAGGGATATCAACACCTAGTAGACTCTAAGGGTGTTTTCCCCAACATACAGGTTAGTGAGGAACTAATGGTTGAATTATCCCTCTTTCCCTGCTCTATGCTCCTGGTATTATGTTGTTTTTCATTGTGGTTACCTTTCTCATTCATGTCTGTAGAGGAATATAATTGATTCTAGTTATTTTTATACATATTCATCTCTATACATATTATTATAAAGATCATTATAGGTATATTTTGTATGGGATGTAATGTCTTGGGATATAATACATGGTGTATAGGTTGTGGTGGACCCTATAGAACTACTTAGTTACTATCTGGTGATGTGGATGTTGATGATGAGATGATGTGATGCACAAGGTTCATGGTCTGTTACAGTTTCCCCATTGTCTTCATACATACTTATTCTTTTAGACAGTGAAGGCTTAGGATGGGTGACTATTGAATCCCACCAAATAAGCATCAGTAAAAATCAAAAAGGAAGAAATACCTAAATATGGGTATTACCTTCCCCACCAGATTAAAGTAAATGAGAATTTTGGGTCGCATGAACCTCCAAGGGAATCACGATCATGTGACCATTTCAAGGTCATGCAAATACTCCATGCGTAGCACATAAACTATGGAAAATCCCATGGATTCTCCTTCAATAGACCTTCCTTCTCTCACTATGTCTCTCCAGAAAACCAATGGCCACATGGTGATAACCGAATGAGTGCCCCCAGGACACATGGTTTGTCATTGGAATGTACTTTAAAAACCATTCGAAATTCCCCCAAGAGTTAAAGGTAATAGTATCCAATGGAAGAGACCCCTGATGGTCATGAAGCTCATAATCCATGGCATCATTTGAAAGGATAAATTTACTTGATGATACTCATAAAATCTAGAAAAACCCACAAACCTTTGTAAAATAAAATAAAGGAGGTAAAGGGGAGGAGTTGAGAGGTACTCTCGGTCAATGATGGACATGTGGCATGCCCCTGGTGAACTATAAGACACCACAAGACCTCAGAAACACATCCACCTCATCTCGCGAAATCCCTTTGTCTTGTCAGTTGTGCCACATGGAGGTCCTTATGTATGTCTAGGAAACTTTATGCTTTCCCTTTTGTTCTCTAAGGAAAAATGGATATATTTACCTACAAACATGCTCACACACCCCCATATGACTCATATTGGTCACGTGAGGTATCATCAGAAAATCGAATAAATGTCTGTGACATTACTCATTAAAATTTTCATAACTTCTAAAACTTTGTAAAATAAAACAAAGTGGATAATGGGGAGGAGTATAGAGGTGATCTTGGTTTCTAAAGGACATGTGGTGTACCCCTAGAGAAACCTCAAGACACTACAAGACCTCAGCAACACATCTGCCTCATCTCACAAAATCCCTTTGGCTTTTCAACTGCTCCACATGGAGGTCCTCAGCTATGTCTAAGAAACATAATTCTTACCTTTATCTTTCTAAGGATGAATGAATGGATTTTTACATAAAATGACTATGCACCCTCATATGACCCATATTGGTCAGGCGGTGCATCACCAAAAAATAGAGTAATTTTCCTTGCCATTACTTATGAAATATTGCTTGACTCCAAAAACTTTTTATCATAAAACAAAATAAATAAGATGGAAGAGGAATAAGGTACTCACGATCACTGAAAGAAATGCGATGTTCCTAGGAATTATGTATTGTGGTCCCATGAGACCCCCGGAAAAATCATCCTTGTCTCACAGAGATCCCCAAACAAGTCATCAAGCATCTCGCAAATTCCTTTCAACAAGAACCTTGGATCTCATGAAAGCCCTTGGACATGTCTATAGGACAAGATGAAAAATCCCTTGATGTACCCATGTGATCAAGAAATTCTTCATCAATCGGCAATAATACAATAAAATTGGATTTGATGGAAGAGACTCGTGATTGCTGAAAATCAGTAAATACGCACGGAATGACCCAGGACAGAGACTCGTGAAGTTGCATGGCACCAGCCCCCTTCATTTACTCCATCCTAGATTTTCACTAGATATGTCGCACGAATCGGTGAATAATCGGGGTGCAGAGCCCTATAAATTCCCCACCCCAACCTCAAAGAGGGGTTGGATTTTTTGATCTCAGAGCTCACCACAACTACTCACAGAAGAACTCTTAGAGTCTCACACCGGCACTAGAGTGGATTCCATGGAGAAACCGATCACATGTCTAGACAACCTTCTGCCAGGTAATATACCAGTGAACAGCTGGTGAAATAATGTGCCATACATAAGGGACATCACGTGATCATTCATAGATCATGTGAAGGGCCACTGGAAAGGTGTGTGAAGAACATACCGCATTTCTTCCATATCACGCAAGACTCAAAATAAATTGATGTTGAACAAACCTAGGGAATTCTCTATACAAGGGATAAAACCAAGATCAAAAGTGGAAGACTGGAATGAAATACATTCCTGTTGACTCTTATGCGCTTCATGTGAGTCATACAAGGACATGCGATAGCACCAGGATACATCACCTAGATATCACGACATTCCTTCAGCAGGTTATTTTTTTCCTAACATGTAAAATTAAGTCACACAACCCCTCTGTGCACACTACCTTAGTCTCATGAAACCTTCTGGGTCTATCACCCAATCCCTACGACATTATTCAGATACATATCCTGACTCATATAATGGTTTCTGCACATATTATTCAAGTCTCTCTATTGCATCTGGTCATGACAACCAAGCTCACACGATGCCCTCTGAGCAATACAGCTGAGACCTGTGATGCCATCCATACATGATGGTCAGGTATCACGATGACTTTCAAGGATGTTATCCAAGATACTTGACATACTTCGAACCAAATCACATTGAATCTTGTGACTCCCCCCATATGTGTTAATACAGGTCATGTAATAACTTCCAAGAAAACCCAACCAGGTCATGCGATGTCCCTTGGACATGTCAATAGGGTCATGTGATACCCTCTAGAAAAGCAAGCATGGACACAAGGGTATCCCAGGATTTGATGATTCTATCTATCCTCGGTGTGTAAGCCCCAATATAAATGGAATTAAGACAAATATGATTCCTACCATATTTAGGATACGTAGGCCACCTCTTCAAGGTTTAAACTCCATACTGATTATCTATGGTGATCTCAGTATCCAAACCCTTATCCAAAGAAATGACATTGATCACTTTCTAACCCTTGTTTCTCACAACGATCATAGCTCACATGAGCTTAGGGATTTGCACTAATCATGGAATATGAAATATACACCCCAGGGTTACAAGGGAAACCTTAGTGCATAAGCCCCAACTACCAACATCATATGGTATGTCCCCGATTAGTAGGGCAGCCAACTTGGTATGAACCCCCTTCGTATAAGGGTATATACCTTGGGGCCAGTTCCAAGGGCATAAATGAACTACAAGAACTCTGATTCCCTCTATAACCAAGATACGTAGGATGCCATTCCAAGGCCCAAGATATATACCAAACACCCCAAGGACTGTCCTAGTACATAAGTCCCATGTCTATCTACCATGAGGCTGGTCATATATTCCCCCTTGTTTCTCATGCCTATCATAGCTCATGTAGGCTTAGGGAGATGCAATGGACACCTCATTAGGCATCATAAACCTTCACTAACAAGTTGAATCCCATTATGTAAGCCCTGATGAGTGGTATAGTATGAACACTCCTCGTAATAGGGCATATAGCTGGGGCCCAATCCTAAAGGCATGATTGAACTATAATGACTCTGATTCCTTCCATAACCAAGATACATAGGATAACTCCTTGATACCAAATCTCAAATATTTGGTGTCTCGGTACCCACACATATGTCCTCTATGCATGACACTAAATTACACAGGATTAACAAACTATGTGGGTTTTGATTCCTACAATAACCAGGATACATAGGATGCCTCATAATGGATCAATCCCCTCTTCAGAATATTAACTTCATCCTCATGTGGAAGAAAATTCTGAATAATTTTCTCATATGGATTCAACACATAAAGTGACTATTCATCGTTAAGAAAATAGATGAAGAACCTTGAATACATATAGATGGATTCATTAATGAGACCATACTTCCCGCAATTCATCAATGAGACTCCCTTTCTTTGTTTAATGAAAAAATTAAACAATGAACCCTTTTTCTAGTGTAACCTGTCTCATATCAGGTTTAGGAAGATATTCACAAACATATATTAAATCTATAAGTAAGTCCTGAAGTAGGAAATAATTCTCCCCAAAATGGTGACATGAGCCTGACCTTCCATACTCTCAACCAATGTGAGTCCCCAAGATTTGTTGGACCTAAAAACCCAAATGACCATTGGCCTTTGGAAAGTAGGTCTGTACCTAGCTATAGATGGGGGAAACATTGGTATTTTCTAGGAAAAGTGGAAATGGTAGCCCAAGAGTGAAACCCATTCCATGCCTTAAAAACTCGATGAAAAAAAATGATGAACCCAGTGTGAATCTCTCCAATGACAAAATGATTGGTTGTTTTCTGTAAAACCATTTCATTTTCCCCTATATGCAAACTAAATGATAAAAATGATGGGAATATCTGTAATAATAGAACAATTGGGTTATAATGTTCCATGAAACTTTGTTTTTAAAACCCTATAAAAATAAAGAATTAAGACTAGCATGATCTTATAAATGATCCTATGTAACCAGGGTTCTCAAGAAATAATTCCATCCTCGTTTTGAAAAGTTAAAATGAGTATAATGGTCAAATCAGGGAATATCAAAATAATTTTGTTAACCATGCATATCTGATTAAGCACATTATGAATATAATATTGCACTAATTAGTAACCTTGCTTATTGTTGGCTATATAACTGCAGATATTGAAAAAATCCCGATTCAAGAGAATGTCTTCATAATCCAGCATTCGCTTTGGAAAATCATCTGCAACTACAACCTCTACAGGTCACAAGATAATCTCACATGATCGACAACTCCAATGACATGTGTAAAATATGATGGTCTAGGAGTACCATAGACATGGTATAATCCCAACCATGGAAACTACTCATGAAGTTCTTCGGGAAGGATAACCAGCAAGTCTACATCACTCGATAAAGGATGATTCTAAGCCAGTGGATCTCATTTCCATGACCAATAGCTTCGGAAGCTTATCCCTAGAGAAAAACAAACTCCATCTTCCATATCTGATGAAGGTGGAACAGGAGGCCAAATGAGGCTCCCTTTTGCTTCAGGTGCCACCAAGGAGGGTATCTGTCGACCACTGTCAGCAACACCATCCCACTAGTACCCATCATTCACCTGCTGAGGGTACCATCCAACACATATCCACCTATGATTCCCATTCATGGGCTACAAGGAAGACTCGTCGAAGGAGGAAGACATTGGATATCTAGGAGAGGACTCATATTCCCACTCCAGCCGATGATGCCTGCCAGCATAATCAGGCAGGGACCATCAAGAAGGCTCATATTCATACTCATTCAAAACAAGTATGTAGGCATATTCCCATTACAATCATGGGGGAGGCTCATACACCTACCCCTGTGAATAAAGATGATCATCATATTTTGGTGGAATCAAGAGGATAGAAGTGGGAACATATCCTCACTTCAATTGAAGACATATTCTAGTTTATCATGGAGATATAAAATGTGCAGGATCATATTCCCACACACTTTTAAATAAATTCAATATATTTTAGTAGCAACTAATGAACTCCACTGGTATATTCTGGAACTGTTGTAGATAAAGGGATAGGTTCATACTCATTTCCCTATAGACAGGATAGTTTAACACTCTGATCATCATGAACAAGTGGATATACCAGAGCAAGCGCACATTATTTCTCCTGCCTGGGAGGATTATCAGCATATTCTAATGAAGGATGATGCATCATACTGGGATCATATTCATAATCCAACCAGGGCTCACTAGGTGAGAGCATCACATGCCTCAAGACAGGGGCATATGCCTGTTGAAGAAGTCTGATGGAATATTCCAAAGTCCTAGGATTGGGATCATATCCCCATTCTAGCTGGGGCACACCTTGTGAGAGGGAAAAATGCCTTAGGATGGTTTCATATTCCTATTGAATAAATCCATATGTATACTCCAAAGGCCCAGGATCAGGCACATATTCCCATTATTTATAGGGATAACCAAGTGAGAATGAAATAGGCCTTGGGATAGGCTCACATTCCTATCAGTGAATCTGCCTATCATATTTTGGTGGATCACAAAAGTCAAGTGTATATTCCTACTTTTTCCAATAAATCATTTCACCAACATCATTATAAGGAAACATAGGGAGAGGCTCATATTCCTTCTCCCATTCCAGAGATCCATTGACATATTCTAATGGGGAATTCATATTCGAACCACACTCATATTCTTGATCCAACCGGGGCCCACTAAGTGAGATTAGCACATGCCTTGGGGTGGGCTCATATTCCTGCCAAGAAAGTCCAGCAGTATATTCAAAAGTCTTTGAATCAGTCTCATATTCCTATCTTGATTGAGGCTTGCCAAGTGAGAATGGCACATGCCTTGGGACAAGCTCTCATTCCTGTCAATAATGAGAGAGTTCATCAGCATATTCTAGCAGCTTCTCAGCAATAGGATCATACTCCTATAGCACCAGATGGTTATATAAAAATTTCGGTAACCATCACACAGTAGGATCATATCCCTACACAATTACAAAAGGTAGGTTGACATATTCTAACAATGACCTAGAACATGGACCATACTCCTAATCTACTCAATTTCAATGTCCTTGAGGTTGTTTGAGACACATTACCAACACCACAAGGGTCTATCGACTCTTCTATCAAATCATAAATAGTATAAGTTCATTACCATGATAGTTCTCCTTATGGTAGTGTGGATATGGGTTTTAGGGACTTTAATCCTGACATCCACTATGTTCAACCTCCCCATGGTGATATCTCCCATGGTCAAGGCAATCCTCCCTTTATCCAGACACCTTTGTATATAGAGGTGTTCAAAACTCTGACACCTTTATATAGAGAGGTGCTCAAATAATCAGGGTCAACTGTATATGGTTCCCCATCGACTTCCAGCAACACTCCTCTCCCATTAGCAGGAAACCATCAGAGCCATCTTCTATGGTCTAACTAGATAAAGGCATGTAAGTTTGATGAGAAGGAGGCCAATATTGACATATAGAGGGATTTATCCAAAAAAAATCTCCCCATAATGTTCTGGCCCCTTACTATTTCTAGCTATGATATCCCAGTTGAGCTAGAAAATGAGTGAATTCCTTACCTGTGCCAAAATATGTAGGATACTCATCAGCAACTAAATTCTCAACATCTCCCCTATCCAGTATATGAGTTTCACCTTTATACAATCAATATACTCTATTGTTAGCTAGACTTGGCTGTTATCTCCATGTTCTGGGATCCAAAACTAGAAAATCATAGTGCAAATCTACAACACATTTGCCGCCATTACATCACAAATCTTCAGAATCTAATCTCTAAATCCATGTCATACATCTATATTCGAGGATGGGTATATTATGTAGCATTACACTTTTCCACTCCCTAGAATAGAATAAACACTCAGCTATGGTATCCTGTAATGTTATATCCTCGAGAGAGATCGAGGGACTAGGTAACGCTCGGGCCAGTTGGTCACTACAACAAAATGCCCCCAGTTCAATGGTTACCAGACACCACCGATGGAGAGAGAGGATATCCAAAAGGATTTCAATCTGGTCCCCTCAAGAAAATAGAAGGACATTCCAAACATAGAGACTAAAGTTGTGATCACCCAGACAACCTCCTATAAGGAATGGTTCTCACTATGGTCTTTCATCTCACTCAACTCCTACGTGAGCACAATTGTGCCACGTCACTCGAACCGCAGTAGCCGATTCCATGGAAGCAATCCATGAGTGTACTCATCCCCCTAGTCTAGGAGAATATCTACCACCACCTCCACCCCTAATATCATTAATTCCTGAGAGGATTCAGGACATACCCTTGGAAGCCACAGGTTAACCCCATCCCATTGGGCTGGGGAAATTTATATATCAATCGCCATCACCATGTTCATTATCCCTTGAGAGGACCCAGGAGACATCATCAGTGATTCTAGATCACCCCTACCCTACTGGGATAGGAGAATTTATATCTGCATTTCCATACTAGGAATCATCAAGTCCCCAACTAGAGTCATTGGATCCTCAACAACTGGACCAGTCCATGAAAATTTCGGCCCTAAATGACCCCCATCCTCAGGGTTGCGGGATTTTTATCATGGACACCATAGAGGGAATCAGTCCTTTCCAAGTTGGTAGGAATCAATTAGTGGTCAGAATTTCACCAGCTCCTCCCACCATAAGAAAAACCCCTACTGGTTGGGGCATGTTTGGAAACAATGACCAGAAACTCCCTCAGAGTCACTGTTCATATACCAAAATATGAGGAACCAACAGCGAAGAAAATCAGACCCCGTTGGGGCCGTAAACCAAAACAGACCAACATGGCCAAGGGTTTGAATAATGACCCTAAAGAATATAGTGCAAAATCATCATGTTGCGTCGAGAGTAATGATACAAACACCATTTTCTGATATGCCTCTGTAAACATTTTCATGATCAACATGGAATATATTGATCAAGATTCAAGTGAAAAAGGCCGCGACATGGAAAACATGCCTCAGGAGGAGGGTGATTTGGATGCACCAAATGAGGCTACACGCACTAGGAACCAAAGACAAATCCAAAACATGGAACCTATGAATATCGAATGGCCACCTCCATGATGGAATATCACCAAGGGTAAGGGTAAAACCACATCCTAGTCATGAGTCGCTCCACTATCACAAAAATAGAATCACTGAGCATCACTATTAATTATAACCCTATGAAAAAAATCCATTAATATATCTTCTTATTTATAATATGGGATCCCAAGGGGATGTAATAAACCTACAAGAATTTGATCATTCTCATACACCTTATAACAAATGAGGCATGGAGGTATGAACTCAACTATACATTATCTCATTCTGAATCACCATAGATCCATTAATGCCTCAGTTCATCTTATCCAAACATGGATGTACAACATAGAGAGAAGTGGGGAACTCTAAAATCCCCTTCTCATAAAACATGTATAGAATAATTTTTCTTTCGTGGAAAAATATTATGTGATTACCACATTCGGAATATCCATAGTGCTAGTCACTGATGGATATATGATCTGATAATACATAAATGTAAATTTATCCCAACTGGGACTATCTCACATTACCAATATGTGATAAATTTATATTTATCATCAAATAAAATTTTTTACGATCTGGATTCACCAGGGTCAGTTGATTGAAAAATATTTGCACAAAAAAGTCCTTCACTGAATGTGCATGTGACTTCCTATTAATGAAATTTGATAAAACATTTCCCTTACCTATATTATTGAAAATCTTGAATTCATATTCATTCATGAACTCCAACCGTCACCACTCTCTCATGTTGGAGTCTCTTGATGTGGTGATGTAATTGAGACTCTGGTGGTCTTGGTAAACAACAATTCTCTCCCCTAGAAGGTAGTGTCACCACATCCTTAAGGCGAAGAATGCTACTAAAAATTCTAGTTAGAGAATTGCATTGTTATAATCATGGTGTCCTAAAAACCGTGACTACTATTCGATATCTACATACTATTCCATCATTGATGACACCAGGTGTGCAACATTATCAATTATCATTATAGGTGAGTGTAATCATAATTCTAGATGAAAAAATTATGTGTCATAGAGCATGCATTTTAACTTATCATTATGAGATAAGGGGTAGTCTCGAAGATTGGGTGAGAGGAATCCCTTTAGACTCTCATTAGCAGTATACACATAATGGTAGGGATCATCATTACAATTCCTAGTGATCTGGGCCCTTTGATTGGATGCCACCAAGGGACCTTGATGAGAACCAAAGGCCATCTAAAAAAGTAAGTGGAGCATGTTATATGAATAAATTAAATATTGTAAAATCATGATGAGGACCAGCGGCATCAAGTGCATCACATGACTCAGAAATGGATTCTCAAACCACATAAGGAGTTCACAGATTGACTAATATCTAGAGGACTTGTAGGTCACATAACCCCCTTAGGGAATCATACAAACTACATGACCCCGTTAGAGACATGAGACTGTGTTACCTAAACATGGTCACGCAAGTTTCAAGTGATCGAATGATCAGGCCATCAAATCTCAAAAATCCCTCAAGACAACTACAGCCCTCATAGCTAAAATTTGAGAAGTAATCAAAGTATGATTCGTGGTTTGATTGGAAAAATGTATGGGTAAAAGACTATCCTATGGGAGATATTCTGTAACACCCTGATATTTTATGAGAAGTATATTTTTTTTTGACTTATGTTATACACAACATAAAAGGAATCTTTCACTACACATAACACTGGTTTGGCTTGTGTTACACGCAATCGCGACCTTCCTCGATAGCGTGTGTAGTATGCATTACCGAGTTTCACTAAACAACGATATATTATTATAATATTATAAACTAGCATTTATGAATAGTATTAAATGAATTTTTAATTTTATAACATTATTATTCATCTTACATATTTTCTAGAACATGGTATGAGAACAAAATAAATTTTTCGGGTAAAATAAGTATTTTTCAAAAAATGCAGTTTTGCCGCCTTTTGATGGAACACCCACTTTAAATATAGTTTTTGATGGGTTTATAAGTTCAATTTGACAAAATAAAATTCTTATTTGGAATCAGGATATAAAAATTTACTTTGGATAAATTTTTCATATTATTCTGGTAACTTTCATATTTTGATGAATAGTAAAAACACGTTATATTTTAATTAAAAACAAATTTTTTCATCGCAATAATTTATATGGTTAAATTATAATATTTAATGGTTTTAAAGTATAAATAGAATATATTTTTACCATTTAATATAGTTTATGTCATTATCATTAATTTTACATTGAATTCATAGGTAAAAACATTTCAATCTTTGGTAATGTTTTAACTTTTAAAACCTGTTTGCTTAACAATGGGATTAATTTTAAATTAATTACTAAAACTTTAGTGTTTTGAATTTTAAAAAATGGATTCCATGATTGGATTAAGTGGGTCCAAATTATGTTAATAGGTTACTTTTTTTTGATATTATGAATAGTAACTATGGTAATTTTTATTTACTACAGTTAAAGGTAAATCCGGTAATTAAGGGTAAAAATAAGATTATAAAATTACCCTAACACTTGCCAAAATCATATTGGATGAATAAAAGTTTACCCATATCACCTAAGGGTCAGAATAGATTCATTTCATGGACTTTTGACAATGAAATAACATAATTATTATTAAAACCAAAGAAAGTGACAACATGTCACTCTCTTAAATCTTATAAGTATAATAATTTTAATTTAGTGATAAACTTCAGGAAACTTCAAACATGAATAGTCTCCAGAAATCTAAAAAAATTATCTACATCAGATGAATTTATTTATAATTTTTATGGATTAAATAATTATCATTAATTATGACACAATAGTGATGTTGAAATTATTTTATTGATTGAAATATCAATTAAATGATTTTAAAAGTATTAAAATAAATATTATATGAACTATTTAATGTGCTCCACTAATTTTCTAGATAAAAATTACAGGTTATGAATCTATTAAATATTTTATTTCGAACATATCTTCTTTATATATTTTATTTAAACTCAAATAAATGAATAGTGTCAAAATTGACACTATTTTTAATTTATAGAAATTACATATTATTAAATTGTTTAAAAATCACAAAAATATTTAAAAAAATTAAATTAAAATTTATGTGGTCTAAAATGTAATAAAGTATAAAATTATGGACAATTCACAACATATAAGTAAATATTTATAATGATTTAAAATTTAGAATATTATTACCACAAATAAAATTAAATAGATTATATAAGGATAAATCATGTTGATAATGTTTAAAATAAATTCCCAACTTGTCTAAATTTTATTGGATGATGATATTAAAACCCTATATCATCTAATATTCGTATTTGATTCATTTTTGGAGGTTTTTAAGTGGGGTTGGAATTTATTATAAATTAATATTTCTTATAATTCCAAAGGTGCCCCTCTCCTCCCTTATAAAAGGGCACCTCCTCCCTCTCCTCCTCACAACACATTGAGCCTTAAATATCGGCCAAATCCTGAAAATTTATCTTCTAAACTTCCCTAGAAACATCCTAGAGGTCCTTGTCTTCTTCAAAGACCAATCTTAGTACCCTAAGAGGAGGTTTCAAAGAGGCGTGTCGAAGAAGAGGTAATATCTGTTACCGATTCTCTTCAATTTATTTCTTCTTATAATTCTTATTCGTTAGTTGTTTCATTATGAAGTAATAACATCAGTATCACTCATATACTGATATGTTATTATAAATATGAAATAACCCTATTTCACCTTCTATCCATCCTACGGAAAATGAAATCACCGCGCGTGCGTACGTATGGAATACCGTCTCCACGCCGTGGTGTAATCTGTTTTCCACCACCACCTTACTTGGATGGGTATAATGGTGTAAATAATAACTATATATGATTATTTTAAAGTGATATTTATTCTGAAATAGTATACATACACTTCAATACAATTCCACGATCATGGGAATGATATCATCGCTCGTGCGTACGTACGGCCTACCGTCTCCACGATGTGATGCGACTCATTATACATGATCTTCATTGAATAATGATTATATAAATGAATTGAATGAGTAAATATGATATATATTACACTAATAAAATTCTGGAAATGAGTTATCTATAACCTAAAAAGAAGAATAAGAATTTATTCGACAAAACACACATAAGAACATAAAGCAATAAACACCCGAATAACAAGTAGTAATGAAATATTACTAATAAGAACCTAATAATATGACCATATATGATATCATGAAAATTAGTATGATTCTGGAATAAGTCAATGACATTATTTAAATCATTATATAGGAGGTTCGGACACGTACAAAGCATATCAGAACTATGGTAAGGGAAAATCTCACAATCTCATTTTTATCCGAGATTGTTTATACTTCCGAATTTACTGGGTAATATTTATCATCCACATCCATGTTTCCTAAATATTTAATATTATTCCTATCCTCCTACAATTTTTTAAAACCAATTTTACCCTTCGGTGAGTTTTTAGTAAAATATATGAAAGGAATCTTTTGTCATTTTTAGTACGAGGTACTTTTTTGACTTTTCCGGCCAAAGTTTGAGAAGAGTGTTTTTTTTAACTTATACAGCATGAATGGATTTTATGATTTCATAAAAAATTATTTAAATTAAGCTTCATTTAAAATTTTTCAAGTTTATTTTTAATCAACTTCTTTTAGTTTAAAATTTTATGACATGTTAAGAAAGGAAAAATGTTTTTGAAGTAGAAAGGATATTTTCCTCAAGAATGGAGTTCAAGCATTTTATCAAAATTATTTTCCATCTAAGATAATATGGGGTTCTATTTATATCCCTATTTTTACATTGATTTTTTTATGTTATGATGGAATTATGATGTCCTTTTATCTTATATGGATTATGATATGATGGAATGATGTTTAGGAAACCCATTTTTATTACATGGGTTATGCTATGATGTATGATTTATGATCTTGTGGAACACATAAGAATGGTATTATTAGTAGATTGGTGGGACCTATATATCCCTCAAATGCATTGGGTAAAGATTTATATCTCATGAGATAGACATGGTTGGAATGGAAAGTTAATCTGGTTCAGTGATACAAGACTGGAACGAGGAGTGAACTCGGTTCAGTAATGGACTCTGTCCGCTATGATGGTCTTGGAAATGAGCCTTGACTAATATGAAATGATTTTATATGATTATGTGTGTATTCCACAAAGTTTCATGTTTTATGTTATGATTATTGGGATTACATTTCACTACTATGATTTATCGCATGTTATGGAATTATGATCTCTTTTGCAGGTTAAGATTTCCAAAATGTTATGTTCTTATGAATATGTTGTGATTGATATTTCTTTTTTTTACCCTTACTGAGCATTTTAGATCACCCTTTTGTATGTTTTCTTTTCCCCAGGTCAGGAAGAAGGGTATTAAGTAGTATATTCCAAAAAGGGACTCTAGATATGATGAAATAAATGGGAGACAACGTAGATGATTTACGAACCAGTTGTTTATGTTTCCCAGTTTCTAAATACACTATACCTATAGAGTCCTTTCATGGTTTTGTTATATGTTGTAATAAGTATGCTTCAATTTTGAAGTAATAACAATGTATGTAGAGTATGTGTCGTTATAGTTGGTATCATAGGAAAGTTATAGTCAACCTTTGGAAACTAGGATGTGAAATCCTTAGTAAGAACCCTAAGGATAAGACTAAGCATAGAACACAATCTTAGTGTTTTAGAAATGGCCATTAATAACCTATGATAAGACCTTAAGTGTGAAATTTTATTCTTGATTATGTGTTTTTCCTTTTATGATTAGTGTTTCTCACACTATGCTTATTGGTTTTATTCCATGGCTGGAACCTGAAGGAACCGTGTTAATGATGAATGCGATGGGCAATGCAATGATTGTCCCCCTGAGCAACCAAATGTTATGGGAGATGGAATTAAAAATCTTGTAGCCATGCTCACACAAATTTCTCAATCTATGAATCATGCAGGACTTCCAAATGAGCAAATTAAGGAGCAACATTCTGTTGAATCCTTCATAAGGCAGCGTCTACCCTCATTCAGCGGGTCTATTGATCCATTAGTTGCTGAACAATGGATCAGTACTACTGATAATATATTTTCAATTCTTCAATGTTCTAAACAAGATAAATTCATCCTATCAGTATATCGTTTGGAAGGTGAAGCCGATAAATGGTGGAATCTTATCAAGAATACGAGGCAAAGAGACGAAATTGAGTCCATGGAATGGGACGAGTTCAAGAACTTATTTTTCAATAAGTACTTCCCTCGTATTCTTCGAACAAAGATGGAGAAGGAGTTTCTTGAACTAAAGTAAAAGGATGATGAATTTTTTGGTACCTACGAAGAAAATTTTACAAGACTTGCAAGGTACACTTCCAGAATTATTATCCAACTTGAGAGTAAGATCGATCAATTCTTTAGTGTATTAAAACCAAGTCTTTAAAGGGCGTTAGCCATAAGGGACTTCAATAGCTATGAGGAAATCTTTCGATGTGCTCTCAAGGTTGAGATGGAGATTGGAGTAACCCATCAGTCATATGGGTTTGATAAGAAGAGGAAAATGGAATTCAAAGGGAAATCTAAAGAGAAGACTGAAAAGAAGATGAGTTTTCCCTTATGCTCAAAGTGTGGAAAGAAACATGGAGGGAATTGTCTTAATGGTACAAGTAAATATTTAAAATGTGGAAAATAAGGTCATCGGGTATTTGAATGCCACAATGATGGGAAGAAGATTTCTAATGATGCGAACAAAGAAAAGGCTACACAGAGTGCACCTCCTACACTTAAATGTTACAAGGGCAAGGAAATGGTGAATTATGCCAATCAATGCCCTAATCCAAGGGTTTTTGATGATGATCGACATCAAAAAACTCTTAAGGCCAAAGACAAAGGAAAGTCACATGCAATTTCTATCAGCGATGTGGAGTACGATAACTAAGTGGTGAAAGGTACACTTACCATCCACTCTAAAGTAGCAAATGTTTTATTTGATTCTGGATCCACCCACTCTTTTATTTCTGAATAATTTTCTAAGGGTATTGCCATATTACCTCAGTAGTTAGATATTGAGTTAGTTGTGACAACCCCTAATGGCACAATAGTCGCATCAAAAGTTTACAATTCTTCTCCGATTGAAGTTTGTGGAAAAGTGCTTCCTGCAAATCTTGTGATCCTTACTATAGTGGAATTTGATGTGATTCTTGGAATAGATTGGCTTTCTTTATATGGATCTCATATCAATTTCAAAAGAAGGGAAGTCACATTTCATATTCCAGATCAATCTATGATCGTCTATTGATGCAAGGATGAACATAACCTTCCAGTGGAAATTTCTTCCATCTTATGAGTTTTGATTCCACTAAATGAAGTTTATTTATCTCAAATGGTTGGAGAGAAACTCACGATTAATAATATTCCCATTTTACGGGAGTTTGATGATGTATTTTCGGAGGAATTTCCTGGTCTTCCACTAAATCGTGAATTTGAGTTTTCAATAGAACTCATACCAGGTGATTTACCTATTTCAAAGACACCTTATAAAATGTCCCCAATTGAGTTGCAGGAATTGAAGAAGCAACTCCAAGAGAATATTGATAAGGGATTCATACACTCTAATGCGTCACCTTGGGGAGCACCTGTTCTATTTGTTAAGAAGAAATATGGATCAATGAGACTTTTCATTGATTATCGAGAACTTAACAAGATTACTATTAAGAACAAATATCCTCTCTCACGCATTGATGACTTATTTGACCAACTATGTAGAGCTCAATACTTTTCCAAGATTGATCTTTGTTCAGGGTATCATCAATTAAGGTTCAAAAGGGGGGATATACCAAATACGGCTTTCTGTACAAGGTATGGACACTATGAATTTATAGTGATGTCATTTGGTCTTACTAATGCCCCTGCTATCTTCATGGATCTAATGAATAGAGTCTTTAGATACTATCTTGATCAGTTTGTGGTAATCTTTATAGATGATATTCTTGTCTATTCAAAAAGTAAGGAATAACATGAAGATCACTTTATAATTGTATTAAAGACCCTGAGAAAGGAAAATATTTATGCCAAATTTACCAAGTGTGAATTTTGGCTTCAAAAAGTTGCATTTCTAGGTCACATAATCTCAAAAGAGGGGATATGTGTGGATCCAGCAAAAATAGAGGTTATTGAAAGATTGTCAAGACCAAAAATAGTAACTGAGATTTGAATTTTTCTTGGTTTGGATGGATATTATCGACGTTTTGTGAAAGATTTTTCACGATTATCTAATCCACTCACCAGGTTGACTCGAAAAGGAGTTAAGTTTGCTTGGACAGAGGAGTGTGAAGAGAATTTCAAGGAGTTAAAAAGAAGGTTATCCATTGCACCAGTGCTCACACTGCCTTGTAGTGGAGAAAGGTTTATGATCTATAGTGATGAATCCAAGAAGGGATTGGGGTGTGTTCTCATGCAAAACAATATGGTGATATCTTATGCCTCACGACAGTTGAAAATCCATGAGCAAAATTACCCAACTCATGATTTGGAGTTAGCTGTGGTAATATTTGCATTAAAAATATGGAGTCATTATCTTTATGGTGAAAGGTGTGATATTTATACTGATCATAAAAGTTTAAAGTATATTTTCACACAAAAGGAGCTGAATATGCACCAAAGAAGATGTTTGGAGCTGATTAAGGATTACGACTGCTCAATTCATTATCACCCTGGGAAAGCAAACAAGGTGGCAGATGCATTAAGTCGACAAGACCATGCTAGCTTATCCATGATGAGGATCACAAAAGATCCAATATTTATGGATTTACAATGGACGGATCTTGGAATTATAATGGAAGGGTATAAATATTATCTTTTTCAAATGAATGTTCAACCATCTATACATGTGAAGATTAAAGAGGCAAAAAAGAATATGTAGAGTTACAAAAGAAGGTGAGAAATGTTCCTAAATTAAACCTTGATTGTGATGGGATAATAAGGTTCAGGAATCGAGTTTATGTTCCTCCCATCCCATAATTAAAGAAGGATCTGCTGGATGAGGCTCATAGTTCTTCATTCTCTATTCATCCTGGAAGCACGAAGATGTATAGGGACCTAAAAGAGTACTTATGGTGGGATGGCATGAAAAGAGATGTTGTTGAATACATATCTCGATGCTTGGTTTGTCAGTAAGTTAAATATGAGAGACAGAAGTCTAAGGGGATGTTACAACCATTACCCATACCCAAATGGAAATGGGAAAACATCACTATGGACTTTGTCACCGGACTTCCTAAAACATCCAAAGGCAATAATGATATGTGGGTCATAGTTGATCGTCTTACAAAGTCGGCACACTTCATTGCTATTAGAGAGGATTTCTATCTGGATCAGCTTGCCAGGATATATGTAAAGGAAGTGGTAAGATTGCAAGGAGTACCACTTTCCATTATATCTGATCAAGATCTAAGGTTTACCTCAAAGTTTTTGTGAAGTCTTCAGCATAATCTGGATACAGAGTTGAGTTTCATCACTGCTTATCATCCTCAGACAGACGGTCAGTCTGAGAGAACAATTCAAAATCTAGAAGATATGTCAAGAGCTTGCTCTATGGATTTCAAAGGTGGTTGGGATCAACACCTACCTTTGGTGGAATTTTCTTATAATAATAGCTTTCACTCCAGTATTCAGATGGCTCCTTATGAAGCTCTCTATGAAAAGAAATGTCGAACTCCAACTTTCTGGGATGAAGTTAGGGAAAGAAAGCTATTAGGACCTGATCTTGTTGATGAGATGGCAGAAAAGGTATGATCTATTCAACAACACATAAAAGCATCTCAGAGTCGACAAAAAAGTTATGCTGACAATCGAAGAAAAGACCTAGAGTTTGAAGTGGGTGATAAAGTGTTCTTATGAATATCTCCTTGGAAGAGAGTAATGAGATTTGGAAAGAAGGGAAAGCTAAGCCCTGGGTATATCGGTCCTTTTGAAATACTGGATCATGTTGGGAAGGTAGCTTACCGATTGGCACTTCCACCAAATCTCTCTCAAGTTCATGATGTGTTCCATGTATCTCTCTTGAGAACGTACATACCCGATCCTTCACATGTACTCAGCTCAGAAGTTGTACCGCTGGAGCAAGATCTTTCTTATGAAGAATAGCCGATAGAGATTTTGGATCATAGTGAAAATTTTCTATAGAACAAGACCACTCGCTTGGTGAAATTTTTATGGAGGAACCACCAATTAGAAGAAGCTACATGGGAGCTTGAGGATATGATGAGGGAGAGGTATCCTCATCTGTTTGTTACGAAGTGACGAATTTTGAGGGAGAAATTCATTTTAAGGGGGGTAGAATGTAACACCCTAATATTTAATGAGAAGTATATTTTTTTATGACTTATGTTATACGCAACATCAAAGGAATCTTTCACTGCACACAACACTAGCTTGGCTTGTGTTACACGCAATCGCGACCTTCCTCGATAGCGTGTGTAGTACGCATTATCAAGTTTCACTAAACAACGATATATTATTATAATATTATAAACTAGCTGTTATGAATAGTATTAACTGAATTTTGAATTTTATTACATTATTATTCATCTTACATATTTTCTATAACATGGTATGAGAACAAAATAAATTTTTCAGGTAAAATAAGTATTTTTCAAAAAATGCAGTTTTGCCGCCTTTTGATGGCGCACCCACTTTAAATCTAGTTTTTGACAGGTTTATAAGTTCAATTTGACAAAATAAAATTATTCTTTGGAATCAGGATACAAAAATTTACCTTTGATAAATTTTTCATATTATTCTGGTAACTTTCATATTTTGATGAATAGTAAAAACACGCTATATTTTAATTAAAAACAACTTTTTTCATCGCAATAATTTATATGGTGAAATTATAATATTGAATGGTTTTAAAGTATAAATATAATATATTTTTACCATTTAATATAATTTATGTCATTAGCATTAATTTTACATTGAATTCATAGGTAAAAACATTTCAATCTTTGGCAATGTTTTAACTTTTAAAACCTGTTTGCTTAACAACGGGATTAATTTTAAATTAATTACTGCAACTTCAGTGTTTTGAATTTTGAAAAATGGATTACATATTTGGACTAATTGGGTCCAAATTATTTTAATAGGTTACTTTTTTTATAATATGAATAGTAACTACGGTAATTTTTATTTACTACAGTTAAAGGTAAATCTGGTAATTAAGGGTAAAAATAAGATTATAAAATTACCCTAACACTTTTCAAAATCCTATTGGATGAATAAAAGTAGACCCATATCACCTAAGGGTCGGACTAGATTCATTTCATGGACTTTTGATCATGAAATAATATAATTATTATTAAAACCAAAGAAAGTGACAACATGTCACTCTCTTAAATCTTATAAGTATAATAATTTTAATTTAGTGATAAGCTTCCTGAAACTTCAAAAATGAATAGTCTACAGAAATATAATAAAATTATCTACATCATATAAATTTATTTATAATTTTTAGGGATTAAATAATTATCATTAATTATGACACAATGGTGATGTTGAAATTATTTTATTGATTGAAATATCAAATAAATGATTTTAAAAGTATTAAAATAAATATTGTATGAACTATTTAATGTGATCCACTAATTTTCTAGATAAATATTACATGTTATTAATCTATTAAATATTTTAGTTCGAACATATCTTCTTTATATATTTTATTTAAACTCAAATAAATTAATAGTGTCAAAATTGACACTATTGTTAATTTATAGAAATTACATATTATTAAATTGTTTAAAAATCACAAAAACATTTAAAAAATGTAAATTAAAATTAATATGGTCTAAAATTTAATAAATTATACAATTATGTACAATTCACAACATATAAGTAAATATTTATAATTATTTAAAATTTATAAAATTATTACCATAAATAAAATTAAATAGGTTATATAAGGATAAATCATGTTGATAATGTTTAAAATAAATTCCCAACTTGTCTAAATTTTATTGGATGATGATATTACAACCCTATCTCATATAAAATTATGATTTTAGTCATTTTTGGAGGTTTTTAAGTGGGGTTGGAATTTATTATAAATTAATATTTCTTATAATTCCAAAGGTGCCCCTCTCCTCCCTTATAAAAGGGCACCTACTACCTCTCCTCCTCAAACCACTTTGAGCCTTCAAGATTGGCCAACCCCTGCCAATTTATCTTCTCCACTTCCCTAGAAACATCCTAGATGTACTGTTCTTCATCAAAGACCAATCTTGGTGCCCTAAGAGGAGGTTTCAAAGAGGCATGTTGAAGAAGAGGTAATATCTGTTACCGATTCTTTCAATTTTATTTCTTCTTCTACTTATTCTTCTGTAGTTGTTTCATTATGAAGTAATAACATCAGTATCACTCATATACTGATATGTTATTATAAACATTAAACAACCTTATTTCACCTTCTATCCATCTTACGGAAAATGAAATCACCGCGCGTGCGTATGTACGGAATACCGTCTCCACGCCGTGGTGTAATATGTTTTCCACCACCACCTTACTTGGATGGGTATAATGGTGTAAATAATAAATATATATGATTATTGTAAAGTGATATTTATTCTGAAATAGTATACATACACTTCAATACAATTCCACGATCATGGGAATGATATCATCGCTCGTGCGTACGTACGGTCTACCGTCTCCATGATGTGATGCGACTCGTTCTACATGATCTTCATTGAATAATGATTATATAAATGTATTGAATGAGTAAATATGATATATATTACACTAATAACATTTTGTAAATGAGGTATCTATAACCTAAAAAGAATAATAAGAATTTATTCGACAAAACACACATAAGAACATAAAGCAATAAACACTCGAATAACAAGTAGCAATGAAATATTACTAATAAGAAGCTAATAATATGAAAATATATGATATCATAACAATTATTATGATTCTGGAATAAGTCAATGACATTATTTAAATCATTATATAGGAGGTTAAGACACGTACAAAGCATATCGGAACTAAGGTAAGGGAAAATCTCGCAATCTCATTTTTATCTGAGATTGTTTATACTTCCAAATTTACTGGGGAATATTTATCATCCAAATCCATGTTTCCTAAATATGTAATATTATTCCTATCCTCCTAAAATTTTTTAAAACCAATTTTACCCTTCGGTGAGTTTTTAGTAAAAGATATGAAAGGAATCTTTTGTCGTTTTTAGTACGAGGTACTTTTTTGACTTTTCTGGCCAAAGTATGACAAGAATGTTTTTTTTAACTTATATGGCATGAATGGATTTTATGATTTCATAAAACATTATTTCCATTAAGCTTCCTTTACAATTTTTCAAGTTTATTTTTAATCAACTTCTTTTAGTTTAAAATTTTATGACATGTTAAGAAAGGGAAAATGTTTTTGAAGTAGAAAGGATATTTTCCTCAAGAATGGAGTTCAAGAATTTTATCAAAATTATTTTCCATCTAAGATAATATGGGGTTATATTTATATCCCTATTTTTACATTGATTTGTTTATGTTATGATGGAATTATTATTTCCTTTTATCTTATATGTATTATGATATGATGGAATGATGTTTAAGAATCCCATTTTTATTACATGGGTTATGCTATGATGTGTGATTTATGACCTTGTGGCACACATAAGAATGGTATCATTATGAGATGGGTGGGACCTATATCTCCCTCCAATGCATTGGTTAAAGATTTATATCTCATGAGATAGGCATGGCTGGAATGGAAAGTTAATCTGGTTCAGTGATACAGGACTGGAACGAGGAGTGAACTCGGTTCAGTAATAGACTCTGTCCACTATGATGGTCTTGGAAATGAGCCTTGACTAATATGAAATGATTTTCTATGATTATGTGTGTATTCCACAAAGTTTCATGTCTTATGTTATGATTATTGGGATTATATTTCACTACTATGATTTATCTCATGTTATGAAATTATGATCTCTTTTGCAGGTTAAGATTTCCAAAATGTTATGTTCTTATGAATATGTTGTGATTGATATTTCTTTTGTTTACCCTTACTGAGAATTTGAGATCACCATTTTGTATGTTTTCTTTTCCCCAGGTCAGGAATAAGGGTATTAAGTAGGATATTCCAAAAAGGGACTCTATATATGATGAAATAAATGGGAGACAACGTAGATGATTTATGAACCAGTTGTTTATGTTTCCCAGTTTCTAAATACACTATACATATACGGTCCTTTCATGGTTTTGTTATATGTTGTAATAAGTATGCTTAAATTTTGAAGTAATAATAATGTATGTAGAGTATGGGTCGTTATATATTTTATGAGATGGACTTACAGCATAGACTCACAAGTGAGGCACATGATCAGGGTTCTCAGCACGGTCTCATGATAGAGTCACTTGGTGGAGGTGAAAATGATAGTACTTTGGGAAGGGGTGACCGGCGGAATGAATTATCCTCTACCCCCCCCCCCCCCCCTTAATACTATATATAGGACATTTATTGGAATAAAAAACATCACTCGATAGAATAAACGTCGCCTAAGACACCAGTTCCCGACAATGCCAAAGACTTAGGCGGGCATTGGTTTTCCTCAGAACTGAGTCTTTGTCCTCACGGGCGTCGCTCCTGAGGGGGGTCATTTGTTTAAGTCCGCTAAATAAGAATCAGAAAAAATCACAAAGGAATAAATACCTGAATATGGGTATTATCTTCCCCACTAGAGAAAAGGAACTGAGACTTGTGGGTCGCATGAACCTCCAAGGGACTCTGGATTGCATGGACATTTCAAGGTCATGTGAAGACACCACGCACAATGCATAACTTGTAATGAATACTATAGAGTCCCCTTCAACAGACCTTCCTACTCTCATGATGGCTCTCTAGACATCCAATGACTATATAGTGACAACCGAATGATCATCCCCCAAGCCGTATGGTTTATTATTGGAAAGTTCTTGAAAAACCATATGAAATTTCCCTAAGAGTTAAGGGTAATAGTATCCAAAGGAAAATACCCCTAGTGGTTGTTAAGATTATGCACCATGGAATCATTTTAAAGGATAAATTTACTTGATGATACTCATGAAATCTCGCAAGACCCCCAAACATTTGCAAAATAAAACAAAAGAGATAAAGGGGAGGAAGCTAGAGGTACTTGCGATCACTGAAGGACATGTGGTGCGCCCCACAAGAACCATAAGATGTCATAAGACCTATACAACACGTACACCTCATCTCATGAAATCCCTTTGGCTTTTCGGTCGCACTGCATAGAGGTCATTGGGTATGTCCATGAAATGTCAATCTTCCCCTTTGGAGCTCTAAGGAAAAAGTGATATATTTACCTACAAACATGCTCGCACACCCCCATATGACTCATATTGGTCACATGAGGAATCATCATAAAATTGAGTAAATGTACTTGACATTACTCATGAAAATTCACATAAATCTCAAAAATTTGTAAAATAAAACAAAGGGGATAACATGGAGGAGGTGAGTGGTGCTTGCAGTCACTGAAGGGAATGTAGTGTTCCCTTGGCGAAACCACAAGACACCACAAGACCTCAGTGACACGTCTGCCACATCTTGTGAAAGCCATTTGGCTTGTCAGCTATTCCACATAGAGTTACTTGGGTATTTCTAGGAAATATCATGATTCCCTTTGGCTTTATAAGGATGAAAAAATGTATTTTTCCATAAAATTCTTATGCACCCTCATATGACTCATATCGATCAGGCAGCGCATCACCAAAAATCGATTAATTATCATTGACATTTCTTGTGAAATCTCGCATAACTCCCAAAACTTTGTCACATAAAACAAAGGAAATAAAAGAGGAAAGAGGCAGAAAGTACTCACGGTTGTTTAAATACATGTGATGTGCGTAGGAATTCTGCATCGTGGTCCCACGAGACCCCCGGACAAATCATTCTTATCTCACGGAAAGCCCAAGACAAGTCATCAAGCATCTCGCGAATGCCTTTTAATAGGCACCTTGGATCTTGCGAAGGCCCTTGGAAATGTATTTAGTACAAGATGAAAAGTACCTTGACATACCCAAATGATCAATCAAGTCTTCATAAATTATAAATAATTCAATAAAATAGGCATTGACAGAAGAGACTCGCAATCGCTGAAAATCAGATGATGTGCTCAGAATGACCCAAGACAGAGACTCGTGAAGTCGTATGGTGCTAGCCCCCTTTTTCGACTCTAGCCTAGATTCACACCAAATATTTTGTGTGAATTGGTGAAAAATAAGGTTATATAGGCCTATAAATTCCCCACCCCAACCTCAAAGAGGGGTTTGATTTTTTTATCTTGGATCTCACTATGACTATGCACAGAAGAACTCTTGGAGTCTCACACCAGTGCTAGATCGAATTTCTCAGAGAAATCGATCACACATCCATACAACCTTTTGTTAGGTAGTATACCAACGGTCGGTTAAATCATGTTCCATACATAAGGTAATTTGCATGATCATTCATAGATCATGTAAAGGGACACTAGCAAGGCGTGCGAAGAACATATTTCATGTCCTCTAGATCATGTGAGACTCAAAATAAATTGATGCTGAAAAAACCTGAGGCATTCGCAATACAAGGGCTAAAACCAAGATTAAAAGTATAAGACTTGAATGAAATATATGCTCGCTGTACCTCATGTGCTTCATGTGATTCATACAAGAGCATGCGATAGCACAAGGATACATCGCATAGATCTCACAAAATTCCTTCAGCATGCTGTTTTTTCTCCTAACATGTCAAATAAAGTCACAAAACCCTTCTAGGAACACCACCTTGGTCTCGCAAAACCTTATGGGCCTATCACCTTATCCCAATGACATCCTTTAGATACATCTAATGACTCATATAATAGTGTTTTCTCATATCAGTCAAGTCTCACTGTTATATCTGGGCATGACAGCCAAGCTCGTGTGATACCCTCTAGGCAAGCCAGATGAGACCCGCAACCTCCTCCAGACACGATGGTCGGGTCTCATGATGACCTTTGAGGATGTTATCCAAGATACGCAACATCCTTAAAACCACGTCACATTGAATCTTGTGACACCCCCATATGTTTCAAGATAGTTCATGCGATGACTTCCAGGACAAGCCAAACAAGTCATGCGATGTCCCCATACAAGTCAACAGGGTCATACGATACCCTCTAGACAAGAAGGACAGGTCACATGGTAATCCTAGGATTTGATGCTTTTATCCATCCTCAGTGTGTAAGCCCCAATATAAAGGGAACTACGATGACTCTAATTCCTTCCATATTCAGGATATATAGGCCACCTTTTCAAGATTCAAGCTCCATACTGATTATCCAAGGTGTTCTAAGTATCCAATACCTTATCCCAATCAATGACATTGATCACTTTATAACCCTTGTTTCTCACAACGAGCATAGATCATGTGATCTTAGGGAGTTTCACTAATCATTACATATGCACTATACACCCCCAGGGTTACAAGGGAAACCTCAATGAATAACCCCCCAACTACCGAAATAATATGGTATGTCCTCAATCAGTAGGGCATCCAACTTGGTATGAACACACCTCATATAACGGTATATACCTTAGGTATAGTCCCGAGGGAATAAACGAACTCTAATTCCCACCATAATTGGGTTATGTAGGATGCCTTTCCAAGGCCTGGGCTCTATACCAAACACCCCAAGCACTATCCCAGTACATAATTCTTATGTCTATCTACCATGAGGTTGATCATCTATTCCCCATTTTTTCTCACACTAATCACATCTCATGTGGGATTAGGGAGATGCAACGGACACCTCATTAGGCATCATGAACCTACACTAACTAGGGAAATCCCAGTATGCAAGCCCCAATGAGTGGTATGGTATGAAAACCCCTCACAATAGGGAATATACCTTGGGCCCAGTCCTAAAGGCATGATTGAACTATGATGAATTTGATTCCTACCATAACTAGGATATTTAGGACGTCTCCCTAAGACCCGAGCTAAAAAATTTGGTTTCTTAGTACCCATACATATGACCTCTCTGCATGGCACTAAACTACATGGAATTAACAAACTACATGGGTTTTGATTCCTATAATAACCAGGATATGTATGACGCCTCATAATGGCTCAATCCCCTCCTCGGAATATTAACCACCTCCTTGCATGGAAGCACATTCTGAAGCATTTGGTCATACAGCTTCAGTACATAAAGCAGCTATTCACCATTAAGAAAATGGATGAAGAACCTCAAATACATACATATGGATTCATTAATTAGACTGAACTTCCCTTAGTTCATTAATGAGACTCCCTTTATTTGTTTAATGAGAAAATTAACCAATGAATCATTTTTTAAGGGTAATTGGTCCGATATCGGGATTACAAAGAGATTAATGAATATATCTTAAATCTATAATAGAGTCCTAGAGTAGACAATAATTCCCCCCAAAAGGGTGTGATGAGCCTCACCTCCCATACTCTCAACCAATGCGAGTCCCCAAGAGTCATTGAGCCTGAAAACCCATATGAACACTGGCCTTTGGAAAGAAGTTATGTACCCAACTATAGATGGGGGAACCATTGGGAGTTTCTAGGAAAAGTGGAAATGGTATTCCAATGATTGAAACCCATTCCACACCTCAAAAACTTGACGAAACAATGACGTTGGGGCAGAACAACAAACTAATGGGGAAGTGGTAGTGGGGTACCTTCACTTGATATTATATTGGATATTATATTATTACTTATATATGATACTTAGTGAGTGATCCATGGTGAGTCTAGGAACTTAGCATACCTGTATAGGAGACGATTTGGTTTTACTTATTGTTCATTGGGATTTAGTATGCTCGCTTTATCTTTTTCATGAGATAATTAAAAGAGGATCCTACTGAGTATACATGTTATTATCATCCTATGTATATATGAACTATTTTTTAGGTCTATAGGAGATGGTTGGTGATCAGGCTGAACATTATTAGATTGTGGAGTTATTCTAGAGATGCTTGGGCTTGAGGTCATTGCCAAGTATTTCCTTTTTGGTTCTTGTAATTTCTTTTATAGTTGTTCTTTTTTATGGAATTTCATGCATGTATTATGATATCTTTTTATCTTTTTTTTATGACCAAGATTTTTTTGGGTAGTTCTATCTTATCTCTCATTCCTAAAATCTTAGAGGGTAATGCCTCCCATTTTTGTGTATGATATACTATTAATGCTTGTTTCCAACCCATGGCCTATTGAAGGTGGGATTCAGGCATCATTATCTCCCTTATCTCATTATCGTCCTTGGAGGGGTACCATTGGGGGGGATGGGTTGTGAGGAAGTGGTATAAAAGGGTTAGGTTGAGGGATAGGATAGAGTTTGGAGATAGGTATAGGTAATAATTGCATGATTTGGTAAGGAAATAGTCTCAGTTGAGCCAAGTATGTGATGTAAATAAGCGAGACTGACTAGGACACGGGTATTTAGGGCCCCCTATGATCGATTCATAGACCTTAAAGCTTTCCAAGCCTACTTAGAAAAGTGATTCATTTTGTGAGGTAGGGACCTTGTAAAGTATTTTGTATCATTTTTGTTTGTTCCTATGTTTTAATGGGTAGACCTTGGATTTAGGTTGAACCTTAAATGATAAATCTTAATTAATTAATCTTAAATATTCCATATTGTAGGTTTAGAATCCCCTAATAGTTTTTTCTTTTACAGGTATAGATCTAGGTTGACTTTATCATCATGTTCATGCTGAAGATGTTTAGAAGGATGCGTCAGTAGATCACCACAGAGTTGAGGTCAATGAAAATAACACTTGGAAGAGGATACTATGAGAGTTTTAGCACAAAGTTTGAAAAAATTATGAGGGATCTATTTTGGAATCAGTTATAGAAGACTGGTTAGAGGAGGTGGATAGATCCTTTATTTTGATCTATGCTCATAAGGATCACTGGATTTCATTGGAATTGATGATTCTATATGGGGTAGCTAGGACGTAGTGGTTCTTATTCCTTAGGTATCATGAAGAGTAGACTATTTCATGGGAGATTTTTTGAGATCATTTCAAATCCTAGTTTCTTTCTTCGACCACATTGGTGGTTAGTATCCAAAAGCAACTTACCCTTTGACAAGGGATCTCCAGTATGTGGGATTTTGGGATCCACTTTAGGAACTTTCTCTGATATGCATTGGTCCTTCTTCAAAATGAGGAGACTAGGGAAAGCCATTTTGAGGAGGCTTTTTATCCAGATATTTAGCACAAGGTTACCCTATTTATATCATAGACATATATTGAGGTACTAGCAGGAGTAGTGGTTGTTTAGAGGATAATGGATAGAACTTGATCATCATGAGAGGGGTTTTATTGGGATTCTCCATATAGAAGAGTTATGGTATAGGGTTCCTAGTTGACTGGATATAAGGGTTTCTTGACATCCATAGGTAGGTCCCAACCCTGCTCATCTCATTTTGATGGCTTTAGTGGCTCTCAATCCCTTTACAAGGGATCATATGACTTTTTTCTTATATATTTTGTTTTTATAAGTGGAAAGAGTGTCTGACCTTTTAGAGAAAGAAGCATGCATCTAGTGTTCCACTTCAGGTTCCACCATTACAGCAATACCATCTAAGGTGGAAGAAGAAGGGTTCTCTATAATTTGATCAATAGGGGATATAAGGTCGGTATAGGACAACATAGTGATGATCTTCATCCTTATATAGTATAGAATGACCATAGATGTGGTCTTCCTTAGGGTTAGAGAGGTCGAGGAGAAAGTCTTAGTCAGTTGCGTGCTCTAGAGTTACCAACAATAGGTGATCCATACATATTTTGAGGTACCCTTTGCTTTTTTTTACTTGGGGTCATGATTTTTTTTATTTTGGATCTATGAACTCCTTCATATTACCATCCCTAGTTCATGATTTTGGACTTAAATTAGAGATACTTCCAGTTCCTTTTGTGTTAACGATGTTGGTTGGAGTTTGAGTTGGATTTTATGAAGTATATAGAGGTTATGAGATAGTTTTGGTTTAGTACCACTCTTGGGGAGACATCCTATGTTTATGGATATATCCATATTACATCATCCTTGGAATAGACTAGATGTATTCAGTGTAGGATATCATGGATTACATCAGGTGGCAGATCGTGTTATATGATTCTAAGAGAGATTCTATCGTGTTTGTTGGAAAACTAGTCCCTTGGATGGGTTGGAGGCATATTATATCATTGTCTTACCTTATGGATGAGTTTATGATGATTTTATCAAAGGTTCAATTAGTGGAGTTTCCTAAGGTTGTGTAAGAGTACCCCAATGTCTTTCCTAAAGAGGTTGTGGTGTTACCCCCTTAATGGGGGATTGAGTTTTTGATATAACTATAGTCAAGAACTTAGACAATCTCGATGTATCTATATAGGATGGAACCTTCAGAGTTATAGGAGCTTTGGATGTAGATCTATGGTCTTTTATAGTGAAGTTTTATCCATCTGATCATGTCACTTTAGAGTGGTCGAACTTTGTTCACAAAGAAGACTAATGGAAATCTATACCTATGTATCGATAATCATTGCTTGAATTAAGTGACTGTGAATAATTTCTACCCTCTTCCATAGATTTATGATTTATTTTATCAACTAAAGGGAGCTAGTTGGTTCTAGGATATCGATCTATAGTTTAGATATCATTAGATACAGGTAAAGGATGAAGATATTTTGAAGATTGCTTTCTAATGTCGTTATGGGAATTATGAGTTCATTGTAGTGTTGTTCGGTGTAAATAATGATCTATCTATGTTTATAGGACTGGTGAATGTATCATTTTTAGAGTTTTTGGACTAGTTCATGGTGGTTTTTATTGATTTCATCCTTGTTTACTCCACATCTTAGGATGAGTACATAGAGCATCTGCGGGTAGTTTTTGGAGTTCTTCATTATTACCAGCTATTTGGGAAGATATTGAAGTGTGATTTTTGGGCTTGTGAGGTTTTTTCCTTAGGTTATATCATTTCCTATCATGTATTAGTTTTAAATACTTTGAATATAGAGAAAACTATTTCTCAGGCCACCCATAATGATGTTTTAGAGGTGTAGAGTTTCCTCATTCTTGTATACTATTATAGGAGGTTCATACTAGACTTCTCTTGGATTCACTACTACAAAAAAGGGCTTTATCAATGCTCAGAATGGGCTTTAACAGTGCTAAAAAGCATTGTAAAGCTCAACGCTGATAAAGGGTGCCTTTATCAGTGCCTTTTTTAGCGCTGATAAATGTCTTGCCTGCTGTAACATGAAATTCTGCAGCAGCACACCCAAACAAGACCTGCAAAAAAATCAGCATATCAAACAAGCAGTTCATATAGATAAAATATGTAGTGGTAGTCAATTTGGGATCAAATTATGGGAAAAACTCTATACCAAATGTGATGTACTAATTATTAATTATGATTATCAAAAGGTACCATTAAATACTATCTCCTCCAAATGATATATTAAATTTACTCAGATAAAATATATAAAGATATTTCAATGTCAGAACCTTAATAAAAATTTGATTAAGGCGTGCATGTGAGTTATTCTTCATGTTTTTTGTGGTTAAGATTCATGTCAATCTTGGATATGGAATTTGTTTATAGATGTTGAGTTCCTTTTGGGATATGTTACCTTAGGACTTAGAGAGTTTCCCCTATAGATTCCTCATGGAAGATGGATTTGGGTGATTATTGGTACACTTAAGGAAATGTGTTCATGTGGTTGATGCCTTTATCTTATGGTGTGTTGTCTTCTTTTCACGCCATTTATAGAATTTATAAATGGTGGGGAGATAGATGATTATTCTTTGTCCGTCCTAGACTCTTGATTAGTATTGATGTATTTATTTTATTGGGGGACACAATTTATAATAACCCATGTTGGTACACTTTTATGGGGAAATTTCCTATTCAGTTTAAACTTTTACTATTTTACATACATAGGAAAAGTATGGGTTGTATGACTCCAAGTAAAAACCACACAACTTACCTTTTTGAGGGAGTTTTTAAGAACACAGGTTGTTCACAATTAGTAGAAACCGTGTGGTATGGATCTATAGTTTAACTAAGTCATTTTGAACAATTGGAACATTTTTATTTAACTGTTTTTCCAAACTGTGTAGAAGAGGGTTTATTATCCAATGGCTCCCAAAAATTTATTGAACAGTTTGGAAAACTGCCCAACCAAACCATGAAAGTTGCTGATGATATGGCATAATTTAAGGTATTTCAACCTATATCCTCCTGTCCCCTTCCTAAAACTTAGTCTAAGATCCCTTTATCTTGAAAATTTATCCAATTTAAATCCTCTATTATTTTTTATTTCCCTTTCTTTCTTCTCTCTCTCCCTTTCCTCTTTGTTTTCATCCCTCACCATGAACTCTAGGGATAAAGGTTTATATTTAGGGTGTGTGATTAATTATTAATGGGGTTTTATTGTCTAATGACTAATTTGGATTCTATGAGGCTTGTCTAGGTGTTTTATTTCATAGGTAATGACTTTTGTATTGTTTTCCATATGTCAGTTGTTGTTTTCACTTAAAAATTATGTGCATTTTAAACAAAAGAGAGACACTTTGAGCGATATTGGTCACACCATGCCTCTAATTGAGGTGGGGTTGACTCGAACATGTCACACATGAACCATGGATAATTTTTCTAAATTATCAACATAATCATAATTTTTTTGGTCGATTTTCTGTATGTCAGTTGTTGTTTTCACTTAAAATTTTGTCCATTTTAAACAAAAGAGAGACACTTTGAGTGATACTGGCCACACTGTGCCTTGTATTGAGGCGGGGTTGACTCATACACGTAACACATGACCCATGGATCATTTTACTAAAGTATCAACACAATCCTAATGTGTTTGGTTGTTTTTCCATATGTCAGCTGTTGTTTTCACTTAAAATTCTGTCCATTTTAAACAAAAGAGATACACTTTGAGTGATACCGGTCACACAATGCCTCGGATTGATGCAGGGTTAACTCTTACACATCAAAAATGACCCATGTATTGTTATCCTAAAGTATAAACACAATATGAATGCATTTGGACAGTTTTCCATATGTCAGTTGTTGTTTTCAATTAAAATTATGTCCATTTTAAACAAAAGAGAAACACTTTGAGTGATAATAGACACACCATGCTTCTAATTGAGGTGTATTTGAGTCATAAACATCACACATGACCAATTGATCGCTTTACTAAATTATCAACACAATCCGAATGCGTTTGGTCAGTTTTCTGTATGTCAGTTGTTGTTTTCACTTAAAATTCTGTCCATTTTAAACAAAAGAGAGACACTTTGAGTGATACCGGTCACACCGTACCTCATATTCAGGAATATTTGAATCTTACATGTTAAAAATGACCCATGTATTGTTCTCCTAAAGTATCAACATAATCTGAAGGCGTTTGGTCTGTTTTCCGTATGTCAGTTGTTGTTTTCACTTAAAATTTTGTCCATTTTAAACAAAAGAGAGACACTTTGAGTGATATCGATCACACCGTGTCTTATATTGAGGCGGGGTTGACTCTTAAACTTCATAAAAGACCCATAGATCGTTTTAATAAAGTATCAACATAATCTAAATTCGTTTTGTTGGTTTTCCGTACGTTAGTTGTTGTTTTCACTTAAAATTATGTCCATTTTAAACAAAAGAGACACACTTTGAGTGATATCGGTCACACCGTGACTTGGATTGATGTGGGGTTGACTCTTACACATCAAAAATGACCCATATATCGTTCTCCTAAAGTATCAATACAATCCTAATGCGTTTGGTTAGTTTTCCATATGTCAATTGTTGTTTTCACTTAAAATTATATCGATTTTAATCAAAAGAGAGACACTATGAGTGATACCGGTCACACTGTGCCTTATATTGAGGAAGGGTTGACTAATACACATAAAAAATTACTCATGGATAATTTTCCTAAATTATAAACACAATATTAATGTGTTTGGTTGGTTTTCTGTATGTCAGTTGTTGTTTTCACTTACAATTCTGTCCATTTTAAATAAAAGAGAGACACTTTGAGTAATACCGGTCACACCGTGACTCGTATTGAGGTGGGATTGACTCATACACATCACACATGACTCATGGATCATTTTCCTAAGGTTTCAACACAATAAGAATGTGTTTGGTCATTTTGTCGTATGTCAGTTGTTGATTTCACTTAAAATTTTGTCCATTTTAAACAAAAAGAGACACTTTGAGTGATACCAGTCACAAAATTCCTCATATTGAAGAGAGTTTGACTATTACATGTCACAAATTACCCATAGATATTTCTCCTAAAGTATCAACACAATCCAAATGTGTTTGGTTGGTTTTCTGTATGTCAGTTGTTATTTTCACTTAAAATTCTATCCATTTTAAACAAAAGAGAGACACTTTGAGTGATACCGGACACACTGTGCCTCTAATTGAGGAAGGGTTGACTCATACATGTCACAGATGACCCATGTATCATTGGACTAAAGTTTCAACACAATCGAAATGTTTTTGTTTAGTTTTCCGTATGTCAGTTGTTGTTTTCACTTAAAATTCTATCCATTTTAAATAAAAGAGAGACACTTTGAGTGATATCAGTAACACCGTGCAGTATATTGAGACGGGGTTGACACATAAACATAAAAAATGACCCATGGATTGTTCTCCTAAAGCATCAACACAATCTGAATGTATTTGGTCGGTTTTCCGTATGTCATTTGTTGTTTTCACTTAAAATTTTGTCCATTTTAAACAAAAGAGAGACGCTTTGAGTGATACCATCCATACCATGCCTTTTATTGAGGCGGGGTTGACTCTTAAAAATCACACATGACCCATGGATCATTTTCCTAAATTATAAACATAATCATAATGTTTTTGGTCGGTTTTCTATATGTCAGTTGTTGTTTTCACTTAAAATTCTGTCCATTTTAATCAAAAGAGAGACACTTTGAGTGATACCGGTCACACCAATCCTCTAATTTAGGTGGGTTTGACTCATAAACATCACACATGACCCATTTATTTTTGGCCTAAAGTATCAACATGATCCGAATTCATTTGGTTGGTTTGTTGTATGTCAGTTGTTGTTTTCACTTAAAATTATGTCCATTTTAAATAAAAGAGAGACACTTTGAGTGATACCAGTCACACCGTGCCTTTTATTGAGGAGGGGTTGACTCTTAAATATCACACATGACCCATGTATAGTTTTCCTAAAGTATAAACACAATCCAAATGCGTTTGTTTATTTTTTTTCGTACGTTAGTTGTTGTTTTCACTTAAAATTCTGTCCATTTTAAACAAAAGAGAGACACTTTGTGTTATACCACTCACACTGTGCCTCTTATTAAGGTGGGGTTGACTCTTAAACGTCAAAAATTATCCATGTATCATTATCCTAAATTATCAACACAATATGAATGCGTTTGGTTGGTTTTCTGCATGTCAGTTGTTGTTTTCACTTAAAATTATGTCCATTTTAAACAAAAGAGAGACACTTTTAGTGATACTGGTCACAAAATGCCTCTTATTGAGTCAGGTTTGACTCATAAATATTACACTTGACCCATGTATCGTTTTCCTAAAGTATAAACACAATAATAATGTGTTTGGTCAGTTTTCCGTATGTCAGTTGTTGTTTTCACTTAAAATTCTGTCTATTTTAAACAAAAGATAGACACTTTGAGTGATACCGGCCACACCGTATCTCATATTGATGAAGGGTTTACTCTTACACATCAAAAATTACCCATGTATCATTTTCTTAAAGTATCATCACAATCCGAATTCGTTCGGTTGGTTTTCCGTATGTGAGTTGTTGTTTTCACTTAAAATTATGTCCATTTTAAACAAAAGAGAGACACTTTGAGTGATACCGGTCACACTGTGCCTCATATTGAGGCAGGGTTTACTTTTACACATCAAAAATGACCCATATATTATTCACCTAAAGTATCAATACAATCCAAATGTGTTTGGTCAGTTTTCCGTACGTCAGTTGTTGTTTTCACTTAAAATTTTGTCCATTTTAAACAAAAGAGAGACACTTTGAGTGATACCGGTCACACCGTACCTTGGATTGAGGTGGGGTTGACTCTTACACATCATAAATGACCCATGTATCATTATCCTAAAGTTTAAACACAATCCTAATGTGTTTGGTCAGTTTTTCGTACGTCAGTTATTGTTTTCACTTAAAATTCTGTCCATTTTAAACAAAAGAGAGACACTTTGAGTGATACTGGTCACACCATACCTCGGATTGAGGTGGGGTTTACTTGTACACGTCAGAAATGACCCATATATCATTGTTCTAAATTTAAAACATGGATGTGTGTAGGGATACCCTATAGAGTAAGGAGGTTACAACAATGTTCATTTTCTTATTATGGATAATCAGAAAACATACAATTTCTACCAATGAAAATGTTCAATGCATAAGAATCCATTTGGAATCTCGATGATCATGCTGCAATTAATTTAGGGTGGATATGTTTACTCATATTTTCTTTGAATGTGAGTAGGCATGCATGATATGAAGGTATTTTGGAGATTTTACTGGCTTTTCTTATCCAAACCCCAAAGAAAAGTGGTTCATCATTGTTTCATGATGCTGGTGCATTTAATCTATTAAAATGGCCAAATTACTCATTGGAAAAAGGATGATTTATTTAATAACAATTAAAATTTTCCTACGAACATTTACATACAAAAATGTTTCATCTTTTTATCTCTATGAACCCCTATCAAAAATGTCTGCCAATTGTACACGTCCCCAAGTCAGATCTTCATGTTATTTGTGTACAATCTTCCATCAGGTATGCGGCCCACACATTTCTGAACAAATCTATATTTCCATGTGAATATGAGACTATTCAACAATCATAGTAGTACTGCAAAATATATAAATAAATAATTAATAAATAATTTAAATGAAATAGTAGTTATTTTTTAAAATATCTATTTAGAGATGCTGGTTTGTTGATGGAAAACAATCTCTCTCATAAATTTACAAACATAATAACCGCAATCTTTATCATTTTTTTGTTTTGGACACTGAAAAAACTTTGATCATTAAGAGAGTAATTAAATTGTTTTGATATGTGTTTGGATAGTGAAATTTTATTATATACACCCTAATACTTGTCCAGACGTAGTACTTACTTGCCTCATTATGCTTAGCCTCTGTCCTCGTTCCTTTTTTTAGACTATATTGATACACCACCCTATCATATCAGAATCCTCAGTAAAAGATAATATAAATTATATAACTTGATGTTTAGACCTAAAATGTAGGATGTAGTGTCTTACAGATTCACAAACTCCATCATGTGTGATCGGTTTGTTGGATATCCTTGCATTGAATCCAGAAAATAAATCTTTGGAGTATCCAAGTTCACCGTAATTAGCAGCCAATATTTCCTAAAAACATAAAAAGGAATAAGTAATGAAATAAGTGAAAATATAATTGATATTATTTAATCATAGAGTTTTACCCCTGCATGATTAGTATTAGGAAGAGTCGGTCATCTGTAATATTTATTTCAAATGTTTTTATCAAGCCTTTCACTATTTCATCCCTTTTTGATGGCTCTAATTTTGTTAGTTGTGTTGATGTGGTATAAGGACTAACGAGTCCAAATTTTGGCTCATGGGAAAATCCCTTCAACTGTTTTTCATATATATGCCTGCCAATAATATAAAATGCATTTAGTCGTAATTAGCACATTATATCATCTTTTAGAAAATCAATTCATGAAAACATACCTCATATATAAATTTACAACTGTGATGCCTAGCTAATCATATTCAAGGATGTCATTTACATTTTTAGTAGCAAAGAAATCTTCAATTTCCTCCTCGTATATATTCTTTTCAAAAACAACTATATGACTACTACCACTTTTTAGCTTCGTGTCCACATGAGTCTTCAATGCTAGTAATCGTGGATAGAGAACAAGAGATGTAATTGTGCTTTTAGTAGATATTTTGGATCAGTTGGTCGATCCTTTAGATGCTTTTGAGCCCACATTTCTTGTCACCCCCTTCCCTTTATCCTTCTGTAATAACGTTCATTGGTTCAGACCTTTTTTCCATTAATTATTAAAGGTTTAGCTTGAAAAAAATGGAAATAAATACCTCTTTGTCCACATGTACTCTTAAAAGTTTTGATGGACATGCAATGAATGTACCAATAGTCTTTTCGAACATATTAATATCATCATCATCAAGTGGAATAGGTATCTCTGCATTTGGATCATGAGCAACAGTAATCGTCACTTTCAGATGATCTATTGGAAGTGGTCTATTATGCAGCTTATCCTTTGGGATGTTGAACACCGTAGCCCTCGCTACAAGGTGATAGGTGGGTGTTGACAGATATAAATCACAGTCATTATCACCCTATAGAAGATCAGTACAGTAAAAGTATCAGTGTTTTTCTGATTCACATTTCATGGGAACAATTATTAGAATATTGATTACCACAGCTAAGATAGCTCTTTGAGAGGAATGGCTTGCCTCAAAGCCGGTGGAGGGTGGGGCAGGATCTTCACACGCTGGTTGTTCCTGAGTTGTTTCTTCTCCTTGCTTCTCACCTATAAAGGTTTCTAGCAACTCTCCCTTCCATTGAAATCATTCTTCAAGATTTGCTAGTCTTCCACTCATTTGTTTCATTTCTTCATTTCTATCATCCATTTTTTTCTCAAAATATACTCGTAGTGTCACCCCAAACCCTGCACCTCTAACACGACCGTATTGTTCTGGTCACTTAAAAGCCATCGATAATAGGTCTTCATCCACTACAGGATTAGTTGATTCCTATGACTTTCGAATATAGGAAAATAAGTAATTATTATTATGTAATAGCAATTTAAAACAAAACTTTTTATCATGTCATACTTACACATATTTCCCACACTTTTTGTGTGTTTTCATCTAATAGTTTCCCTTCCTTATTCAAATGTGCCTCCTTCCATAGCACATGACATGGGATGGAAGTGTCTTTGGCTTTAGACTCATTAATCTACATATAAATATAGAAAGATAATTATGATGTTGTTTCTTGGAACATAACAATATCACTGTAAATTTAAAATATGTACCATTTTCTTTTCTAGTGAAGCATACCCCATCCTTGATTTATGATAGGGGTATGTTGGTTTTGATGCATGTTGCTTATTTTCAGTACTGAGTTTTCGTTTCATAAATGAAATATTGACAATCAAAGTGATAAATACACGTATCCTCAAACAACATATTATCAGCCACAATGTACCTGAAACTTCTCATCCCTACAGCAGACAATAAATGCATCCCATGCTTCTTGTGATATTAGGTGAGCATAGACAAGGGGTGGGTGCAAGTTTATTTTACCTTCGGAATATTTCAGGTGACATTTTGTTATAATAGTGCGAAAACCTCAATGAATCCTTCCTGCAAGACTTAGTACATAATTCTTGTGTGAATCATCTAATATAAATGTACTCTTCAAGGGATTGAGAAGATTAAGACACTATTTCATTATTTTATTTTCTAGTAAATTAAATAAATAATATCATAATTTTACCGTAATTTCTTCCCAGATCACAGCCTTCAGCCCGGACACAACATGGTGCCATGAATCTATGTCAATTAGCTCACATTTCTGGGTGAAAATTTCAATATAACTACTAAACATGGACTTTTTGGGATTCACATGTTGGCCTCATTCATTCCATCCAACATCAAATTTGATGCCTTTGATTTTCTCCTTAAGAACTTTGGTTAACACCGTCAAACTACAACGCACTTGTGTTTTCAGAAATGTAGGTCCCTCATCCCCGACCATTTCATCGATATCAACATCATCAATATGTTCATCTGAAATGGTAGCAACAACATGTGCTGATGGTTTTTGGACCTTAACACTGGGAGCAACAATAGGTTCAGAAACTTTTTTTTGCTCTGCACTGTGAGCAGCAGCAACAGCAGCAGCTTGAGAGACTTGTTCAGTCTCGAGGTTAGGAGCACCAGAATGTGCAGAAGTCGTTATCTGCAAAAGTGGTTGAATAGTTAATTTAGATTACATAAATTCAGTAATTATAAGATAATAACATGAGATAACAAGATCTATATTACAAACAAAATATAACATGTTTATTGAAATCTATTTCTTTTTTTCAAAGGCTGAAGGGATTTGAAACCTCTATCGATTATCCAAATCCCTTCATTGTGGTCTCCTCTAACATACAAAATGTTATCTACCTTGGGACCGCTTCGAAATGATTATGATGTACCACTGAAAGGATCAACCTCAATTGAATTTTCATCAGACCCTTCAGTAGTTTTGGACGATAACAGAACAATCAAACACTTTCGGTTTACAGGATCTAGAACATAAAGTACTTGTACTGCTTGTGATGACATTATAAATTGTTTTTCTTAGTACCCTTGTTTACTAAAATCAACTTTCACAAATCCCAATTCATCTATTTTAACACCACTATTATTATCAACCCATTTTCATTGAAAAATAGGCAATTAGAATGTCATATAATCCAACTCCCATATTTGTTTGATAATGACAAAGTATGACATATTCGCATAAATTGGATTTCTGTCCTTACTACCGGAAACATGAATCGCTTCAGCCACAAGTGTAACTCCACTATTTTGCATGGTACTATCTTCATCATGTTCATCTGTATAGAATGTATAACCATTAATTACATAACCATTTTAAGATAATACATACACACTTGGTTTGGCGGCTAGCCATCGAAGTCGTTCTGAAATTTAATTCAAGTTTTCATCTAACTCCTTAAAAATATAGTCCCGAATCCATCCTATAAACTGTTTATTATGTGTATTTGATATCCATTTTTCATCCCTTGATGGATTCAACTGCCTAAGAATTTTTTTGTGGGTTTCAATATATGGAGAAACCTCCCAACTGTTATGAAAAACATAAAGGTGGATCTGCTCCTGATCTGTAATATTGATTGTCACAACATATCTTCTAGAAATTCCATCACCCTCAATGCGTCCAGTGTAATGAGATTTCGGGAGACCAATTCTTTCCACATCAGATAGGTATTTTGTACAAAATTCAATGGCTTCCTTAACAATATATCACTCCATAATACAACCCTATGGCTGACTTCGATTTTAGACATACCCTTTCAAAATATTCATATACTATTCAACGGGGTACATCCATCTATAGTGCATAGGACCACAAAGTCAAATCTCTCTCACCAAGTGAACCATAAAATGAACCATCATATCAAAGAATGTTGGCAGGAATAACATTTCCAATTCACATAATATGATGACAATTTCTCTTTCCATAGCTAGTAATTTCATCAGGTTTAAAACTTTGATGCATATATCTTTTAAAAAGAAACAAAGTTTGGTTAATGTATGATGAACATTCTTGGTAAAAATTCAACGTAAAGCTATAGGAATTAAATATTGCATAAAAACATGGCAGTCATGTGATTTAAAACCTTTTAACTTCAAATCATTCATTGACACAATGTTCTTGATATTTGATGAATACCCCTCTGGAACCTTTACATCATTGAAGAAGTTGAAAAACTGATATATCTCCTCCATGGAAAGAGTGTAAGCAGCTGGAGGAAGAAACATTTGATTTTTACCCTTCACAGGAGCCAAATCTTATAGTATTCTCATGTCAACCATGTCCAACCTTGCCTTAATTCCATCCTTTGTTTTTTTAGGGGCATTTAGAAAAAAATTTATAACACCGTCAAATACATTTTTTCCACATGAATCACATCAAGAAAATGTCTAACGTATAGAAAATTACAGTGTGATAATTCAAAAAACTGATCACTTTTTCCAACTGATTTTTGTAAGGTTTTTTGAAAATGGTTTACCAAAAATAGTGTTTACATCTTTTACTTTCTCAAATAGCTGATCACCTGTTAGTGGAGATGGTGTTGTGAATTATTCTAAACTTCCATTGAATGATGTCTTCCAAGATCAGTACTTATGTCGATGGGGTAGATATATACGGTGTCCTAGAAACATAGATTTCAATGAATGTCTCAACCTAATTGATTCTGTGTCTTCTTCTCACATGGGACACCCTTGAGTTCCTTTAATGCTATAGCCTGAAAATTTTCCATAAGTAAGGAAATCATTTATCATCTCATACAACATCACTCTCAACGTGAAGTATTCACTTTTATAAGCATCATACAACATAACACCCAAATCCCACAATAACTTCAAATCCTTGATCAAAGGATCCAAATAAACATAAATATCGTTACCTGGTTGTTTTGGTCCTGATATAAGCATAGATAACATGATGAATTTTCATTTCATGCATAACCAGGGTGGCAAGTTATAATTTACCAACATAACAGGCCATGTACTATGAGTGCTGGTTTGAAAACCAAAAGGATTCACTCCATCTGTAGATAACGCAAGATAAAGGTTTCTCATCTCATTTCCAAATTCAGGATACTCATGATCAATTCTCTTCCATTGAGAAGAGTCGTCCAGATGACATGATTTCCCATATCTATTTCTTTTATCTACATTCCACGATAATTTTCTTACAGTTTCTTTATTTCCATATAGACGCCTAAACCTTGGAATGATTGGAAAGTACCATAAAACTTTCGTAGGACTAGATTTATCTTTCTTGTATCGAGAATCACCACACTTAGGGCATTCTGTAAGTGATTTTTTCTCCTTGAGAAACAATATACAGTCTTTCGGGTAGGCATGTATTCTTTCATAAATCATACCCATCAAGTGTAGCATTCATTTAGTTTCATATGTTCATCTTGGGAGCTCATTATCTTCAGGGAGCATGTCATTAAAAAGAGCAAGTAGTTCCGTAAAACTGACATCACTCCATCTATTGCCTACTTTCAATTTATACGACTTCAATACAGCTGACAATGTTGTATATTTAGTGCAACCAATATACAATGGTGTCTTTGCACAACTCTTTAACTTCTCAAACAATTTTGGGCAATTGTGGAGTTAATCTTCAACTGTCCTTATCATTTCCTCAATACAATCTTCATTATCATTAACATCTGTAATCACATCCTCCATACGGTATTCTTCATTATCCATATTAGTAATCATATCTGATGATCCATAAAATGCAGTTTTATCCTAGCCAATAGCTACATTCTCTTTTTCTCTATGTTTATTCCAACATTTATAACTCCAATCTATTCTGTGACATATCAAATGTTCTTCCAACTCCTCTAGAGTAATTAGTCTATAATAACAACAATGTAAACATGGAAAAAGGATTTGAGAAGGATCCTTTTCATGATCCTTTGCAAACTTGATGAACTCTTTCACTCTATTCTCATACTCTATTGTCAAATGATTGGCATCCATCCAGTCTTTATTCATCTACATTCTATTTGAATCTCAAAAATTATTATTTATGATTCAAATAAACAAAACAAGATTTCTAAATATAGTATAAGAGAACAAATTCCTTATAAAAATAGAGATTAATAGAGCCTAAACATTTCCAATAAAGATTTGGAAATCAACAGAACTAGGATAGACCCCCCATCAAAATCAACACACTTTCCATCCCCCTTATCAATAGTTCTAGCACCCACCACCCTTGCAACAAAACATTAAACATATTTTTAACCACCCCTACCAGCCACCTCATTCATAATAAAATAATCACATTAAATAGCCCAAAACTAGTGGCCAAACTCAAATAAAATGAAAACAAGGATACAATTTTTATGAGAAAAATAATATAGTAGATACATTTCCAAACACAAAGGGGTTCATGGGGGAGACAAATAACCTAGGTTTATCCAAAATTACTATGGAATATCATAGGTTTTGTTACCCAAATTAACATAAGAAATATAAAATTGAGTTTAGTGAACATAAATTCTATCATGAACATTTAAAGGATATGTAATAACTCCCCCTCACCTTCCCCAAACATGTAACTAATATCCACTGACACGTCTTACATACATTCTATAAAAAATCTCATTCCCATACAAAGGGGTAAACAACAATCCCTTAGTGTTAAAAAACTCACACATGAGGGGATAAAAGTATCAAATAGTGATAAAAAATCCTTCACAAAGGGGTGAATTGTTCAAGGGTAAATCAAGAGGTCCAAATAAGATTTAAAATATACATTATATAAAGTTTAATCTAGACATTTACCATAAACAATAGAATAGAATTCCAATCCAGTTCACACTTCATAAATCCTCACTTAATATAAATTAAAAATTAATCACACCATAAAAACATTTCCAAGACATCATTTAAATAATTTTCCTTTATAATTGAAATATGAAACAATCTAAAGAAGGCTCCATGAACCCTACTCCTTCATAACTCAATGCCTATAATTTCAAGAAAATATCCTTTTTCCATAAAACAAACCATTTTCTATATTTAATCACACCAAAACCCCTTTCAAATACATTTTCCATTACCCACACATTTGAAAAATTCAATTTTTATGAAACACAAGAAGAGAATACAGTTAATAAACTAAATTCATGGGTCGATCCCCCTTGAAAAATCAAACATATTCCAAGAATGATTTCAAAACATGCTTTTCATAATTTGATCAACTTACAACTCATATTTAAAAATTCAAAACAAACAAAACATGCTAAATTATTATGTTTCCTTTTTAAAACCTACACCCAAACCCATTCACACCTCAAAATACATTGAAAAAATATTTCACGCCTTTTAAACAACCCATAATACCCTTTATAAAAAGTATTAAATTACAACACACACAAAAAACAACCATTTACTTTATATTAAAATTCATTTCAAACACATAGGCATGAAAAATGATTTGAAAACACAATTCGCACCACAAAATTAATTTATAGAACAAGAATAAATGCAAAAAAAATCATATTAAAAACATCTTAAAATTTTAGGGCATGGAACCACTGAAATTGGGTGAAGAAATTGCTGAAATCCAATGTGGAACCCCGATCGCACCTCAACCGCACCAAAAAGAAAACCTAGCAAGGAAAGATTTACCCAAAAACAATAAGATTAATCCCTAACTCACAAGATTAAATCCTATCAATGGAAACCTACCCTCTGGAAAAGAAAAACCTAAAAGGAGAAGTGGGAGACTTACCTAGAGTAAATTGCACCCGCGATGAAGGGAGATAAGAAGCGTCGAGCGGTCAGGGATCCTTCTGTGTTGCATTGGGAGGGGAAGGAATGACTTCCATAGGGGGAGGTGCATGAAAGGAGCCACCAACTGTTGAGAAATGGAGGATTAGGGTTCTATGGAGTAGGTTCCAGTGGGGAGGAGTAGAATTAGGTTTTTTGGGGAGGAGGATACGTGGAAGGGGTTCTAGGGGGGAGGATAAGGAGTAGGGTTTGCAGCGGAGTAGGGATAGCGGCAGAGGTCCGAAAAAGAGAAGATTGGGGGGAGGGGAGTTGTCACAGGGGTATAGTACTGCGAGAGCTTGAGGGGATGATAAACAAAGGGCATTGTGCACCCCATTTTATAAAATTATACTATGGTTTTATCAGCACTATAAAAGTGTTGATAAAGGGATCCTTTATCAGTGATTTTTTCTTAGTACTGATAAATGGCGGCGCTTCCCTTACCCGTTTTTGTAGTAGTGATTGTGATTCCTCTAATAGCATTGACCACAAATTTCCAGGAATTCTTATGGATTGACTAATTTTAATCTACTTTCAAGTACCTAAAGGATAATATAGTTAGTACCCCAATTCTTCATCTTCTAGAAGATGGAGTTTAGTTTTAGGTCTATTAAAAAGCTTCACATATTGTCTTGGGTAGTGTTTTTATGCAGTAGAGAGTAGTTGTTTCTTATGGGTTTTGGAAGTTATGACCCCATGAATGTAACAATTCCACCCATGATTTGGAGTTGTTGATAACTATGTTTTCCTTTAAATTATAGTTAAACTACCTCATCATCAAATGCTTTATGGTTTTCACCAATCAAAATGGACTAAGTTATGTCTTCTCCCAGTTTGACCTAAACTTATAATAGCAATGGTGGATGGAATTCATGTAGGATTATAAATTTGAGATTTTCTATACACTAATATAGGGTAATTTTGTAGTTGATTCCCTAAGAAGGAAGTCACCCAGTGATGTTGTGCATGAATTTGGTGATTCTTGGAGAGTGATGGAAGATCTCTCAGGGATGCATCTTGATATGGGAGAGGTTGGTGGAAGATAATACCTTTTACAAATGAAGATGAAGTCTTATTTAGTGTGATGGGTAGATGAGTCCCATTTGGGAGATTCCAAGGTAGAAGTTTGGTGATATTGAGTTGTTTATGGTGACTCCACTAATGGATGATTTGAGTATGATCAACATTGGATCTTGTTTTAGAATAATCTTTTCATTCCTTCAGTGATGTGTGAGGTGGTTCTCTATGAGGTTTATAAATCACCCTTAACAGTACATACTAGTGTGAAAAAATATGTATTGTTCTTTGAGAGGCCAATTTGGGTGGTCTAGGTTGAATCATTCAGTTTTAGAGTTTGTGTGTTGATATTTGGTCTACTAGAAGGTGAAGGTTGAACGTCATGTTCTCAGTAGTTTCCTCTAACTATTAGATGTTCCTCAGTGGAAGTGATAGGGCATATCGATAGACTTCATCACTAATTTACCTTGATATGAGGGATTATTTGACACTATATGGGTGATAGGGGACCATTAAACAAAATAATATCACTTCTTAGTGATTAAGGAGATAATTTTAATAGATATTTTGTCAAGTAAGTACCTAGATGAGGTGGTGATACATCATGGAGTCTTAAGGAAGATCATATCTGATTGTGATCCTTGTTTCACCTCTACGGTGTGGAGAGGTCTTCCACATGATTTTGGATCCCATTTTTACCTCAACATTACTTTTTATCCATATATAAATGGTTAGATAGAGTGAACTATCTAGACTCTTAAAGACATGTTGTGTGATTATATCTTGGATTTTGGAGGTTCATGGGTGAGGCACCTACCTTTGGTCAAGTTTTTTTACAAAAATAGTTTTCAATGCACTATTGGTATGACACCATTTAATGATTTATATGTATGACCTTTCTATTCTTCATTGAATTGGTCTTGGGTCAGAGAGTTATTAATTTTCGGGCCATAACTAGTATAGAGAATGATATAAATGGTTCACGTGATTTGCGAGTAGATGAAAGAAACATTGGATTATTATAATTCCAATAATGACCATATTATGAGACCTCTAATAAATTTAGATATTGGAGACCCTGTGTTCTTAAATGCGACTCCACATTGTGGTTAGTGAAGTTTTGGTCATGGGAGTAAGCTTTATACCTATTTTTGGACCTTTTAAGGTGTTTTCTTATATTCTAGTTGTTACGTATTGGATATAAATTCCCCTAAAGATGATCCAGATACATGTTTTCTTTCATGTGTCATAGCTTCTTTATTATATTCATGATGATTCTCATATCATTTATTGGGGAGAGATCGATGTTGATGATGATATGAACTTTTAGGAGCAGCCTATGGATATCCAGGACCACTAGGAGAAGGCATTTCATGGGTGTGTTACTCCCTTGGTTTTTTCCCTTTGGAGACATGGTGTAATGTAGAATATCACTATAAAATATCAGTCAAAAATACACACTCAGTATACTAATCTGTTTAATAATTAGTTTTTCCCTTATAAAGGTGCTTGTTGTTACTAACCTTTGTATGTCTTATGGGATAGTTCTCTATTATATGATGTCTTGTTTATGGCCTTGATCTTTTTTGAGAGGTATATACCCTGAGAGAGTGTTTGGGAGATTGTTTTTTGGTTTAGTATAGTTTTATGTCTAGTTTTTCTAAGTGATATGTTTGTTCTCCTCTGATGGCAAGATTCTTGAGAGGTTTCTCATGGTGTGGTTGTTCATACAACCCATTTTCTTTTGCTTCTCTTTGATTTTTGTTTTAATTATTGGGGATAAGAATTATTTTATAGGTATCTAATATAATGTTACAATCCTTTTTTTCCTTTTCTTTGTGTTTTTTCGAGGTGAAGTAGTTTCGAACAGGATTTTGAAAGTGTTTTAGAGGCTAGAGAGGTGTTTTAGACTTAAAGGGTCATTATACCCTAGTGGTGGGTGTAGTGGATGCCATTTTAGGCAGTTCATGGTTAATACTTGTCCATTTTGAGTTGTTCATGTGGTGTTTGGTGAACCATGACCAACAACATAGCTTGTCAAGATATTTTGGAAATCATGTTTCTCGTGGTGTGCTCCTGTCTAAAATTGCTAGCATTGAAATGCCTATGGTGGGTGTGGCATCTTGGAGGGTCACTTGTCTAAAATGGGTAAGGTAAAAACATCTTGTCTTATGGTTTTGGAAACCATGGCTTGGGGAAAATGTCTTGGGTGCAGGCAACACACCCTGGTGGAATCCATTTCAAGCTAGAATGCTCAAGAACACCATGATCGTGGCCTGGCCATAGTTGTGGTTATAGTGGTGGTCGGGTTGGTTTTTTTAATGGACAAAATCATTATTGTTCATCATGGATCTTGATCGGTTTAAAGAGGTAAAATGTGTGCAACATTATGGGGGTTTAAAATGTGATTTTAATTCATTACTTTCCCCTATTAATCAATCCATGTCCCTATATTTGAAGTTACTTCAAATTTCAAATGTTATGGACAAACCTAGGGTGTGGTTTCTCAATCACTCACATCAAGTATATGTTGATGAAATTTTCACTAGAAAGTGTTGGTTCTACATCCCTTGGAAACCTGTGATCAACTCCTTGAAGATTCTAACCCTAGTTTTATGGATAATTGATACTCTTGGTCCAAGGTACCCTCTTCCATCCTCTTTCCACCCTTCCTCCATTATTACTTTTGTTTGGGTGATGTTCATGGAAATTCCCTCAATTTTTGGGGCTGATACCTAAGTATGGTTTGTTGGTGTCTTGTGGATGTTAGGTTTTGGTGAACCTTCCTTCATCTTGGTGGTGTTTCTTTTGGCGGTGGTTGAACCTCAATCATCTGTTCTTGCACAGAGAATATTGAGCTTCTAAATTGAGGTAAGGGATTCATTGATTCTCTTTATTTTCTATGCAATTGTAAAGTTATCATGATTTATCTCAATGGATAATGATGGAATTAACCTTAATAAGGATTAAAATAAATTAATTAAAGAATTAGATTTGGATTTGAGATATGGTTATCATATGTGTTTATAACATGATAACGGTTTGCCTCTTGATTTATTAGATAGTGTGTTATCAATGTTTATTATTTGGTTAGAATATTTATTATTCTTTAAATTGGATAAAGAACATAAATTTAGTAATGTTTTTTTACTAAATAATAAAGATTTAGGTTTAATTTTTTATCATTATTCCTTGTAATTTGATGGAAAATGAAAGTTATTCTTGAATCATGTTTAAATAATTCAAATTTGTTTATAGATGATGTCTTAGGTTGTCTTTGTTTGTAACCTATGATAAATTAATTAGTTAATTCAAGATGGTAACCAATTGGTTGTATGATAAAGATAATTGTTTAGGACCGAGCAAGTTGGTTTTCTTATGAAGGTTGGATGCCTTGGTTTTAGGGATTAGATACTTGGTTGACTATTTGTTGTTTGGTTGTTGAATTGTGTGTTTTGTATGGATGAGGATCCATGCAATGTGATGCGATGCAAGCTTGGGATGTCTGATGGTTTGGAAACAATGGGAAGAGAGGTCCAAGTTGTGGCTGAAGTTGATGCATGTGATGGCAGGATGCATAGTGATATGCATAGTGGTGTCAAGGATGGCACCAAGACTGATGGAGAAGGTTAAAGTTGGGTTTTCCCATTATTTGATGTGCTGGAAGTTGTGATGATTTCTTGTTAAAGAATCCATTTAAAAGGATAGAAGGTCAAGTTGTTTGTTTCCCTACATTCCTTTCCCCACTAATTAATGTAGCTAGTTATGCTTGGTTGTACATATTTTATGGTAGCTTAGGATGAGTCATAGAGTACCTATAATTATGGAATGGTAATGAATGTTAAATAATTTAACCCATGGGGTTGGAGACTTAATGGAATGTTGAATGAAAATAACTCTTGAGGAAACTTGGAGGAGGTTGGCTTATGCCTGGAGGGAATGGTTTGGTTGATAATCCTATAATAATAAAATTTTAAAATAATAATTAATTAAATTAATGTTTCTTGAAATATTTTTTTTCTTATAGGATAGTTATACCATAGTAGTGGTATCCGGGTGTCTAAGAGATGATTTCTACAGTTGAGTTTAAGGTTAGGTATTTGTCCATAATGTGGTTTTTGATCAATAATTTTACTCTTATGTTATGTGATTAATATGTGTATTTCATGCATTAATTTTATGGTATTTTAATACATTTATTTATATAAATAATTGATGAATATTTCCAATTTTTGAACGATTTTATTTGTTTTATGTTTTGTGGCCAAAATAATAAATTTATGAAAAATGAATGAAAATAGGTGAATATTGGAGCTAAAAGACACTCTGTTCTGCGAGGGAAGCGAAGTGGTGCGACACCAAATTTTGAGGATGCAATGATGATGCAAAACTAGAGCAGAGCATTTACACATAGTGTAATACATTACATGATATGATTTTTTTGGGAAAATTTATTTTGGAAGAGATGCGTCAAAATTCAAGATGCTTTCTCATGCAGTGAAAATTAAAGATTACACGACATATGAGCTTTACACATCATGTAAGTTTCAACAGAGAGAAAAATAATGACACTGGAGGTTGAGGGTTTGATGAAAATCCTTATTTATTCATTCCCTAGCCGCACAATAAAAGGATATTTGATGAGAGGCTCGATGAAGAATGACTTCATCCCAAGGTGCACTCGCTGTGGATCCCTAATTCACCACTCCTCTATGGATTTTTATTTATTATTTGTTAACCCTCTCATGGCTAGCATGAGGGTGATTTATTTATTCTCTAGTGTGCATGTTGAAAAGGGATTTATTTTATGAGTTATTTTAGTTTTGATTTCAATTTATGTTTCAATTTCACATTTTTTCTTCATTTATATCTATTTCTTGATTCTTATTGTATGACCATTGTGAGCAGGGTTGGGAATTGTGTTTAATTTATTTATTTCTTTGAGAATGATCATTGCTTGAGTTGATTGAATTCAATTGTTCAATGTGTGATCTAGGTTTTAAACTTCCACCATGACCATTGGGTTTGTCTCTGACCTATGTTTAAATTAGGTTTTGGGTTACCCGTTATTTTAAATCTGAAATACCTGACTAGGGAAAACTGAGAACTTGGGATGGAGGGAATTTACCATGACCATTGGACTCACTAGGATCTGATTCTGACAACTGCATAATTGTAAATTAATTATTTCATACCTTTTCATCCCATGAACCCAGATTCATTTCTTCTCGATATCCTTTTTATATTTTATTCTCCCACTTTCTTTACCAATACAGTACTCAGAAGCTTAGATTAAATTTCTAAAAATCGAAATAAGTTTATGTATTTATTACTTAATTAATATTTTCTCCAACACTGTCTATGTGGGTTCAACCTCGGACTTGTAATTCCAATACTACCATATAGTTTAGTGGCTTTTAATTTCATGTTTATAAATTTCTAAATTCAGTAACCTTTTGGGAATTAAAGATGCCCACGGGGATATCAAATTTTTGGTTTTGTTTCCAGGGATAGTTTCTATTATGTTTAAGTTAATTAGGAATCTTGATAATTGTTTTTATTTTAATTCATTTTTTACGCTTGGTATTATCATGTTGTAGTTTAAAGTAAAAATCCATTGCATGAATACTCAACTAATGGGAAAGATAAATTTAAAGATCTTAAATTTGACCTAGAGTTGGAGAATACGTTATGCAATCAAAGAAAAGAGCAGGAAGAGACCTTTCAAGAACAGAACATCATGGCTAGTAGAGACCAGTTTCAAAGAGATGATTATAAGATGGGCCTGAGAGCTGGACTAAAGCTTTAAGGAAGATTTCAAGAGGGACAAGCACTGGTCAATTATGGAAGACCCTCGAACATGGGGTCAATACAAGCATTCTCATACCCCTATTTTCTGCTCAATATTTTGAGATCAAGTTGGTAGTCATTCAAATGATCACACATTCACTCCAATCTATCAGTCTTCCTTGAGAAGACCCCAACTCACACCTTGGGAGTTTCCTAGAAATATTTGATGCATTTTAATTTCATAATTTCACAAATTATGTTATAATACTACACCTGTTTATATTCTCATTGAAGGAAAAATCATGAGAGTAGATCCAAAGTCTGCCTCTACATTCAATCACCACCTAGGAGGATCTTGTAAAAAAATTTATAACACGATTTTTTACCACCCTCAAAGTCAATGGATCTGCAGTTAATTATTTTAAATTTTGAGAAATTAAATAAAGAGTATTTATATAGTTAATGGGAATGATTTAAGGTTTTAATAATATAATGTTCTCATCATGGAATCAAAATGTGGTTATTAATTAAAACTTTATATAAAGGATTGTCATAGGGAAATAATTTAATATTTGATACTACTATAGAAGGTTATCTTATGAGAAAATAAATAGATGAGAACTATGAGTTGTTGTATGATATTTACAACAATAGTTTTTAGTGGAATCCGGAATAAGGGAAAGTACAAGGAGTGTACATGGTACACAATAGTTGGGTTGCCACCCAAATGAATGTCATTTCAAAGAAACTTGATGCAATAATGGAAAATAAAAATCCTCAAGTTATGTATTGTGAATATGTGAATTATTTGGATTATAATCATCAAAATTATGTGAAAGGGAGGCCACAACAACTATAATAGCCATAATGATAGAATCGACTTTAAGGGTTTCAGCTGAGACAACAAGGTTTTCAACCTCAATGCCAAGATCCAAAACTAACAAGTCAAGACCATTCACTGGAGGAGACCCTTGAAAATTTTATGGACACCACAGAAGCTTCACTTAAAGGGTTGATATCATATTTAAAGGATCAAGGAATTGTGATCAGAGAACTAAAAAATTACTCACAAAACCAATGAGCTGCAATGAAGAACTTAGAAATCCAGGTCGGTCAGATTGTTGAGCAACTTAGGGAAAGGATTAGAGGAGTAATTCCAGGATTCCTAGACCATAATACCTATGTATATGTCAAATCAATATTACAAATAAGTGGTAACAAGACCAAGGGAATTGGAATATAATTTATGGGAAATAATATAGAACAGCTAGTAGAATCGAGTAAAGATAATCACAGTGAGGTTGAGGAACATAATCAAGAGGAAGCACCACCACCTTACTAACCACCACTACCATATTTAGACTAATTCAGTCCGGTAAAGATTGATGAAAGAAAAAAATCTTCGAGATGTTCAAAAAGTTACATATCAATATCCCATTTGTTGATAAAATCACAAATATGTCTGTGTATGCAAAGTTTATGAATGATTTGGTGACAAACAAAAAGAATATTGAATAATTGGCTACCACTCCACTGGAAGGAGAAAGTTCAACAGTAGTACCAATTATCCTACCAAAGAATCAGAGTGATCCAGGTAGTTTTTCCATTCTAATTACTACTATTTCTAATGAGTTTGGTAGTGATTTATGTGATTTAGGTTTCAGTGTAAATATAATTTCATATGCAACATTCAAGAGCCTAGGATTTAGAGAGATGCAACCAACTCATTTTATGCTTCAACTAGACGATACAATAGTAAGACTTCCTTAAGTACTACTTGAAGATGTCATCATCAAGGTAGACAAGTTCTATTTTCCAGTGGATTTTATGGTGATGGACATGGATGAAGACAAGATCCCAGTAATATTAGGAAGATTGTTGCTAGCTATAGGAAGTGAACTTATTGATGTTCATAATGGAGAAATGAGTTTAAGGGTTAGAGGAAAGGTGAAGTTAAATTTTCATTGGGAAATGTAGAAATCAGATGAAACAGTTGATGACTTTTCAAAAGATATTCTACTAAAATCAAAGGATCCTATTTTCCATGGAAGAAGATATGAAGTAGATGATGTAGAAAGTGATGAAGAAAGTATGAAAAAGATAAAGAAAGGTAATAAATTTATAGAAAAAGTTTAAGGTAGTTTAGGAACTTACATCCAAGAGGAATTCAAATAATGGTAACATTTTTGGATAGTCAGTGAACTGCCATTTGATTTTTCAAGAAGGGACAATAACTGTTGGTTGGGGACCATGGAAATTAAGAAAGTATTCACCAATGGGAAAGTGAAATTAGTTTCAAAGAAAGGGAGAGGAACCATATACATGAACGAATGATGGATTCAATATTTTTTAGATCTATAGAAGGTAAACTCTTTCTTACCATCAACCACATAGAGCTAAAGGAGGTAAGGTCAATACAATAATGGTAAACAAAAGTGATTCTAGGAGGCAACCTGAGTTTTTAGTATTTTTTCTTATTTGTTTATTTTTCGTTTTTAGGATAAAGAAATAATCCCTAAATATTTTTAACTTAATTGTTATGGCCTATGATTTAACTTGTGTATTTTTATTTTTTTCCGGACCATCAAAGGTAGGTAGCAAGCATAAGAAAGGAGTAGGAGAATAAATTATATAACAATTACACATCATGAAGCGAATTTACTTGTCATGAAAAGGTGCAAGTAGAACCTGTGCATCCCAAGTTTGAAGTGTCGATTTTAAATGGGAGTAAGAGTTTCAATTACATAATTTTATATTGTATTCTACACATTGAAGTTGTTTAGAGATTTAATTTCCAATTTCATACCCTCATTTGATTCTTTCTTTTATTAACTGAACTAGGAGACATAAATAGGTTAGGATCAATTAGCATGCCAGGAATTTAAATTTATTTGTCAATAAATTTTAATGAGAAAATGGGGGAAAGAATTTGTAGGGATAAGCATGTGGATTAGGATTTTACAAATCGTGATTTAGGAGAGCATGTTAATTTTAGTAAATGAAATTTTTCTAATATTTTTCCTGCCTTGAATTTATGATATTTTTATTAATATATTTAATTATTTGTATTCATTTACATGAGTAGTTGTCCCAAACATTTGTCTCATTCCTGAGACATCCTATGATCTTAATTTTTTCCATTATTTTTATAGAATATTTATCGAAATACATAGGCATGATTTCTTCTAGAACTTACTTGTCATGTTATCGAAGCTATGAATAAACAGAATCACTTTTAAAATTATTGAGGCAATCTTTTGTTTAACCATTTATACATGGAACCACCTAACATTTATCCTTTTTAAACTCATAAAAGTCATGAATAGCCTTGTTAGTAATTGAGTTGAGTTACAAGATTATTTAATCCATTCCTACCCCACTCTAAATGTTTTTCATGATTTTAAAAGAATAAGTGTCACTACTAAAAAACAGACCTTTAATAGTGATGACCTTTTTTAGTGCTTTTTTTAGCACTGATAAAGGGTAACCTTTATCAATGTTTTTTTAGAGTTGATAAAAGGTTCCCTTTATCATCACTATATTTTTAGCACAGATAAAGGGTACCATTTATTAGCGCTTTATTTTTAGCATTGATAAAGGCTCAAATAAAATGAAACAATTAAATAAATAAAAAATAGAAATGATTTTATTAAAGAAATATTAAAAATACTATTAATTAAATAATTATTGATAAAAATGAATAAATTAAATATACTATATATAAATTATAATTAATAATAAATAATATATATTAAATATATTGATATAAGTAAAATGAAAATTAAACAAATAAAAATAAGTAAATTAAAAAAAAATATTAAACATTTTATTAATTAAATAATTATTGATAATATTAATAAATAGTACATATTAAATATAAATAGATATATATGAATGTATATAAATATGATTTATATAATACAAAATATTTATATTTTACATTAAATAAGTTATATATTTAGTGAAAATGGTTTATAATAAAAAATTAATATGGATTAAAAATAATGACTTACTGCATCAAGTAATGGATATAATTGAATGTCATTTCATTTTTAAATTCAAAATCTATCAAACATGTGTTATATTGGTTTCACATACATATATACGCAATTAATTCAATTTTATATACAATGCACACACACAAATATTTACATAATGAAATCTTATATAGAAATACATACACCTAATATTTATGTAATTTATTCAAATTTTAGTATTCATTTTATAATTTCATTATAACATGAAACATTTAAATATATAAATATATAAATATTATTTTAAAAAAAGAATTTATATAATTATAAATAAAAATTATATATTTAAATACTTATAAAATTAAAATAAATATATTTAAATAATTAATATAGTTAATATATTTATATTTATATATATTTATTAAATATATATAATTATATAAATATATTTACAAAAAAATATTTATAAATTAAAAATATTTTATCAGTGCTAAAGTTTTAGCACTGATAAAATGAATCTGTATCAGTGATTATTAATTTAGTATAGATAAAAGGAATCTTTATCAACGCTTTTTTAGAAGTGCTGATAAAATTGTCCCAATCTATTTAAAAAAAACAACCTGTCACGAACCAATCGTGATATCCAAAGCTTTATGTGGAATCCATCTACTGTCGGTGCTCCACCTCGTTGAATCCAAGCTCAAATAATGGCTCGAATAATTCCAAATCTTGAATCTAAGGCTCAAATGATTCAGGGGTCAAACGAATATAAGGCTCGAATGAATTACAGGTTTGGATATATCTCTACTTTCTCTCAGATGATTCAAAGATTATATCCAAGGTATGTTATTTTCTCCTCCTCCTCACTCGCTGATTATGTATGTAGTTCTTAACTAATATTGATGTATGATTAATAAGTGACTATTTAGTTTGGTTTAATACTATGTTTACTATTATCAGTTGTTATTTTTGGTGTTCTTTTTTAATAGGGTTCAGGTGGTTCTAGTTATGGTTTGTGAAGGTTTATTTTAGGGTGGTGTAATGATGTGGTTGTGATGGTGGGGGTTTATTTGATGATGTTTTGTTATCATTATGGTGGTGGTATGGCTGATTGATCTATAAAGGGGATGGTTGCAGCTATTATAGTAGAGATGGAATGGGTGTGGTGCTTGTTGGTATGGGATATTGTGGTTGTTGATGTGATTTTATGAGGGGTTTTTGGGATTGAGAATCATTTTCTAGGTCGCATGGAACATGGTTGTATGAATAAAATTAGCGGTGGTTAATGGATTGGAAAGTGATGAGCAATGGGTTAATTAATGAACTAATTTGAAATTTAGGTTGAAATAAAACATGTGAAGACTATAATGAATATGAATAAGGAAAAAATGAATTGAAATTGAGAAATGGATAGATGATTATAATTTGGATAGTAATGGTGAATCTATAATTTAATAATTATGTGATTAAAGGGTAAGTTTATAAAGTTGTGTGTGGCTGGTTTGTAGTCAGGTATAGATGTCTAGTAGTTTGGTAGCAGTTGTTGGTTCAAGGTAGCTGGGTGATGTGTCTTAATAAATTCATGGTAATGAATGAAAATATAATTGTGATTTAACCCTTAGGTTTTGATTGTGTGGATTATTATATAATATGTATTTTCATGATATTTTATACACATCACCACTCAAGTTGGGTAACCTTACCGATACCTATTGAGGTGTGAGACTGACCAAATCAGTGGGAAAGTGGTTGTGGGGTATTGTTCAAATATATTCCTTTTATACTATATTACTATACCTTTTATATAGATTTAATTAGTGAGCCTTGGTGATATTGGTTTTTATTTTACCTTGATGGGTTTATAAGGATCAATTTTCACTTAATCAACACACCGAAAAAAATAAGAAACCTCACTCCTGAGATCTACCATGATTGAAATATAATCCATACTTAAAAAATAAATAACACATGTATACCTTTTACTAAAGTGAATATACTACTACTTTCATCATATTGGTTTGTTTAAGATGCCTTATAGGTAGCTGAAGGAATCAATCCTTTACGATGTATTCATAAGTTAAAAGAATCACCCAAAGTTCAAGTGGGGTTCTTTCTATCCAAGCCATGCTAATCCCTCACAATGTAAAAGAGGAGGAAGAATAGATATTCCCATGGAGAAAGTGCTAGAAAAGGATTATTCAAGCTCACATATCCATCCTCATGGGAACTATGAATTTTTATATCCCTCAAGGATACTCCCCTAGTGTTCATGAATTTACTTATATGTTACAAGTATAATCATTTGGTTAAAACTCTATATAACCTTCATCTATATTTTCAGAAAATCTTTAAAATCATTTATACAACCATTTAATTTGTCACATGTTCAATAGAGTTCATTCAATGTTTGAAATTTATCATCCAATTTTACTTATGAAGATTCGTCTCACTTCAAAACTATTTTTGTAAGAGTGAGTCATCTCCCTTTTAACTTAAAACCTCTATATCTTCAATCATTTCTATTATTTATCTCATTATGACTAAAATTTTATACTATGTGCCAAAAATTACCATATAACCCATAATGGTCATGAAAATGAAAATCTCTTATAAAGACTACTCTTCATTTTCTTGAAAATAATTATTGTTTTCAACCTATCTAGACATAATTCTTGAACCAATTTATCAACTAAGAATTTTGATGTGTTTAAAACCTTTATTATTATTAGGTATATTATTTTCCTAAAATTATTTTTTTCATTCCTTATTTATTTTTAATTTAAATTGAAATTATATTTTTGAGATGTTTTCAAATATTTGATATACCATTAATATTAAATGTAATAATTCCTTAGGTTGTTACATCACTTGTTCCAAAAAATAAATGGAGGTTATAAAATTCTATATATGATGGAATTATTATTAGAAATTATTTTTAGGTATTCATCATTTTAGGTTTACATGTATTGGTTCCACCCCTAGTAATATTTTATTTCTATCCATGTATATGAAATAACTCTTTATTTATTAAAATTTTTATCAATGAATTTTTATATCTTCTAGTTGATGGAATGAGATTTTATTATTCGTGTTTATCATATTTGGGTTTCTTATTGATCCTTAATTGCCTATATCATAATTTCATTTGTGTAGGGGATTTGAGAAATACTTTATGAATCATTTTAATAGAGGTAGGACTATTCTTTGTTAGATTATTGAAAGTATTAAAAGTGGGATTTCTCCTATAAATATAGAATTTATAGAGACCCCAAGGATTCATATATCATAACATGTCCCCATCTAGACACCTTTAATCACAAAAAAGAACATGTATTCCCCCCAAATATCACCTTAAATAGGACACAAGTTAATAACTAGTGCCAGTGGTGTAATTATCACAAATGGGAGTTATTACCCCTTTTAGATAACACAATGGAGTACAATTGTCATCCTCATCATCTTCATCTCTCAAATAGTTATTATTGAATTTTTTTTCTTGAGACTCATCCCTAATCTATTTCATGTTTCTTGTACTACTCTAAGTAGTAGTCATCCATGGGATGAATAATGATTAGAGTATTTCAAGAAACTTAAGTGCATGCCCATAAGCGATGGAGGATGAGTGTCAAACAACAAAATGCATTGATAGCTATTCGGGAGATAAACTGATGGGCATGACAATGGTCTATAACTTTCACCTTTAGATGAATTCAGAGAATAAAACCTAACATAGTGGAGTAATTCTTTTCTTAAATTCAATTACCCATTTTCTTCAAAGTGTACTTAAATTCTTTGAAACAATCAAATGTCGGGTTTCCTTTATTATAATTTTCTATAACCTTCACCTTTGATAATTAATATGATATGTGTATTTATTTATTTATTATACAAAATGAATATTTTATGAACCAAATAGGATGGATATGAATCAAAAATATATGTACACTAATCATTTGAAAAAAGAGTATGAATATAGAGTTAAAGAGTTCATAAATTTTGCAATAGAGCGTGCATATGACCCTTCTCAAATCCTTTGTTCATGTTTACATTATTGTTATTCAAGAAAAATTATTTTGGAAGAGTTTTAAGAATATTCAATTTGTTATGGAATATATTAGAGCTATAAATGTTGGACTAAACATGGGTAAAAACTAAATGTGCACGCTAATTGGGATGGTGCTACAGTTTATGGGTTATTTGATATGAATACTAGTGTAAATGATGATGGAGATTGCATAGAAGAAATGATAATGGTAATTAAAAATGAACTATGTGATTTTAAAAAGTTGTTTAAGAAGTTAAATAGTTTTTCTAAGAGACAATTGTATACCATTTGTACTAAATAAAAAACATTTTCAGCTGTATTGAAGTTATATAATTTAAAAGTTGGAAGCGGATAGAGTGACACCGACTTTATAGAACTACTTGGTCTCTTTAATGAAATTCTACCAAAAGAAAATAAACTACCATGTAAAACATATGATCATAAAAAAAAATTCTATGTTAAATGGTAATGATATATAAAAAAATACATGCTTGTCCAAATGATTTCATATTGTTTCATAAGGACCATGAATCACTCACAAAATGCCCTAAGTGTGGCGCAGGTCGATACAAGAAAAATTAATCAAGTAATTTGAAATATGTATGGTACTTTCCTATCATTCCATGGTTTAGAATACTATATGGATTTTATGAAACCATAAGACAATTGGCATGGCATATAGATACATGAATTAAATATGGGAACCTATGTCTTCCAGTATATTATCCTCAGTGTAAGAAAAAAGATTATGAGTATCCTGAATTTATAAATGATCCGAGAAACATTCATCTTGTGTTATCTACAAATGGAATAAATTTCTTTGGTGTATAGAGTAGTACTCATAGTACATGTCCCATCATTTTGGTAAATTATAACTTTTATCCCTGGTTATGCATGAATCACAAATACATTAATTTTTCTCTGCTTATATCTGGACTAAAGAAATCCAGTAATAATATTGATGTCTATTTGGATCCATTGATAGAAGATCTAAAATTGATGTGGGATACAGGTGTTTCAATTTATGATTCTCATATAAGTGAAGAATTCACATTGAGGTCCATGTTGTACAGGATGATAAATGACTTACCCTCTTATGGAAATTTATCAGTCTATATTATTAAAGTAATGTTGGGGTATCCCATTTGTGAAGAATTCACACACTCAGTTTAGTTTAAACATTCCTCAAAGACTATGTTTTAGGACATCGAATTTTTTTACCTCAATGATATAAATACCAATCCTAGATGACATCATTTGATGGAAACATCAAACAAAGTACAACATCGTCTCCACTAATAAGTGATCAATTGTTTGATAAAGTAAAAGATATTAAAACTATATTTGATAAACCATTTTTGAAAAACCTTACAAAATCATTTTGAAAGAAGAGATTTTTTTTTTTGAATTACCGTATTGGAATTTTTTGTACATCATACATTTTATTAATGTCATGCATGTAAAAAAATTTATTTGATATTGTTATTGGAACATTACTAAATGTTTCTAAAAAAATGAAATATGGCATCAAGGTTAGGTTGGATATGATTAACATGGGGATAAGGGAAGACTTTTCTTCCTCCAGTAGCTTACACTCTATCCAGATAGGAAAAATTGCAATTTGTCCTTTTCCTTAATAGTGTAAAAGTTTTAGAGGGGTATTAATCAAATATCAAGAATTTCATGTCAATGTCTAATTTGAAGTTATAGGGACTAAAATCACATGACAATCATGTTTTGATGCAAGATTTGAGGAATGTTTCTTTTTGTTTCATTCTACCTAAAATTGTACAACATACATTAACCGGACTATGCTTCTTTTTCAAATCCATATGCAATAAAGTTATAGACCCGATGAAGTTTCAAATCATGAATAAGGACGTTGCCTTCATATTATGTGAATTAAATATATTCTTCTCACCATAATTCCTTGATATAATGGTCCACCTAATGGTCCAATTGGTTAGAGGGGTTCAACTATGTGGTCATGTCCATTACAGATGGATGTACCCCATTGAACGGTATATGAAGATTTTGAAAGGGTGTTTCAAGAATCAAATTATCTAGAATTTTGTATTTCAGAATGATAAATTATTGAAGAATTTGTTGAATTATATACCGATTTCCTATCAGGTGTTGACAATATAGGACTCCCAAAGTCTCATCATAGCAGACACCTTATGGAAGAAGGTATTTATAAAAAATATATTGTTATAATTACCTTCAAAGAGTGGGAGAAATCACACCTTTCAATTTTACATAATAGTAGAGATGTTGATTCATATGTTGAATTCCACAAAGAAATTATTAGAGATTTGAATCCATAAAGGGTTGAAGTTTGGATATCAAATATACATAATCAATAGTTTATAGGATGTTCTTGAGATCAAATTTAGAAGGAGTTATCTAAAAATATTGATTCAATTACCAAACGACTTTGATGGCTAGCTAGGGTACCAAATGAAAATGTTATATCTTACACTAGTTTTATAATCAATGGTTATATGTTCTATATAAAATAGCATGAGGACCGTAGTATGATGCAAAATAGTGGTGTTATGCTTGTGGTGGAAGCGATGCACATATCTAGTTCCAAGGATAGAAGTCCAATTTATACAAATATGTCATATTTTTTCATTATCAAACAGATATATGAGTTTGATTATATAAAATTTCAAGTGCTGATTTTCCGTTGAAAATGGGTTAACAATAGGAGTGTGGTGAAAGTTGGTGAAATGGTCTTTGTGAAGGTGAATTTCAGTGTGGAAGGGGAAAAATATGATCTGTTTATAATAGAATCACAAGAAGTGCAAGTATTTTATGTCTCAAAACCAAAAAACAAGAATTGGTTGATTATCCCACTGATGACTAAAAAAATGTCGGGTCAGATAAAAATTCAATCGAGGATAGCCCTTTTATTGGGAGATCATAATAAGTTTATGTTGGTCCCAATGTAGATAATTTCTTTTATGTTATAGGGGACCATAAAGTGGGGATTTGGATTATTAATAGAGGATCTAAATCCCTAAAACCTTTAAAAAAATAAAGAGAGCTCAATGATAAGGTAAAAGTGTTTTTTAATATACTATGTTTTTCCTCGTAATATTATTTTTTATCTACTACGTTAACATAATCTCAATTAAATGTTTGAATACTCATGTAAACAATGTCTTCTTCACATGATGGTGTTACCAATCTCATGGAAGAACATACTATAATGAAGGAAACCCTTTGGGAAGATGTAAATGGAATGTTACGATATACTTTATCTATTTCACCAAAAAATTAAATGATGAAATGTTGATTTAATTTTCATTATTCATTGTATATTTCATTTATTTTAAAATATTTTTGTCCATATATCATGCCTTTTTGTACCAAAACTTTCACATAATTCTTCTCCCTCAAAACCTTTTCACCCTGTTGGCATTTATCACTTTCCTTCAAGTTCACTCCACTCACTTTGTAGGAAGAGCTGCAACATTGTCTCTAATCAATCACAGAGGTAATCTTGTTGTTTTCATAGTAAAATCATAGTCCATATAAATAATGTATTTTTTCATATTTATGTTTAATTTATTTATTTTTAGTACTGCTCACATAAGAATTTTTTTCTTATACAGGTGGGTTCTTTTCTTCGAGTTGGGTGGTGTGTTTTAAGCTACTCATTCTTGTAAGAGATTGGACTTCAGGGCTGCAACTGAGATAGTGAAAACAAGGAAATTGGTCGAGAATGCATACAACCATCATGAAAAGGTGAATTCATGATACTTATTTAATTAATTTTGACATCATTTTATCTAATATTTTTAAGTTAATTTACTTATCATTTTTATATAATACTTATTTAGTTTTTTTCACATATCTTTTGGGAGTTCATATTTTCATAGTTAGTTTATTTTATAAGATTCCTGTCCATATTTCATGCCTTTATCCACTAAAACTTCCATAGAATTATTCTCCCTCTGTAACATCCCAAGTAAGTAATGAATAATATATATTTTTATCTATGTCTACTAATGAATTAGATAGTGTTTTAGAGGCTTAAAATGAGAATAAATCCAATCTTAAGCATGGAATACACTAATATTTTTAAAAGATTGTTTTACTTCCTTTTGATGGAAAATCGTTTTTAAATAAAACTTTTGACAATTTTATAATCTATATTTGTCAAAATAAACATATTATTTATTATTGGGACATTTAAATTTACATTGTATAATTTTTTGGTATTTTTCTGACAATGTTCATTTTTTAATGAATAGTGAAAAATACTGCATTTTACATCAAAACTACTTTTTCATATAATTAAATTATATGGATATATTATCTTTTTAATTGGTTTTAAAGTTCAATTATAATATACTTTTACCATTTAATCCAATAGTGGTTGTTGGAATTAATTTCACTTTGAAATTGGACTTAAACTAGTGTCAATCTTTTGATACTTATTGTTTCATAAAAACACGCTATTTGCTCAGACATCGGGAATTAATTATTAAATTAATTAATGTAAATTATATGTTTTGAATTTTTTAAAATATACATCATTTTTTAATTCGGAATATCAAATATATTTTAGGGTGAATTTTTGGTATTTTTCTGAAAAACTTCAAATTTTGATGAATAGTGAAACCACTAAGTGGTACTTAAAAAACTGATTTTTCGTTTAAATGAAACTTTACCACTTCTGTGTTTTGAATTTTAAAAATCCGACATACATGGTTTCCATTAAGAAGTAAAATGTGGTTCAATGGGATTAAAATAATTTTTTGGTGAATAGTAACTTTTAAGTTTTTAATCGCGATTAGAGGTAATTAGTGTAATTTAAGGTAAGAATAATGTTTTAATAATATGAAATGAACTTGAAACATGTCCTACCCTTATTTTATGTTTCATGGACGACCAATAAAATACATGGGTCAACTTGGGGACCCCATGGAGCCACTTTGGAAGGAAAATGACATTAATATCTTTTATTTAAAGTAAAAGTAAAAATGTCACAAACATGAGTTGTTTTACTAAAACAATTTTTAAATGGGGTTATACAAGTCATATTTTTTACTATAAATATTAATTAGAAATATAAAAACATTTCCTACATCATGATATATTTTTTATAATTTTTAAACATTAAATAAATTAAATTATTTATGACACCATGATGATGCAGTGATGACCTCATTATTTAACGATTTAAATTAAATGAAAAGATAATGTAAAATCTAAGACCTACACATGTAAAAAAACTATTGGATGGGTGGATTTCGAACTATTATCACCTTATCCTCGAAATATATAATTTTGGGACCTTTTAAATCCGAAAATCATTTTATAATAAAGTATCCTTTTATACCTTTCCAAGAGTGTCCCTCCTCTCCTCTTATAAAAGGCCCCCACCTCTACCACCTTACCCACACTTCCAAAGCCTTTGGCTCAGACAACCCCTACCCATTTTTTCCTTCCACATCCCTCTATAACACTTATAAGCCTCACTTTGGGCATAAGTCTTCCCAAGGAAGCCTTTGAGCTCAAATCAAAAAGAATTACCCAATTTAAAGGTAGTGTCTTCTATTGTGTTCTTATGTTTTATTTTGATTCTCCAACCCCCTAAACTCTTTTTATTCATTTATTTTGTAAGAAAACCAGTATCTTCCATATACTAGGATGTTTTATAAGAAGGATTCGAGCTACACTTACACACACCTATATCTAATGGTTAAAGAACATACTGTTTCTGTGGATGGCGAATTTCTGCCTCACGAAACGATGATTGTTCAATATTCTTTTAACACCTTCAAAGGTGGCCATTAAGATGACACTATATTTATATATGATATATAATATTTTTATTTTTTACTTAAGCTTCTGTATTTTTCATTTATGGCATACCTTTATGGTTTCCATTATGGGTAAACGCGATATCTTCATTTTAGGAAGTGCGGACTACCGCCGCCTCAAAGTGATTTGATTCGTTAATTCCATATGTGGGACGTATAAAGGATGTAATTAATGATGTTATATATGATATTATACTGTAATTATAATATACCTTTATATCATTATGATTCCATTCCATAAAATACGAAATAGAAATGAAAGTAGCGTTCATGCGTACGTACGGCTTACCGTCTCCATGAACAGTGCATTTCATTTCTTACCACTAAACATTATGTAATATTATAAATGAATGTATATACTGGATATATATGATATATATGATATCTACATCATGAGTATAACTCTGGATATAATGGATACATGAACAACATGTAATTATAAATAGTTTATTTTTTTGACTCAAGTACCAATGATCGTTAAAACGAATGTTATTAACTTAAATAATTACATAGTGTTCATGACATGGTAATAAGTGATATAAAAGGAATAATGAACTTGAAAAAGGTTCTTAAGCTAGTAGAAATTAACTGAAGTGTATTATTCAGGAGGTTAAAGAACGATCGAGTCAAGTCGGACCCGAGGTATGGGACTTCGTCTCAATCTCCTTTCATTGAGGAATATTTTGTTTTATACACAACCTTCTTTTATACGGTGTATAAACACATTTGAATTTTACATTTATCCAAAAGGAATCTTTTTTATACAAAGCGTTTTACTAAACGACAAAAGGGAATTTTTTTTGTCGTACGTATGCGGCGACAACGACTTCTCCGCCGCCGTGACCATTATTTGAGTTTCGGCTTCCTCTAAAAGCCATACCTTTTTTTTAAAAGAAAAATAAATACCATGTTTTACTTTTCTTTTATTTTGGTATTGAAAAGGGTTTTCATAATGTTTTTATTATATCAATGTGTTGTATTGATATCTTGTGATTGAAATGTCAAAATGTTATGTTTCTTTTATGCATGTTTTATGTGATATGATTATGTTATGGTTCTTGGGAATTGTTATGAAGACAGGTGGTTCCGAGATAAACTAAGGGCGGGTGATCCTGATATAGCTCTCCAATGCATTGGGTAATGTGAAGGAGTTAAACGTTAATGTTTCTCTGAAGAGATTTAGGGAATATACTGTTATGGGTTTTCCAAACGTAACCAAGAGGGTTACTCCCTGCGTAAGAATGTTATGAATGCCTCAAGTTACCTTTATGTCTTATGATTTATATGATTTATTCACGATTTTATGAGGTATGTTAAAGTGCTTATGTTTTATGAGTAGAGTATGATTTCATTGATTCTTATGTATACATGTACTCATGTTTCCTTTCCATATTTTTATATCCCTTACTGAGCTTTTTATGCTCATCCCAAGTTTTTGAAATGTTTTTCACAGGTCAAGGGAAGGGTACATGATATCATGATAGTGTCAAGGAAGTGTCAAAAAATAATCCATGTTTTATTTTAAATATGTTTCCGTTGATGGGAAAAAATGAATACTATCTAATATTGTAACCACTTTGTTTAAATGTGGGGTGTAATGCAAGTTTTATGATCTAATTATCTAAAACTCTAAACCTGAAAAGATCCTCAAGGTGTATTCTTTTAATAACTCAAGATTAAGTAAGGTTTAAGGCTGGGGCCTTATAGTTGGTATCTTAGGTCAGTTTAGATAACTTTAGGAGTTAGAATTATATTAAATGATTATCCAAAAATATCTTTTTTTATTGTCAAATTGAAATTATATAGCATTTTAAGATTACCATGTTGCTTCATCTAAGACATGTTTGTTCAGAATAGTTTTCCGTAGAGGAAACAGGGAAGCAGGGCTAGGAAGGCATACAGAAGGAAATAGCCTTCTGAATCAGCATCTTGAGATGGTCGGAATTGGAACTGAACAGTTTGTTGCAGTAATGGCGCAGTTGACTCAAGCGATAAATGGTGGTGGTATCCATGCACGAGATCATCCAGATCAACCGCAGAGGAACATTTCAGTGGTGGAACATTTCATGAGGCAACATCCCCCATCATTCAGAGGATCATCTGACCCTATGCTAACTGAAGGTCAGATTAAAGAACTGGAGAAGATTTTTGATGTCATGGGGTGTTCAGACAATCAAAAGGTTAGTCTTGTTATTTACCATTTGGAGGGTGAAGCAGATCAGTGGTGGTTGATGGTTAAAAATATCAGGGATGCTGATGAGATTGATGCTCTCGACTGGGATGAATTCAAAGGTATGTTTCTTGAGAAGTATTTTCCTAAGGCTGTTCGACTTAGGATGGAAAAACAATTCTTGGAATTGAGGCAAGAGGAAGACTCAGTGGCTGCCTATGAAGAAAGGTTCACTCGATAGGCAAGGTATGCTCCAAATTGTATATGAGACCTTGATAGTAAAATCAATCATTTTTACTCAAGATTAAAGCCAAAATATCGAATGGATTTAGCTTCTCGTGAGTTCAAAAGTTATGAAAAGCTTTTTAAATGTGATGAGAAGGTGGAAATGGAGTTTTCCGATGATCAAGTATTCTATAAAAACCAATAGAATAAGAGAACGAGGTGGCAGGATAAAGGGAATAATTCTTCAAAAAAGTATGATGGTAAGAAAACTAAGTTTCCAGTTTGTGATAAATGTGGGAAAAGGCATGCTGGGGAATGTCTTCTGAATTCTGGAAAGTGCTACCAATTTGGTAATATGGGACATAAGGCTCGTGATTGCACTAAAAAAGATCAAGGTGATGGTAAGTCCAAATTTGATTTGCAGTTAGTGAAATTTTTTAAGTGCAATGAGATGGGACACTATGCAAACGAGTGTCCGACAAAGAGCTCGAGTGATGGGAAGCAGTTAGACTACAAGCAGAAAGGGGTGGTGAAATCCTTTGCAACTACTTCAGCAGATGTCGGGCCATCAAATGAAGCTGTATCAGGTACTTTTTTTGTTTTTTCAGATTATGCCAGTGTGTTGTTTGATTCGTGGTCTACACATTCTTTCATCTCTGAAACCTTTTCTAGTAAAATGGGAATACCATCTCAAGAAATGTCTCCTGAACTTTTGGTAAAAACACCTGGGGGAAATGTTGAGGCAAAAAGAATTTATAAGAATCTTTCTATCCTTATCCGTGGAAAGAACCTATTTGTAAACCTTATTATTTTACCTCTAGTAGAGTTTGATGTTATCCTGGGTATGGATTTGCTCTCTATTTACCATCCTAAGATTGATTGTAGAGCTAAAGAAGTTTCTTTTCAGAAAGACTTTCATTTTGTGTACAATAATGAACCCTTATTGTTGATAACATATAAAGAGGCTGAGAAACTTGTAAAAGATGGAAATGATTGTTACCTTGCACATATTGTTGAAAATAAGGGAACTATTCAGATTAATGATGTGCCAGTGGTAAATGAGTATCCTGATGTTTTTCCTAATGAGTTTCCTGGAGTAATACCAGATCGAGAAGTTGAGTTTACTGTAGACTTAGTTCCTGATGCTAAGCCAATTTCAAAACCCCCTTATCGAATGGCTCAAACTGAACTTTTAGAGTTGAAGGAGCAATTGCAAGATTTATTAGAGAAAGGTTTCATTCGACCTAGCACATCACCATGGGGTGCTCCTGTTTTATTTGTTAAAAAGAAAGATGGTTCAATGAGACTTTTCATTGATTATAGAGCCTTGAATAACATCACTGTTAAGAACAAATATCCTTTTCCTCATATCGATGATTTGTTTGATCAGCTCCAGGGAGCTCAGTATTTTTCAAATATTGACCTGAGATCAGGGTACCATCAGTTGAAGGTAAAGGAAGCAGATATTCTGAATACTGCGTTTCGTACAAGATATGGCCATTATGAATTTGTAGTAATGCCTTTTGGGCTAACCAATGCACCTGCTGTATTCATGGACTTAATGAATAGAGTTTTCCATGAGTTCTTGGATAAGTTTGTGGTGGTTTTCATTGATGATATTTTGGTGTTTTCTAAAAGTAATGAGGAGAATGAAAGACATTTAAGGGTTATTTTGCAAACCTTAAAAGAAAATAAATTGTATGGGAAATTCAGCAAGTGTGAGTTTTGGTTGCAACAAATTTCTTTCCTTGGTCATATTGTTTCTAAAGATGGGATAACTGTTGATCCTTCAAAAACAAAAGTTGTGGAAGAATGGCCAAGACCCACAAATGTAACTGAGATTTGTATCTTCCTTGGTTTGGCAGGATACCGAAGGTTTGTTAGAAATTTTTCACAGTTATCTAATCCAATGACTAAGCTAAATTTGAAGGGTATTAAGTTTATCTGGACAAAATAATGTGATGATTGTTTTCAGGGACTAAAAAGAAGATTGGTGAATGCTCCATTTTTTGCACTACCTTCCAGGAATAGTGAGTTTGTTATCTACAGTGACACTTCGTTGAAAGGAATTGGTTGTGTCCTAATGCAGAATGATCAGGTAATTGCTTATGCTTCACGTTAGTTGAAAACTCATGAGGTAAATTATCCTACACATGATTTGGAATTAGCTATTGTTGTTTTCGCTTTAAAAATTTAGAGGCATCATTTGTATGGAGTAAAGTGTGAAATATATACCGATCACAAAAGTTTAAAGTATATATTCACTCAGAAATAATTGAACATGAGATAGAGGAGATGGCTAGAATTAATCAAGGATTATGATTGTAAAATTCATTACCATCTGGGAAAATCAAATAAAGTGTCTGATTCTTTGAGTCGAAAAAGCAATGCTTCATTAACTATGTTGCGTTTGGAACATGATCCTTTGGTTAAGGATTTGATGAACTTTGGCATAGAAGTTTTTGGTGAAGGATGTTCTTCTGTTTTGTTTCAGGTATCAGTGAAATATTCTCTATCAGACAGAATCAAGCAAGCACAGAAGCAAGACAGTGAGTTGTAGAAAAAGGTAGAGCTCGTTCAGAAGGGTAAGTTGGCTGAATTCAACATTGATAATGATTGTGTTTTGAGATTTTGGAAGAGATTGTGTGTTCCTTGTGATTCACAGTTGAAGAGAGAGTTGTTATGTGAAGCTCATAGTTCTCCGTTTTCAGTTCATCCTGGCAGTACTAAGATGTATAGAGATATGCGGGAGTATTACTAGTGGGATGGAATGAAAAGAGATATTGCTGATTTTACTGTGAAATGTTTGACATGTCAACAGGTTAAAACAGAGTGGTAGTTACCGAAAGGGATGCTTCAGCCTTTACCAGTGCCAGAGTGGAAATGGGAAAATATATCCATGGACTTCATTGTGGGATTGCTGAATACACCTCGAGGTAATAATGCAATCTGCGTCATTGTTGATCGCTTGACTAAATATGCTCATTTCCTTGCTATACGAGATACTTTTTCCCTAGATCAACTTTCTCATTTGTATCTTAAAGAGATAGTCAGGTTACATGGAGTTCCTCTCTCCATTGTATCTGACCGTGATCCTAGGTTTACTTCTAACTTTTGGAAAGGCCTTCAGAATTCGTTGGGTACTGAATTAAATTTTAGTACAGCTTTTCTTCCTCAATCAGATGCGCAGTCAAAACGAACAATTCAGAATTTAGAAGATATGATACGTGCTTGTTCGATGTATTATCAGGGAAGTTGCGACCAACATCTTTCTTTGGTTGAATTTTCATATAATAACAGTTTTCATTCCAGTATACAGATGGCACCATTTGAGGCATTATAGGAGAAGTGGTGTCGAACTCCAGCTTTTTGGGATGAAGTGGGTGAAAGAAAGCTGATGGGACCAGAATTGGTAGAAGAGATGGCAGAAAAAGTTCAGTTGATTCAGAAACACATGAGAACAGCTCAGAGCAGGCAGAAGAGTTATGCAGACAACAGGAGGAAGGATCTCTCTTTTGAGGTAGGTGATCATGTTTTTCTCAAAGTCTCACCATGGAAAAGTGTGATGCGATTTGGTAAGAAAGGAAAGCTGAGTCCAAGGTTCATTGGACCATATGAAATTCTAGAGATAGTTGGATCAGTTGCTTACTGAGTGGCTTTACCTCCGATTTTATCTCAGGTACACAATGTTTTTTATGTTTCAATGTTAAGGAAGTACATGCCAGATCTATCTCATGTTTTGAGTCCAGAGGTAGTTCAACTGGAAGAGAACCTATCTTATGAGGAACAACCGGTACAAATTATTGACCACAGGGAGCAAGTGTTACGGAATAAGTTGATTCATCAGGTAAATGTTTTGTGGAAAAACCACATGGTTGAAGAGGCAACATGGGAATCTGAAAATGCAATGAGGGCTAAATACCCCCACTTATTCGAGAAGTAAATAAATTGTGGGGACGCAATTTTTTAAAGGGGGAAAGATGTAACATCCAAAGTAAGTAATGAATAATATATATTTTTAACTATGTCTACTAATGAATTAGATAGTGTTTTAGAGGCTTAAAATGAGAATAAATCCAATCTTAAGCATGGAATACACTAATATTTTTAAAAGATTGTTTTACTGCCTTTTGATGGAAAATCATTTTTAAATCAAAATTTTGACAATTTTATAAGCTATATTTGTCAAAATAAACTTATTATTTATGATTCAGACATTGAAATTTACATTGGATAATTTTTTGGTATTTTTCTGACAATGTTCATTTTTTAATGAATAGTGAAAAATTCTGCATTTTACATCAAAACTGATTTTTCATCTAATTTAATTATATGGTTAGATTATATTTTGAATTGGTTTTAAAGTTCAATTAGAATATAGTTTTACCATTTAATCCAATAGTGGTTGTTGGAATTAATTTCACTTTGAAATTGGACTTAAACTAGTGTCAATCTTTTGATACTTATTGTTTCATAAAAACACGCTATTTGCTCAGACAGCGGGAATTAATTATTAAATTAATTAATGTAACTTATATGTTTTTAATTTTGTAAAATATACATCACTTTTGAATTCAGAATATCAAATATATCTTAGGGTGGATTTTTGGTATTTTTCTGAAAAACTTCAATTTTTGATGAATAGTGAAACCACTAAGTGGTACTTAAAAAACTGATTTTTCGTTTAAATGAAACTTTACCACTTCTGTGTTTTGAATTTTAAAAATCCGACATACATGGTTGCCATTAAGAATTAAAATTTGTTTCAATGGGATTAAAATAATTTTTTGTTGAATAGTAACTTTTAAGTTTTTAATCGCGATTAGAGGTAATTAGTGTAATTTAAGGTAAGAATAATGTTTTAATAATATGAAATGAACTTGAAACATGTCCTAACCTTATGGTATGTGTCATGGATGACCAAGAAAATACATGGGTCAACTTGGGGACCCCATGGAGCCACTTTGGAAGGAAAATGACATTAATATCTTTTATTTAAAGTAAAAGTAAAAATGTCACAAACATGAGTTGTTTTACTAAAACAATTTTTAAATGGGGTTATAAAAGTCATATTTTTTACTATAAATATTCATTAGAAAGATAAAAAGATTTCCCACATCATGATATATTTTTTATAATTTTTATATATTAAATAAATTAAATTATTTATGACACCATGATGATGCAGCGATGACCTCATTATTTAATGATTTAAATAAAATGAAACGATAGTGTAAAATATAAGACCTAAACATGTCAAAATACTATTTTATGTGTGTATTTTGAACTATTATCACCTTATACTCGAAATATATAATTTTGGGACCTTTTAAATCTGAAAATAATTTTATAATAAATTATCCTTTTATACCTTTCCAAGAGTGCCCCTCCTCTCCTTGTATAAAAGTCCCCCACCTCTACCACCTTACCCACACTTCCAAAGCCTTTGGCTCGGCCAAACCCTGCTCATTTTGTCTCTCCACATCCCTCTATAACACTTAGAAGCCTCACTTTCGGCATAAGTCTTCCCAAGGAAGCCTTTGAGCTCAAATCAAAAAGAGTTACCTGATTTAAAGGTAGTGTCTTCTATTGTGTTCTTATGTTTTATTTTGCTTCTCCAACCCCCTAAAATCTTTTTATTAATTTATTTTGTAACAAAACCCGTATCTTCCATATACTAGGATGTTTTTATAATAATTATTCGAGCTACACTTACACACACCTACATCTAATGGTTAAAGAACATACTATTTCCGTGGATGGCGAATTTCTGCCTCACGAAACGATGATTGTTCAATATTATTTTAACACCTTAAAAGGTGGAAATTAAGATGAAACTATAGTTATATATGATATATAATATTTTTATGTTTTACTTAATCTTCTGTATTTTTCATTTATGGCATACCTTTATGGTTTCCATTATGGCTAAATGTGATATCTTCATTTTAGGAAGTGCAGACTACCGCCCCCTCAAAGTGATTTGATTCATTAATGCCATATGTGGGACGTATAAAGGATGTAATTAATGATTTTATATATTATATTATACTGGAATTATAATATACCTTTATATCATTATGATTCCATTCCATAAAATACGAAATAGAAATGAAAGTAGCATTCATGCGTACGTACGGCTTATCGTCTCCATGAACGGTGCATTTCATTTCTTACCTCTAAACGTTATGTAATATTATAAATGAATGTATATACTGGATATATATGATATATATGATATCTAAATCATGAGTATAACTCTGGATATAATGGATACATGAACAACGTGTAATTATAAAGAGTTTATTTTTTTGACTCAAGTACCAATGATCCTTAAAACGATCGTTATTAACTTAAATAATTACATAGTGTTCATGACATGGTAATAATTGATATAAAAGGAATAATGAACTTGAAAAAGGTTCTTAATCAAGTAGAAATTAACTGAAGTTTATTATTCAGGAGGTTAAAGAATGATCGAGTCAAGTCGGACCCGAGGTATGGGACTTTGTCTCAATCTCCTTTCATTGAGGCATATTTTGTTTTATACACAACCTTATTTTATACGGTGTATAAACCCCTTTGAATTTTACATTTATCCAAAAGGAATCTTTTTTATACGAAGCTTTTTACTAAACGACAAAAGGGATTTTTTTTGTCGTACGTATGCAGCGACAACAACTTCTCCGCCGCCGTGACCATTATTTGAGTTTCGGCTTCCTCTACAAGCCATACCTTTTTTTTAAAAGAAAAATAAATACCAAGTTTTACTTTTCTTTTATTTTGGTATTGAAAAGGGTTTTAATAATGTTTTTATTATATCAATGTGTTGTATTGATATCTTGTGATTGAAATGTGGAAATGTTATGTTTCCTTTATGCATGTTTTATGTGATATGATTATGTTATGGTTCTTGGTAATTATTATGAAGACAGGTGGTTCTGTGATAAAATAAGGGCGGGTGAGCCTGATATATCTCTCCAATTCATTGGGTAATGCGAAGGAGTTAAACGTTAAGGTTTCTCCAAAGAGATTTAGGGAATATACTGTGATGGGTATTCCAAACGTAACCAAGAGGGTTAATCCCTACGTAAGAATGTTATGAATGCCTCAAGTTACCTTTATGTCTTATGATTTCTATGATTTATTCATGATTTGATGAGGTATGTTAAAGTGCTTATGTTTTATGAGTAGAGTATGATTTCATAGATTCTTATGTATACATGTACTCATGTTTCATTTCCATATTTTTATATCCCTTACTGAGCTTTTTATGCTCATCCCAAGTTTTTGAAATGTTTTTCACAGGTCAAGGGAAGGGTACATGATATGATGACAGTGTCAAGGAAGTGTCAAGAAATAATTCATGTTTTATTTTAAATATGTTTCTATTGATGGGAAGAAATGAATACTATCTAATATTTTAACCACTTTGTTTAAATGTGGGATGTAATGCAAGTTTTATGATCTAATTCTCTAAAACTCTAAACCTGAAAAGATCCTCAAGGTGTATTCTTGTAATAACTCAAGATTAAGTAAGGTTTAAGGCTGGGGCCTTATAGTTGGTATCAGAGGTCGGTTTAGATAACTTTAGGAGTTAGAATTCTATTAAATGATTATCCAAAAATATCTTTTTTATGGTCAAATTGAAATGATATTATAAGGCCCCAGCCTTAAACCTTACTTAATCTTGAGTTAATACAAGATTACACATTGAGGATCTTTTCAGGTTTAGAGTTCTAGAGAATTAGATCATGAAACTTGCATTACCTTCCACATTTAAACAAAGTGGTTACATAAATAAATTATTCATTTTTTTCCATCAACGGAAAAAATATTTAAAATAAAACATGGATTCTTTCTTGACACTTCCTTGACACTATCGTCATATCATGTACCTTTCCCTTGACATGTGAAAAACATTTCAAAAACTTGGGATGAGCATAAAAATCTCAGTAAGGGATATAAAAATATATGGAAAGGAAACATGAGTACATGTACACATAAGAATCAATGAAATCATACTTTACTCATAAAACATAAGAATTTTAACATACCTCATCAAATCATGAATAAATCATAGAAATCATAAGACATAATGGTAACTTGAGGCATTCATAACATTCTTACGTAGGGAGTAACCCTCTTGGTTACGTTTGGAATACCCACCACAGTATATTCCCTAAATCTCTTCGGAGAAACCTTAACGTTTCACTCCTTCGCGTTACCCAATGAATTGGAGAGCTATATCGGGCTCACCCGCCCTTAGTTTATCATGGAACCACCCATCTTCATAATAATTCCCAAGAACCATAACATAATCGTATCACATAAAACATGGATAAAGGAAACATAACATTTCCACCTTTCAGTCACAAGATATCAATACAACACATTGATATAAAAACACTATGAAAAACATTTTCAATACCAAAATAAATGAAATGTAAAACATGGTATTTATTTTTATTTTAAAAAGAAGGTATGGCTTGTAGAGGAATCCGAAACTCAAATAATGGTCACGGCGGCGGAGAAGTCGTTGTCGCCGCATACGTATGACAAAAACATTCCCTTTTGTCTTTTAGTAAACATTTCATATAAAAAAGATTCCTTTTGAATAAATGTAAAATTCAAAGGGGTTTATACACCGTATAAAAGAAAGTTGTGTATAAAACAAAATATGCCTCAATGAAAGGAGATTGAGACGAAGTCCCATACAAAGACGGTATCCTTGGATTAAGGATAAATCAGTTACATAATTATGTGTAACAAATGAATACAAAAAATATAAGTGGGTATTAGCTGTAAAACAATCAGAGGACATTCACACATAATCATAGAATGATATATTCAAGGTGTATAATTTTATCCCAAATAATCAAAATTATGTTAAGAAGTTCCCTTGCAAAAATTCGACAGCCTAACGGCGTCACTTCAAAATTCAGAAAAAGAGTTGATGAGAGATAAAAAGGGTATCTCATCACTTGGACATAAAATTTACATCAATAAGTATATAGAAGAACATATCCCAACATAATATTATGTGAATTAAAAGACATAACAAAATAAGTCTTTTAAAAGAGGATGGTGAAAGGTTCCCTTACCGACATGGGTATCTTTCGAAACATGCACCCCGTGAAAGAAGGACAATACAAAATTGATGTAAATACTCATAAATGAAAGTATATTACACAATGAGTAAAATAATGGGCAGTACATACACCACTCAAAGGAAATTGTGTCAAATGTAGCATAAATCTCACGGGAATAAAAGTGAGATGAAAAATCCCTTACGAAAACTCAGCAGCCTAACGGCGCCACATAAAACTTAAAGAAATATATTGATAAGATCAAATAGGGTCTCTAATCATATTAACATAAAGTTTACATAAATATTAATATAAAAGGACATCCCCCAACATAACAAATAGGAGCTTAAAAGAAGTGACATAAAGGAGAGTACTTAAAAAGAAAGAGAAAGGTTAGATCTCTTATGAAAATTCGGCAGCCTAACGGCGCCACTCAAAACTTCCAAAATGGATTGATGAGAGAGAATAGGGTTTATCATCATATGAAAATAAAAATTAAAGTAAGATTAATATAAAATAACATCCCAATAATAGGAAATATGATCTTTAAAATGAATGACATAAAAGAGTGTACTTAAAAAGAAAGAGAGGAGTAGGATCCCTTACCTTAAGTCTGGCTTGTCTTATTCGTTTCTTTATATTCCTGAATAATAAACTTTGGTAAATTTATAATTTCCTAAGGACCTCCTTTAGAGATTATTATTCAGTTCATATCATATATTATAATGTTATAATAATTGTTTAATAATGTTAGTTCATATCAGACATTTTTGTCGATGTTTGGTACATGAGTTAAAAATGAACTTGTTTGAAAAATGATTGTCCATGTAGTTATAAGTAAATAATTTCCAGAATAGTATTAATGATTAAAATATCATATATATATATAGTACATATTCATTTTATATTATTCCATATCATTTTGAGATAAAAAACAAAAATCACCGTTCATGGAGACGGTAGGTCGTACGTACGCATGAACGCTACTTTCATTTTTTCTTTGTCATATTAATGGAATTAAAAATAAATGATATATATATATATATATATATTATAATTCCATTATAATATATATGTTATATATGTCACATATGTTCATTAATTTCATTCTTTATACATTCCATGTATTGCATGTACGAGTCACATCACTTGAGGGGGCGGTAGTCCACACTTCCTCATATGAAATTATCGCATTTACACAACATGAAAAGAATAAAGGTATGTTTTCAATATAAAATACATAAGTATATAGTAAACATAAATACCATGTATATAATATATAAAATATAGTTACATCATAATGGTCACCTTTAAAGGTGTTAAAAGAATATTGAACAATCATCGTTTCGTGAGGCAGAAAATCACCAACCATAAAAACAGTATGTTCTTTAACCATTAGACGAAGGTGTGTGTAATTGTAGCTCGAATACTTCGTATAAAAACATCCTAGTATATTTAATATACTGGATTTTTTACAAAATAAATGAATAAAAATATTTTAGGGGGTTGGAGAAGCAAAATAAAACAAAAGGACTCAAGTGAAGACATTACCTTAAAATCGGGTAACTCCCTTTGGTTTGAGCTCAAAGGCTTTCTTGGGAAGACTTATGCCCAAAGTGATGTTTCAAGGAGTTAGAGAGGGATTTGGAGAGACCAAATGGTCAGGGGTTGGCCGATCCAAAGGCTTTGGAAGTGTGGGTAATGAGGTAGAGGTGGGGGCCTTTTATTAGAGGAGAGGAGGGGCACTCTTGGAAAGTAAAGAAATGTTACTTTATTTTAGAATGAATTTCGGATTTTAATGGTCCCACATTGATTTTTTTCTAGGATAAGGTGATAAGGGTTCGAAATACACCCATAAAATAGGTTTTTTACATGTTTAGATCTTATATTTTAAATTATCTTTCCATTTTATTTAAATCGTTAAATAATGAGGTCATCGCTGCATCATCATGATGTCATAAATAATTTAATTTAGATAATGTCTAAAAATTATAAAAAAAATATCATGATGTAGGAAATCTTTATATATTTCTAATTAATATTTATAGTCACAAATCTTACTTGTATAACCCCATGTAAAAATTGTTTTAGTAAAACAAATCATGTTTGTGTCATTTTAATTTTAACATTAAATAAAAAGGTATTTATGTCATTTTCCAACCAAAGTGGCTCCATGGGGTCCCCATGTTGACCCATGGATTGTCTTGTTCTGCCATGACACATCCAATGAGGGTAGTACATGTGTCTAGGTCATTTCATTTTATTAAAACATTATTCTTACCTTAAACTACACTAATTACCTCTAATCGCGATTAAAAACTTAATAAGTTACTATTCACCAAAAAATTATTCTAATCCCATTGAACCACATTTTACTTCATAATTATAACCATGTATGTCGGATTTTTGAAATTCAAAACACAAAGATGGAAAATTTTCATTTAAACGGAAAAATCAGTTTTTATAAGTACCACTTAGTGGTTTCACTATTCATCAAAAATTGAAGTTTTTCAGAAAATTACCAAAAAATCACCCTAAGATATATTTGATATTCCGAATTCAAAAATGATGTCTATTTTAAAAATTCAAAACCTATAAGTTTCATTAATTAATTTAATAATTAATTCTCGCTGTCAAAACAAATAGCGTGTTTTTATGAAACAAAATGTATCAAAAGATTGATACTAGTTTAAGTCCGATTTCAAAGTGAAATTAATTCCAACGACCACTATTGGATTAAATGGTAAAAATATATTCTAATTTTACTTTAAAACCAATTCAAAATATAATCTAATCATATAAATAAATTATATTAAAAAGAGGTTTTGAATTAAAATACAACATTTTTCACTATTCATTAAAAATTGAACTTTTTCGGAAAAATACCAAAAATTTACACAAAGAAAATTTTGATGTCCCGATTCTAAATAAGAATTTTATTTTGTCAAATATAACACATAAAATTGTCAAAAAGTGGATTTAAAAGAGTTTCGCCATCAAAAGGCGGTTAATCGACCTTTTAAAGAATATTATAATGTTTACACTTAAAATTGGATTCATTCGTATTTTTAATCCTATAACATTTATTGTAAAGAGTAAAAATATTTGACAAACATATATAATCATTTTGTAGTTAGTTCTGTTCATTTCTGCTATTACAACGACTAGTTGTTAACTACTATTTAAAATAATATTATTTTATTATTAGAGTGCAACGTAAGATTCCCAAGAAACTCGTTGTTGTGTGTTGGGTACGCCATCGAGCATAGCGTCCCCTTTAAAGTTATATTAATATTTTATTCAAAAATATGGATAAATATAAAAATGTCATATTCTTTATTTACCTGGGGTGTTAAATTCTTCCCCCCTTTTGGGAATTGCGTCCTCGCAATTTTAAAATTGGGCTTGGAAACTTCATTGAAAATCCCACATCGGAACAAGAGTCAGTAAAAAAATCACTTTAAAATAAAGAAAGATAAGTACAAAGGTCACCCGAGTTAACCCATACTAGGATTCCAAGTATGAAAATATGGACATGGAGGAAAAAACAAAGGGTCATGTTCTGTTGGAGAGTGATAGTAAACATGTCTAGGAGAAAGTTAACCATAAGAAAATTACAAACTTGTGATGGGTTAAACGGTATTCGATTCCCCAATAGGAAAAGTTAACAGACAACATTTTTGTTTTAAGTTACTCTTCATTGAGGAATTTATTTTTGATCTTAAGGAAACATACTTACTTGTCATGTTGACTTTCAACTTTTATTAAATTCCTTACACAAACTCATATTTTCTCCAAAAGACGAGTATTTAGGAAGACTTGTTCACATTAAGAGTACTATAATCAACTTCTAGAGAATCACCTAATCCACAAAAGAGAATTATATACTTCCCATGTCTTTAGACTTTAACCAAAACCAAAACCAAAAAGGTTAGTACAAGATCAGATAATCTAGAAAAGGATAACCCTTTATAAAAAAGAATATCTATTATTAATCTCCAAAAATTTTCCAACAAAACCCAAAGTTCAACGAGGAACATTCGATAAACAATTTGTCCATAAAATTCTTCAAAGAAAACCAAACTGAGATTGAAACCCAAATATTTGAAGGATTTAGTCACATAGTCTTCCAAGTTAAATCGTAACATTTATCTCCAAACAACATCAGTTGCTCTTAATGTCTCGTATTGAAAAGTAATTAACCTAATCACATATCCTCCATGATAGGTTAATAAATTTCCATAGATAACCCAAAATAAACTTACTCTTAATTCATAAAATCATTTAACTAAAAAAAATCAGTCAAACTAACCTGGGACTTCACGTATTCCAGTGGTAGGCGATAAATACCAGTCGCACTTTGGTTGTGGGTTCGATTCCAGCAGCTTTGTCCGACGCGACGGGTTGTCACACGGTCTGCATGTTGTCCTTTTTATAAAACTCCAAAAATAACCCTGACATGTTTTAACCTCAATAGTTTCCTTATACCTCTCATTTTCATCCAAATTCATTACGATCTCAACATCTTAATTCTTGAAGTCTTATTTCACTACCATAAGATAAAATAAAACTATTCCCAAAATAAATAACATCATACCTTGATCATGGCATCCACTCGATTTCATCGTCATCTTGCTCACATAGGTAGAAGTCCCATGCATTACAACAATGATTTAGAGATCTTTAAAAATCATTTGATTCCTCCATCCAAATACACCTTGTACAACATGGGTCATATGGGTGTTCACAGAAAAACAGTTTTGGAAAATAATCATGTATGACATATAATTCCAAAACATCTGATAAAACATGATTTCTATAAAATAGTCAGACATAATTTGAGTTGAAACTTTCTATTATTGTTCCTTTTAAAATACCATAAGTATGTGCTGAGAGACTATATTTTAAAAGAAAATATAAATAGGTTGCGCAAGGGTCTCCTTCTTCAGCACCATTTTTAAAATCATAATATGCTTCAAATTCTTGTGATAAGGTAAAATATTTGAAAATACCTTGATAATATTTACCTTTCTTGAAAATATGAGAATATTGTGAAAATAGTATTTGTCTAAAAACAACCCATGATCCATGATGATAACGAGGTATAGTGGAGGTGTTTGATATCTCAAACAACTGCTTGCAAGTGAGTTGTATGCTAGAAAAAGTTTCACAATCATCTGAACATGACTTTGCAATAATTATTTCAAGCATGTCATCAGGAAGAGATAGGAATGTCGTTTGAGATCCTTCTCCTTCCATTCGTAACCGACTTTACTTGACCTGAAAAAAGTTATAAAACAAGGATCTAACTAAAATAATAGATATAGGGACTAATCATGTGTCTAAAAAAACTCATAATCCATAAAGTTGTCTAAACCGACCTCTGATACCAACTATAAGGCCCCATCCTTAAACCTTACTTAATCTTGAGTTAATACAAGATTACACATTGAGGATCTTTTCAGGTTTAGATTTTTAGAGAATTAGATCATAAAACTTGCATTACCTTCCACATTTAAACAAAGTGGTTACATAAATAAAGTATTCATCTTTTCCCATCAACGGAAAAAATATTTAAAATAAAACATCGATTCTTTCTTGACACTTCCTTGACACTATCATCATATCATGTACCTTTCCCTTGACCTGTGAAAAACATTTCAAAAACTTGGGATGAGCATAAAAAGCTCAGTAAAGGATATAAAAATATATGGAAAGGAAACATGAGTACATGTACACATAAGAATCAATGAAATCATACTTTACTCATAAAACATAAGAATTTTAACATACCTCATCAAATCATGAATAAATCATAGAAATCATAAGACATAATGGTAACTTGAGGAATTCATAACATTCTTACGTAGGGAGTAACCCTCTTGGTTACGTTTGAATACCCACCATAGTATATTCCCTAAATCTCTTCGGAGAAACCTTAATGTTTCACTCCTTCGTGTTACCCAATGCATTGGAGAGCTATATCGGGCTCACCCACCCTTAGTTTATCACGGAACGACACGTCTTCATAACAATTCCCAAGAACCATAACATAATCGTATCACATAAAACATGGATAAAGGAAACATAACATTTCCACCTTTCAATCACAAGATATCAATACAACACATTGATATAAAAACACTATGAAAACCATTTTCAATACCAAAATAAATGAAATGTAAAACATGGTATTTATTTTTCTTTTAAAAAGAAGGTATGGCTTGTAGAGGAAGCCGAAACTCAAATAATGGTCATGGCGGCGGAGAAGTCGTTGTCGCCGCATATGTATGACAAAAACATTCCCTTTTGTCTTTTTGTAAACGCTTCGTATAAAAAAGATACCTTTTGAATAAACGTAAAAGTAAAAGGGGTTTATACACCATATAAAAGAAAGTTGTGTATAAAAAAAATATGCCTCAATGAAAAAAGATTGAGATGAAGTCCCATACAAAGACGGTATCCTTGGATTAAAGATAAATCAATTACATAATTATGTGTAACAAATGAATACACAAAATATAAGTGGGTATTAAGTGTAAAAAAATCAGAGGACATTCACACATAATCAAAGAACGACATATTCAAGGAGTAAAAGTTTATCCCAAAGAATCAAAATTGGGTTAAGAAGTTCCCTTGCAAAAATTCGACAGCCTAACGGCGTCACTTCAAAATTAAGAAAAAGAGTTGATGAGAGATAAAAAGGGTATCACATCACTTGGACATAAAATTTACATAAATAAGGATATATAATAACATATCCCAACATAATATTATGTGAATTAAAAGACATAACAAAATAAGTCTTTTAAAAAGAGGAGGGTGAAAGGTTCCCTTACCGACATGGGTATCTTTCGAAACATGCACCCCGTGAAAGAAGGACAATACAACATTGATGTAAATACTCATAAATGAAATTATATTACACAATGAGTAAAATAATGGGCAGTAAATACACCACTCAAAGGAAATTGTGGCAAATTTAGCATAAATCTCACGGGAATAAAAGTGAGATGAAAAATCCCTTACGAAAACTCGGCAGCCTAACGGCGCCACATAAAACTTACAAAAATGGATTGATGAGATCAAATTGGGTATCTCATCATATTAACATAAAGTTTACAGAAAGAGGAATATAAAATAACATACCTCAACATAACAAAGAGGAGCTTAAAAGAAGTTACATAAAGGAGAGTACTTAAAAAGAAAGAGAGAGGTTAGATCTCTTACGAAAATTCGGCAGCCTAACGGCGCCACTCAAAACTTCCAAAATGGATTGATGAGAGAGAATAGGGTCTCTCATCATATGAACATAAAAATTACAGTAATAGTAATATAAAATAACATCCTAATAACAAGAAATGTGAGCTTTAAATGGAATGACATAAAAGAGTGTACTTAAAAAGAAAGAGAGGAGTAGGATCCCTTACCTTAAGTCTGGCTTGTCTTGTTCGTTTTTTTATATTCCTGAATAATAAACTTTTTTCAATTTATAACTGCCTAAGTACCTCCTTTAGAGATTATTATTCAGTTCATATCATATATTATAATGTTATAATAATTTTTTAATAATGTTAGTTCATATCAGACGTTTTTGCCGATGTTTGGTACATGAGTTAAAAATGAACTTGTTTGAAAAATGATTGTCCATGTAGTTATAACTAAATAATTTACAGAATAGTATTAATGATTAAAATATCATATATATCCAGTACATATTCATTTTATACTATTCCATATCATTTGGAGATAAAAAACGAAAAGCACCGTTCATGGAGACGGTAGGTCGTACGTACGCATGAACGCTACTTTCATTTTTTCTTTGTCATATTAATGGAATTAAAAATAAATGATATATATATATATATTATAATTATAGTATAATATATATGTTATATAGGTCACATATGTTCATTAATTTCATTCTTTATACATTCCATGTATTGCATGTACGAGTCACATCACTTGAGGGGGCGGTAGTCCACACTTCCTCATATGAAATTATCGCATTTACACAACATGAAAAGAATAAAGATATGTTTTAAATATAAAATACAGAAGCATATAGTAAACATAAATACTATATATATCATATATAAAATACAGTGACATCATAATGTCCACCTTTAAAGGTGTTAAAAGAATATTGAACAATCATCGTTTTGTGAGGCAGAAAATCGCCAACCACAGAAACAGTATGTTCTTTAACCATTAGACGAAGGTGTGTGTAAGTGTAGCTCGAATAATTCTTATAAAAATATCCTATTATATTTATGATACTGTAGTTGTTACAAAATAAATTAATAAAAAGAGTTTAGGGGGTTGGAGAAGCAAAATAAAACAAAAGGACTCAAGTGAAGACATTACCTTAAAATCAGGTAACTACCTTTGGTTTGAGCTCAAAGTCTTTCTTGGGAAGACTTCTGACCAAAGTGAGGCTTCAAGGAGTTAGAGAGGGATTTGGAGAGACAAAATGGGCAGGTTTTGGCCGATCCAAAGGCTTTGTAAGTGTGGGTAAGGAGGTAGAGGTGGGGGCCTTTTATAAGAGGAGAGGAGGGGCACTCTTGGAAAGTAAAATGTTACTTTATTTTAGAATGAGTTTCGAATTGTAATGGTCTCACATTGATTTGTTTCGAGGATAAGGTGATAAGGGTTCTAAATCCACCCATACAATAGGTTTTTGACATGTGTAGTTCTTATATTTTACATTATCTTTCCATTTTATTTAAATTGTTAAATAATGAGGCCATCGCTGTATCATCATGATGTCATAAATAATTTAATTTAGATAATGTCCAAAAATTATAAAAAAATATCATGATGTATTAAATATTTTTATATTTATAATGAATATTTATAGTCACAAATCTGACTTGTATAACCCCATGTAAAAATTGTTTTAGAAAAACAACTCATGTTTGTGTTATTTTAATTTTAACATTAAATAAAAAGGTATTTATGTCATTTTCCAACCAAAGTGGCTCCACGGGGTCCCCAAGTTGACCCATTGATTTTATTGGTCGGCCATGACACATTAAATTAGGGTAGGATATGTGTATAGGTCATTTCATTTTATTAAAACATTATTCTTACCTTAAACTACACTAATTACCTCTAATCGCGATTAAAAACTTAATAAGTTACTATTCACCAAAAAATTATTCTAATCCCATTGAACCACATTTTACTTCTTAATGACAACCATGTATATCGGATTTTTGAAATTCAAAACACAAAGATGGAAAAATTTCATTAAACGGAAAAATCAGTTTTTATAAGTACCACTTAGTGGTTTAACTATTCATCAAAAATTGAAGTTTTTCAGAAAATTACCAAAAATTCACCCTAAGATATATTTGATATTCTGAATTCAAAAATGATGTCTATTTTAAAAAATTCAAAACATATAAGTTTCATTAATTAATTTAATAATTAATTCCCGCTGTCAAAACAAATAGCGTGTTTTTATGAAACAAAATGTATCAAAAGATTGACACTAGTTTAAGTCTGATTTCAAAGTGAAATTAATTCCAACGACCACTATTGGATTAAATGGTAAAAATATATTCTAATTTCACTTTAAAACCAATTCAAAAGATAATCTAATCATATAAATAAATTAGATTAAAAAGAGGTTTTGAATTAAAATACAACATTTTTCACTATTCATTAAAAATTGAACTTTTTCGGAAAAATACCAAAAATTTACACAAAGAAAATTTTGATATCCCGATTCTAAATAAGAATTTTATTTTGTCAAATATAACACATAAAATTGTCAAAAAGTGGATTTAAAAGAGGTTCGCCATCAAAAGGCGGTTAATCGACCTTTTAAAGAATATTAGAATGTTTACGCTTAAAATTGGATTCATTCGCATTTTTAATCCTCTAACATTTATTCTAAAGAGTAAAAATATTTGACAAACATATATAATCATTTTGTAGTTATTTATATTCATTTCCTCCATTACAACGGCTAGTCGTTAACTACTATTTAAAATAATATTATTTTATTATTAGAGTGCAGCGTAAGATTCCCAAGAAACTCATTGTTGCGTGTTTGGTAAGCCATCGATCATAGCATCCCCTTTATAGTTATATTAATATTTTATTCACAAATATGGATAAATATAAAAATGTCATATTCTTTATTTACCTGTGGTGTTACAGATATAGCATTTAAAGATTACCATTTTGCTTCATCTAAGACATGTTTGTTCAGAATGGTTTTCTGTAGAGGAAACAGGGAAGCAGTGCTAGGGAGGCATACAGAAGGAAATAGCCTTCCGAATCAGCATCCTAAGATGGTCGGAATTGGAACTGAACAGTTTGTTGCAGTAATGGCGCAGTTGAATCAAGCGATAAATGGTGGTGGTATCCATGCACGAGATCATCCAGATCAACCGCAGACGAACATGTCAGTGGTGGAACATTTCATGAGGCAACATCCCCCATCATTCAGAGGATCATCTGACCCTATGATAGCTGAAGGGTGGATTAAAGCACTGTAGAAGATTTTTGATGTCATGGGGTGTTCAGACAATCAAAAGGTTAGTCTTTCTATTTACCGTTTGGAGGGTGAAGTAGATAAGTGGTGGTCGATGGTTAAAAATATCAGGGACGCTGATGAGATTGATGCTCTCGACTGGGATGAATTCAAAGGTATGTTTCTTGAGAAGTATTTTCCTAAGGCTGTTCGACTTAGGATGGAAAAACAATTCTTGGAATTTAGGCAAGAGGAAGACTCTGTGTCTTCCTATGAAGAAAGGTTCACTCGATTGGCAAGGTATGCTCCAAATTTTATCTGAGACCTTAATGGTAAAATCATCGTTTTTACTCAGGATTAAAGACAAAATATCGAAGGGCTTTAGCTTCTCGTGAGTTCAAAAGTTGTGAAAATCTTGTTCGATGTGCTGAGAAGGTGGAAATGGAGTTTGTCGATGATCAAGTGTTCTATAACAACCAACAGAAGAAGAGACCGAGGTGGCAGGAGAAAGGGAATAATTCTTCAAAAAAGTCTGATGGTAAGAAAACTAAGTTTCTAGTTTGTGATAAATGTGGGAAAAGGAATACTGGGGAATGTCTTCTGAATTCTGGAAAGTGCTACCGATGTGGTAATATGGGACATAAGGCTCGTGATTGCACTGAAAAAGATCAAGGTGATGGTAAGTCCAAATTTGATTTGCAGTTAGTGAAATTTTTTAAGTGCAATGAGATGGGACACTATGCAAATGAGTGTCCGACAAAGAGCTCGAGTGATGGGAAGCAGTTAGACTACATGCAGAAAGGGGTGGTGAAATCCTTTGCAACTAATTCAGCAGATATCGGGCCATCAAATGAAGATGTATCAGGTACTTTGTTTGTTTTTTTAGATTATGTCAGTGTGTTGTTTGATTCGGGGTCTACACATTCTTTCATCTCTGAAACCTTTTCTATTAAAATGGGAATACCATCTAAAGAAATGACTCCTGAACTTTTGGTAAAAACACCTGGGGGAAATTTTGAGGCAAAAAGAATTTATAAGAATCTTCCTATCCTTATCCGTGGAAAGAACCTACTTGCGAACCTTATTGTTTTACCTCTAGAAGAGTTTGATGTTATCTTGGGTATGAATTGGCTCTCTATTTACCATGATAAGATTGATTGTAGAGCTAAAGAAGTTTCTTTTTAGAAATACTTTCAGTTTGTGTACAAGAATGAACCCTTACTATTGATAACATATCAAGAGGCTGAGAAACTTGTAAAAGATGGAAATGAATGTTACCTTGCACATATTGTTGAAAACAAGGGAACTGTTCAGATTAATGATGTGCCAGTGGTAAATGAGTATCTTGATGTTTTTCCTGATGAGTTTCTTGGAGTAATACCAGATCAGAAATTTGAGTTTACTGTAGACTTAGTTCGTGATGGCAATCCAATTTCAAAACCCCCTTATCGAATGGCTCAAACTGAACTTTTGGAGTTGAAGGAGCAATTGCAATATTTATTAGAGAAAGGTTTCATTCGACCTAGCACATCACCATGGGGTGCTCCTATTTTATTTGTTAAAAATAAATATGGTTCAATGAGACTTTGCATTGATTATAGAGCCTTGAATAACATCACTGTTAAGAAGAAATATCCTTTGCCTCATATCGATGATTTGTTTGATCAGCTCCAGGGAGCTCAGTATTTTTCAAAGATTGACCTAAGATCGGGGTACCATCAGTTGAAGGTAAAGGAAGCAGATATTCCAAAGACTGCGTTTTGTACAAGATATGGCCATTATGAATTTGTAGTAATGCCTTTTGGGCTAACCAATGCACCTGCTGTATTCATGGACTTAATGAATAGAATTTTCCATGAGTTCTTGGATAAGTTTGTGGTGGTTTTCATTGATGATATTTTGGTGTTTTCTAAAAGTAAAGAGGAGTATGAAAGACATTTAAGGGTTATTTTGCAAACCTTAAAAGAAAAGAAATTGTATGGGAAATTCAGCAAGTGTGAGTTTTGGTTGAAACAAATTTCTTTCCTTGGTCATATTGTTTCTAAATATGGGATAACTGTTGATCCTGCAAAAACAAAAGTTGTGGAAGAATGGCCAAGACCCACAAATGTAACTGAGATTCGTAGCTTCCTTGGTTTGTCAGGCTATTACCGAAGGTTTGTTAGAAATTTTTCACAGTTATCTAGTCCAATGACTAAGCTAACTTGGAAGGGTATTAAGTTTATCTGTACAAAATAATGTGATGATTGTTTTCAGGAACTGAAAAGAATATTGGTGAATGCTCCAGTTTTGTCACTACCTTCCAGGAATGGTGAGTTTGTTATCTACAGTGATGCTTCATTGAAAGGACTTGGTTGTATCCTAATGCATAATGATCAAGTAATTGCTTATGCTTCACGTTAGTTGAAAACTCATGAGGTAAATTATCCTACACATGATTTGGAATTAGCTGTTGTTGTTTTCGCTTTAAAAATTTGGAGGCATCATTTGTATGGAGTAAAGTGTGAAATATATACCGATAACAAAAGTTTAAAGTATATATTCACTCAGAAAGAATTGAACATGAGACAGAGGAGATGGCTAGAATTAATCATGGATTATGATTGTACAATTCATTACCATCTGGGAAAAGAAAATAAAGTGGTTGATGCTTTGAGTTGAAAAAGTAATGATTCATTAACAATGTTTCGTTTGGAATGTGATCCTTTGGTTAAGGATTTGATTAACTTTGGCATAGAAGATTTTGGTGCAGGATGTTATTCTGTTTTGTTTCAGGTATCAGTGAAATCTTCTCTATCAGACAGAATCAAGCAAGGATAGAAGAAAGATAGTGAGTTGCAGAAAAAGGTAGAGCTGGTTCAGAAGGGTAAGTTGCCTAAATTCAACATTGATAATGATTGTGTTTTGAGATTTGGGAAGAGATTGTGTGCGCCTTGTGATTCACAGTTGAAGGGAGAGTTGTTATTTGAATCTCATAGTTCTCCGTTTCCAGTTCAGCCTGGAAGTACTAAGATGTACAGAGATCTGCAGGAGTATTACTGGTGGGAAGGAATGAAAAGAGATATTGCTGATTTTACTGTAAAGTGTTTGACATGTCAACAGGTTAAAGCAGAGGTTACCGAAAGGTATGATTCAGCATTTACCAGTGCCAGATTGGAAATGGGAAAATATATCCATGGACTTCGTTGTGGGATTGCCAAAGACACCTCGAGGTAATAATTCAATCTGGGTCATTGTTGATCGCTTGACTAAATATGCTCATTTCCTTACTATACGAGATACTTTTTCCCTAGAACAACTTTCTCGTTTGTATCTTAAAGAGATATTCAGGTTACATGGAGTTCCTCTCTCCATTGTATCTGACCGTGATCCAAGGTTTACTTCTAACTTTTGGGAAGGCCTTCAGAAGTCGTTGGGTACTGAATTAAATTTTAGTACAGCTTTTCATCCTCAATCATATGGGCAGTCAGAACGAACAATTCAGACTTTGGAAGATATGCTACGCGCTTGTTCGATGGATTATCAGGAAAGTTGGTACCAACATCTTTCTTTGGTTTAATTTTCATATAATAACAGTTTTCATTCCAGTATACAGATGGCACCATTTGAGGCATTATAGGGGAAGCGGTGTCGAACTCCAGCTTTTTGGGATGAAGTGGGTGAAAGAAAGCTGATGGGACCAGAATTGGTAGAAGAGATGGAAGAAAAAGTTCAGTTGATTCAGAAACACATGAGAACAGCTCAGAACAGGTAGAAGAGTTATGCAGACAACTGGAGGAAGGATCTCTCTTTTGAGGTAGGTGATCATGTTTTTCTCAAAGTCTCACCATGGAAAAGTGTGATGCGATTTGGTAAGAAAGGAAAGATGAGTCCAAGGTTCATTGGACCATATGAAATTCTAGAGAGAGTTGGATCAGTTGCTTACCGAGTGGCTTTACCTCCAAGTCTATCTCAGGTACACAATGTTTTTCATGTTTCAATGTTAAGGAAGTACATGCCGGATCCATCTCATGTTTTGAGTCTAGAGGTAGTTCAGCTGGAAGAGAACCTATCTTATGAGGAAAAACCTGTCCAGATTCTTGACCACAGGGAGAAAGTGTTACAGAATAAGTTGATTCATCAGGTAAAGGTTTTGTGGAAAAACCACATGGTTGAAGAGGCAACATGGGAATCTGAAAATGCAATGAGGGCTAAATACCCCCACTTATTTGATAAGTAAATAAATTGTGGGGATGAAATTTTCTAAAGGGGGGAAGGATGTAACATCCCAAGTAAGTAATGAATAATATATATTTTTATCTATTTCTACTAATGAATTAGATAGTGTTTTAGAGGCTTAAAATGAGAATAAATCCAATCTTAAGCATGGAATACACTAATATTTTTAAAAGATTGTTTTACTGCCTTTTGATGGCAAACCATTTTTAAATCAAACTTTTGAAAATTTTATAAGCTATATTTTTCAAAATAAACTTATTATTTATGATTGGGACATTTAAATTTACATTGGATAATTTTTTGGTATTTTTCTGACAATGTTCATTTTTTAATGAATAGTGAAAAATACTGCATTTTACATCAAAACTGCTTTTTCATCTAATTTAATTATATGGTTAGATTATCTTTTGAATTGGTTTTAAAGCTCAATTATAATATATTTTTACCATTTAATCTAATAGTGGTCGTTGGAATTAATTTCACTTTGAAATTGGACTTAAACTAGTGTCAATCTTTTGATACTTATTGTTTCATAAAAACATGCTATTTGCTCAGACAGCGGGAATTAATTATTAAATTAATTAATGTAACTTATATGTTTTGAATTTTGTAAAATATACATCATTTTTGAATTCAGAATATCAAATATAGCTTAGGGTGAATTTTTGGTATTTTTCTGAAAAACTTCAATTTTTGATGAATAGTGAAACCACTAAGTGGTACTTAAAAAACTGATTTTTCGTTTAAATGAAACTTTACCACTTCTGTGTTTTGAATTTCAAAAATCTGACATACATGGTTGTCATTAATAATTAAAATGTGGTTCAATGGGATTAAAATAATTTTTTGGGGAATAGTAACTTTTATGTTTTTAATCGCGATTAGAGGTAATTAGTGTAATTTAAGGTAAGAATAATGTTTTAATAATATGAAATGAACTTGACACATGTCCTAAACTTATTGGATGTGTCATGGCCGAATAATAAAATCCATGGGTCAACTTGGGGAACCCATGGAGCCACTTTGGAAGGAAAATGACATTAATATCTTTTATTTAAAGTAAAAGTAAAAATGTCACAAACATGAGTTGTTTTACTAAAACAATTTTTAAATGGGGTTATACAAGTCATATTTTTTACTATAAATATTCATTAGAAAGATAAAAATATTTCCTACATAATGATATATTTTTTATAATTTTTATACATTAAATAAATTAAATTATTTATGACACCATGATGATGCAGCGATGACCTCATTATTTAACGATTTAAATAAAATGAAAAGATAATGTAAAATATAAGACCTACACATGTAAAAAACCTATTGTATGGGTGGATTTCTAACTATTATCACCTTATCCTATAAATATATAATTTTGGGACCTTTTAAATCCGAAAATCATTTTATAATAAGGTATCCTTTTATACCTTTCCAAGAGTGCCCCTCCTCTCCTCTTATAAAAGGCCCCCACCTCTACCACCTTACCCACACTTCCAAAGCCTTTGGATCGGCCAAACCCTTCCCATTTTGTCTCTACACATCTCTCTATAACACTTATAAGCCTTACTTTGGGCATAAGTCTTCCCAAGGAAGCCTTTGATTTCAAATCAAAAAGAGTTACCCGATTTAAAGGTAGTGTCTTCTTTTGTGTTCTTATGTTTTATTTTGCTTCTCCAACCCCCTAAACTCTTTTTATTCATTTCTTTTGTAACAAAACCAGTATCTTAAATTTACTAGGATGTTGTTTTAAGAAGGATTCAAGCTACACTTACACACACCTACATCTAATGGTTAAAGAACATACTGTTTCCATGGATGGAGAATTTCTGCCTCACGAAACGATGATTGTTCAATATTATCTTAACACCTTCAAAGGTGGACATTAATATGACACTATATTTATATATGATATATAATATGTTTATTTTTTACTTAATCTTCTGTATTTTTCATTTATGTCATACCTTTATGGTTTCCATTATGGGTAAACGCGATATCTTCATTTTAGGAAGTGCGGACTACCCCCCCCCCCTCAAAGTGATTTGATTCGTTAATGCCATATGTGGGATGTATAAAGGATGTAATTAATGATTTTATATATGATATTATACTATAATTATAATATACCTTTATATCATTATGATTCCATTCCATAAAATATGAAATAGAAATGAAAGTAGCGTTCATGCGTACGTACGGCTTACCGTCTCCATGAACGGTGCATTTCATTTCTTACCTCTAAACGTTATGTAATATTATAAATTCATGTATATACTAGATATATATGATATATATGATATCTACATCATGAGTATAACTCTGTATATAATGGATACATGAACAACGTGTAATTATAAAGAGTTTATTTTTTTGACTCAAGTACCAATGATCGTTAAAACGACCGTTATTAACTTAAATAATTACATAGTGTTCATGACATGGTAATAAGTGATATAAAAGGAATAATGAACTTGAAAAGGTTCTTAAGAAAGTAGAAATTAACTGAAGTTTATTATTCAGGAGATTAAAGAATGATCGAGTCAAGTCAGACCCGAGGTATGGGACTTCGTCTCAATCTCCTTTTATTGAGGCATATTTTGTTTTATACACAACCTTCTTTTATACAGTGTATAAACCCCTTTGACTTTTACTTTTATCCAAAAGTAATCTTTTTTATACGAAACGTTTTACTAAACGACAAAAGGGAATGTTTTTGTCGTACGTATGCAGTGACAACGACTTCTCCGCCGCCGTGACCATTATTTGAGTTTCGGCTTCCTCTACAAACCATACCTTTTTTTAAAAGAAAAATAAATACCATGTTTTACTTTTCTTTTATTTTGGTATTGAAAAGGGTTTTCATAATTTTTTTATTATATCAATGTGTTGTATTAATATCTTGTGATTGAAATGTGGAAATGTTATGTTTCCTTTATGCATGTTTTATGTGATACGATTATGTTATGGTTCTTGGGCATTATTATAAAGATGGGTGGTTCCGTGATAAACTAAGGGCGGGTGAGCCCGATATAGCTCTCCAATGCATTGGGTAACGCGAAGGAGTTAAAAGTTAAGGTTTCTCCGAAGAGATTTAGGTAATATACTGTGATGGGTATTCCAAATGTAACCAAGAAGGTTACTCCCTACGTAAGAATGTTATGAATGCCTCAAGTTACCTTTATGTCTTATGATTTCTATGATTTATTCATGATTTGATGAGGTATGTTAAAGTGCTTATGTTTTATGAGTAGAGTATGATTTCATTGATTCTTATTTATACATGTACTCATGTTTCCTTTCCATATTTTTATATCCCTTACTGAGCTTTTTATGCTCATCCCACGTTTTTGAAATGTTTTTCATAGGTCAAGAGAAGGGTACATGATATGATAATAGTGTCAAGGAAGTTTTAAGAAAGAATCCATGTTTTATTTTAAATATGTTTCCATTTATGGGAAAAAATGAATACTATCTTTTATTGTAACCACTTTGTTTAAATGTGGGATGTAATGCAAGTTTTATGATCTAATTCTCTAAAACTCTAAACCTGAAAAGATCCTCAAGGTGTATTATTGTAATAACTCAAGATTGAGTAAGGTTTAAGGCTGGGGCCTTATACCCTCAAAACCTTTTCACCCCTAAAGTGTTAGAATTTGTCACTTTACTTCAAGTTCCCTCCACTACCTTTTTAGGAAGAGAAACAACATTGCCTATGCTCAATCATAGAGGTAATATTGTTGTTTTCATAGTAAAATCATTATACATATAATTAATGTATTGTTTCATATTTATGTTTAATTTATTTTTTTAGTATTACTCACATAATAATTGTTTTCTTATATAGGTGGATTATTTTGTTTGAGTTGGGGTGGTTTGTTCAAAGATTCCCATGCTCATGAGATATTGGACTTCGGGCCTACAAATGAGATAATGACAATAAGTAAATGAGTCAATAATGTATACAACCATCATGAAAATGTGAATTCACACTACTTATTTAATTAATTTTGGTATCATTTTATATATTATTTGTAAGTTAATTTCCTTATTATTTTTGTCTAATACTTATTTAGTTTTTTTCATAGATCTTTTGGTAAGTCATGTTTTTTTCAACTGTCTATAATAAGCCACAAAAGAGACAACATGTTCCTTTCTTACAATGTTACCACGCTTTCCATTGGTTTTTTTATAGAACAACCAACATCGTAATTCAATGATCAATATATAGTGTTGGCATCTCACCAAATAAATCCAATGGTAATCATGGTAACATTGAAATTTGGGATTTTTTGAGACTTTTATATGTGTAGGTTTCAGTCTCACCTCAATATGACACATAGTGTGACTGATATGACTCTAAGTGCTTCTTTTTATTTAAAATTGACATTAATTTTAGTAAAAAACAACTAACATACTCAAAACTGATCAAAAACATTCATATTATTTTTATACTTTAGTAAAATTATCCATAATTCATTAATGATATTTAGGAATCATCCTCACATCAATCTGATACACGATGTGCCTGAGATAAATCAAAGTGCCCGTTATCGGTTTAAAATTGACATTTTAGTTCAAAAAGTGTAACTCATTAAAAAAAATAAAACATGGTTGGATTGTCTTGATAATTTATTAAAATGATTCATAATTCATTTTTGACTTAGAGGAATTGGTCTCATGTCAAACCGATACATGATGTGACCGATATAACTCAAAGTGCGTGTTTCAGGTTTAAAATAACATTTTAGAAAAAAAGATAATTGGAATACTAAAAACTAAGAAAACTTATTTGGATTGTTTTTATAATTTATTAAAATAATCCATAAGTCATTTGGGACATGTAGGAATCAACCTCACCTCAATATGATGCACAGTGTGACCGGTATGACTCCAAGTGCATCTTTTTATTTAAAATTGACATTAATTTTAGTAAAAAAGGACAAATGACATACTCAAACCTGAAAAAATGCGTTCCTATTATTTTTATACTTAAGTAAAATGATCCATAAATTATTTGGGATGTGTATTAATTATCCGAACCTCAATATGATGCATAATGTGACTGGTGTGACTCCAAGTGAAAAAATTTATTTAAAATTGACATTAATTTTAGTAAAAAGGAAAACCGATATATTTAAAACCAAGAAAAAACATTTTTGTTATTTTATGATTAGTAAAATTATCCATAATTCATTTGGGATGTGTATGAATCAATCTCACCTCAATCCGACGCACAGTGTGACCGGTATGACTCCAAGTGTGTCTTTTTACTTAAAATTGACATTAATTTTAGTAAAAAAGAAAACTGACATACTCAAAATTGATAAAACATATTTGTATTATTTAGATACTTTAGGAAAATGATCCATAAGTTATTTAGGATGTGTAGGAATAATTCTCAACTCAATATGATGCACGGTATGACCGGTATGACTCCAATTGCATCTTTTAATTTAAAATTGACATTAATTTTAGTAAAAAGGACAACTGACATACTCCAAACCAATAAAACACATTCATATTGTTTTTTTTTACTTTAGTAAAATGATCTATAAGTCATTTGGGATGTGTAAGAATCATCCAAACCACAATCTGGCGTACGGTGTAACCGGTATGACTCCAAGTGCGTCTTTTTATTTAAAATTGACATTAATTTTAGAAAAAAGACAACTGACATACTCAAAATAAAGAAAAAATGTTTGTATTATTTTAATACTTTATTAAAATGATTCATAAGTCATTTGTGACATGTAGGAATTAGTCTCACCTCAATCTTATGCGTGGTGTGACCGGTATGAATCCAAGTGCATCTTTTTATTTAAAATTGACATTAATTTTAGTAAAAAAGACAAATGAAAAACTTAAAACTGATAAAACACATTCTTATTATTTTTATACATTAGGAAAACTATCCATAATTTATTTTTTATGCATAGGAATCAGCCTCACCTCAATTTGATACATGATTTCCCGGTATGACTCAAAGTGTTCGTTGTCAGTTTAAAATTGACATTTTAGTTCAAAAAGTGTCACTTATTGAAAAATGATCAAACGTGCTCGGATTGTCTTGATGATTTAGAAAAATAATTCATAATTATTTTTTTATGTGTAGGAATTAGTCTCACATCAAACCGACATATGATGTGATCGGTATGACTCAAAGTGTGTGTTTCCATTTTAAAATGACATTTTAGTAAAAAACAAAAGTGATGCACTCAAAAATGATAAAATTAATTCTTAATATTTTTATGATTTAGTAAAATGATCCATAAGTCTTTTGGGACATGTAGGAATCAATCTTACCTCAATCTGACGCACGGTGTGACCGGTATGACTCCAAGTACGCCTTTTTATTTAAAATTGACTTTAATTTAAGTAAAAAAGACAACTAACATAATGAAAACTAAGAAAACACATTTGGATTATTTTTATACTTTAGTAAAAATGTCCATAAGTAATTTGTGACATGTAGTAATTATTCTCTCCCCAATCTAATACACGATGTGTCTGGTATGACTCAAAGTGTATGTTATCAGTTTAAAATTGACATTTTAGTTCAAAAAGCCACTCACTAAAAACTAAGAAAACATACTCATATTGTCTTTATAATTTTGTAAAATTATTCATAATTAATTTGTGATTTTTATTAATTAGTCTCACATAAAACTGACACATGATGTGACAATTACGACTCAAAGTGTGTGTTTCTAGTTTAAAATGACATTTTAGTAAAAAAAGACAAGTGACATACTCAAAACTAAGAAAACACATTCATATTGTTTTGATACTTTAGTATAATGATCCATAAGTCATTTAGAACATTTATGAATCATCCTCAAATCAATCTGATGCATGGTGTGATAGGTATAACTCCAAGTACATATTTTTATTTAAAATTGACATTAATTTTAGTAAAAAAGACAACTCATGTGCTCAAAACCAAAAAAACATTCGGATTGTTTTTTTACTTTAGTAAAATGATCCCTAAGTCATTTTTTATCTGTAGGATTCTGCCTCACCTCAATCCAGTACATGATGTGTGTGGTATGACACAAAGTGTTTGTTAACAGTTTAAAATTGACATTTTAGTTCAAAAAGTGTCAGTCACTAAAAACTATGAAAACACAGCCGGATTGTCTTGATAATTTTTTACAATGATTCATAAGACATTAGTGACATATAGGAATCAGTCTCATGTCAAACTAGCACACAATGTGACTGGTATGACTCAAAGTGTGTGTTTCCAGTTTAAAATGATATTTTAATAAAAAATACAAGTGACATACTCAAAACTGAGCAAACACATTCAGATTTTTTTGATACTTTAGGGAAAATATCCATAAGTCATTTGGGATGTGTAGGAATAAGTTTCACCTCAATTTGATCCATGGTGTGATCCGTATGACTCCAAGTCTATCTTTATAATATATACGTGTCATTTTAGTTTAAAACATGCATCACATCATCAAAATCGAGTAAAAGATCCTAGATTGTTTTCTAATCATTATATCTTCTATTACTTAATTAATTTCCTTATCATTTTTATCTTATAATTATTTAGTTAATTTTCATGGATATAATTCTTGAAGATGAACATGAAATGGCGTGATGTGCAAGAATCAACTACAACTCAATCTGATACACGGTGTTCCTAGTATGAATCAAAGTTTAGTTTAAAATTAACACTTTATGTTAATTTATTTTTTATATTATTACTAACATGATATTTTTTTTCTTATACAGGTGTGTTCTTTACTCGATAAGGGGTGGTTTTTTTGGAAATATCATGAGTCGGGGTCAGGATCAAAAGACAAAGGAACATTGATGTTTTTAAATGTATGTAATAATTTGTACTTATGTAATTGTATAAACCAATGTTTAAATGTCTATAATATAGTGTTTTTCTTGTATTTGTATTGTAAAATTTATTTCATTTAAATTCTCTATTGGTACATGATTTTATTGATTTATTATGGTGTTTATTGGTGTTGGAGTGTGCTGTTACAGCACATTGTACTAGTATTGTAGTATGTTATAACAACACACTACAGTATGTCCCTTTATCAGTACTTTTTTAGCACGGATAAAAACCTAGGGATTTTAATCTCGCTCTGGTAGTCAATGCTGATAAAAGTCCATTTTTAGCGCTATTAAATGCCTATTTTATAGTAGTGGGGGAGGTATTTTCCAGGGTGTACCGAGATATACTTTATTGAGGATATTTTTTTGGGAGATTATCCATTTTGATTTGGGGAGAGGCCATATACTTTTCATTATTATTCATTATTAACCTCTCTTTCTAAAAAACATTTGAAAAAAAAGAAAAAAATGGGTTGTGTCTTGGGATGATAAAAAACCACCCTTTTCCAGAACAATGATCTTTTGATCGTATGTGGTTAGGTGGTGGATGTGAGATTTGTATTAAGCATAACTTTTGAAAAAAATGTGAAAAGAAAAGAAAAAAAGAGTAAGATGGGTTGATTCATTCACTGTGATTACATGTAACATGATCCCACTTTGAGCTTTTTTTGGGGAAGATAGAAATCACATATGTAAAGGGAGATTTATATTGATCTTATCTTTTAAGATCATGAAAAATGATTTAGATCCAAACCTCCTTTTTGAGATTTACTTTATTTATATCATTTACCTACCTACCCTAAACCTTAGATTCATTTGATCCTAATTGATGAAGCCCTCAAGATTACTTGTGATTTTTGTCCTTACGTGGTGGAGATACTAGATGTCTTGAAATCCTATGGCAAGTGAAAAATTCTTGAGGTATGTGTTGAAAATTGTTTACAATTGTACCCTGATGATTAGAGGAAAAATTAATTTGAGGTAAATTGAAAATGGCAATCTTATTAATAATAAATTGATAGTTGAAAAATGATGATTAAAAAGGCTTGGTTATTTCAAAGTAGATAAGTATAATACTTTATTAGATTATTTCTTTGAAAAGTGAGGTGTTTATGAATTTTCTTATGTGATGCTTGAACATTTTAATTTTATATTTGATCAATTTCTTTTGCTTAAATTGAATTTGAAGCATGGTAAAGTGAACATCCTCTGTAGTATGTTTAGATTTCATCCTTGAGGAAATGTCTGAATTCAAGTGTGGGGGTATTTGATATGTGTATTTTATGCATTCATTTTATGGTTTTTTAAAACATTGATTTCTTTAAATAATTTATGAATATTTCCAATTTGTTAATGATTTGATTTGTTTTATGTTTTTTGGCAGGAATAATAGATATATGAAAAATGAATAAAAATAGGTAAATAATAGAGATAAAAGAGAATTTGTGTCGTGAGGGAAGCGAAGTAGTGTGACACCAGAATTTTGAGGATGCAATAGTGCTGCGAAACTAAAGAGTATCATTTACATGTTGTGTAACACATTATACAATGTGAGTTTTTTCTGAAAATTTATTTTGGAAGAGATATGCTGAAATTTGCAACACCTTATCATGAAGTGAAAATTAAAAGATTACACAATGTGTGAGCTATACATGTCATATAAGTTTTAATGGACAGAAAAATAATGATTCTAGAAATGAAGGGTTTGATGAAAATCCTTATTTATTCATGGCTCAGCCGCTCAGCAGAAGGATCCTGGATGAGAGACTCGATGAAAGAAGACTTTGGCCCAAGGCACACCCATTACAGAGCCCTGCTTCATTGCTGCTTTGTAGATTTTTCATTATTATTTTTTACACCCACTCATGGCTAGCATAAGGGGGTGATTTCTTTATGTCATGGTGTTCATGTTGAGTAGGGATTGATTGTATGGGGTATTTTATTTTTGATTGCAATTTATGTTGGGATTTTTCATTTGTTCTTCATTTTCATCTCTTTCTTGATTCTTCTTGCATGACCATTGTGAACAGGGTTAGGAATTTGGTTTAATTTATTTATTTCTTTGAGCATGACTGTTGTCTAATTTGATTGAATACCATTATTCAACATGCGATCTTAGGTATAAAAATCCACTATGACCATTGGATTTGTCTCTACCCTATGGTTAAATTAGGTTTTGGGTTACCCATTATTTATAATCTGAAGTACCTAACTAGGATTAAAGGATAACTTAGGATGGAGGGTGTTTACCAAGACCATTGGACTCTCTAGGACCTGATTTCAACAAATTCACAATTGTTAATTAATTATTTCATACCTTTTTGTCCCACAAACCTGGATTCATTACTTCCCAACACCCTTTTTATATTTTCTTCTCCAACTTTCTTCACCAATAAAATGATCAGTATCTTAGATTAAATTTCTTCAAATAGAAATTAGTTTAGGTCTTTATTATTTAATTAATATTTTCTCCAACATTGTCTCTATGGGTTCGACCTCGGACTTTCAATTTCTATACTACCCTGTAGTTTAGTGGTTTGTTTATTTCATGTTTATAAATTTCTAAATTCAGTAACCCTATGGGAATTAATGACACTCATGGGGCTATCAGTGATTTAATATATTACCCCACCTATGTCGTTAGCGTGATCGACACCCAATTAACTCAAGGGGGTGTTTTCACCAAAATCCAGGTTGATAAGGAAAATATGGTTGGCTTCCCCGTTTCCCCCCTATCTTCTCCTGGTAGTATGTTGTGTTGTTTTAAATAGTGGTTTCCTTTATCATGCATGTGTGTATAGGTCTATAATGGCTTGTGGTTATTTTCACACACACATATATCTTTGGATATAGTATCACTATAGGTATATTGCATACAACATATAATGGATTGATTTATAGTACACGATGTACAGGCTATGGTGGCCCTCAGAGAACTACTCATTTACTGTCTGGTGATGTGGATATTGATGAAAATATGATGTGGTTAATGAGTTTCATGGTATGTTATAGTTTACCAGGTGCCTTCAAGCAGCCTTGTTCTTTTGGAGAGAAATGGATCAGGATGTGTGATGTTGGGACAATGCATAAAACTAGTGGGGAAGTGGTAGTAGGGTACCTTCACTTGATATTATATTGGATATTATATTATTGCTTGTATGTGATACTTGGTGAGTGACCCATGGTGAGGCTAGGAACTTAGAATACCTGACTAGGAGATGAGCTAGTTTCACTTGTTGTTCACTGGGATTTATTATGCTTACTTTATCTTTTTCACAATATTCTTTAGGAAGGATCCTATTGAGTATATATGTTATGATCAAACTATATATATATAAACAATTTTTATGGTCCATGGGAACTAGTTGCTGATCAAGCTAGACATTACTAGCTAGTGTATTTGTCCTGGAGTTATTTGGGCTTAAGGTTGCTGCTGAGAATTTTATTCTTGGTTCTTATAGTTTCTTTTACAGTTTTTCATTTGTATGAAATTACATGCATGTGTTGGGATCTCTTTTTATCTTTTATTACGATTAGGAGTTGTTTTTGGTTCTATCTTATCTCTCATTTATCAAATCTTAGAGGGTAATGCCTCCCATTTGTGTGTATGATATACCCTTAGTGCTTTTCGTCAACCCATGGCCTATTAGAGGTGGGATTCTAATGTCATTATTTCCCTTCTCTCATTGTTATCCTGGGAGGGGTACCTTTGGGGGAGGGGGTAATGACATTCCATGAAAATCCAAACTATTTTTCTTGATTTCCTATGCATGATACATGTTTTTAACTTAAAGAATGCAATTTTGGTCATTATGACCAAATTAGACATTAAATTGGGGTGTGATTCATTCTTAAATGCCACAAATTAATTAAAGATAATTTTCATAGATTTTCATGATAATCTTAATTCTCTTGATCAATTTTGATTGTGTGACATGTGTTTTTATGTTAAAAAGTTACTTGAAGAGTTCACTTTTAGTCATTATGATCAAATCATACATTGGATTTATGATAATCAGGTTTACTTATTTAAAAACATTGGCATAAATATATGTAAGGAACATAAAATACATATTTATATGCATTTCATGATAGAACATATTAATTATTTTAATTAAATATGAATTCTAAGCACACATCATGTCAAATTTGTGACACATGTTAAGTGTTAAGTCTGTAAGGCACCCCCTATAGCAACCGATCTTGTGAATGGAAAAGTGAATCAATATAAATTCAATATTATCATTTATTATACATTTGAAATATCAAATTATTTTAAATATTTAAAGTATGAAATCACATGGTCATTTCCTCACTCATCCAGTGTGAAACCAACCATGCCACTAAAAAGAAAGAATGTTGGTCAAGACTCACTGTAAAATGTTTGGGACACTTGTATATGGTGTATTGTGCTCTCTATTTTCCCTTAACTTATAATCATTCCAAAATATTTAACATCTAGTGATACATGATGACCAAAACTCATTGGTGTAGGATATTAAATTATTCTATTAAAAAATATCAGTATTTACAATAATTATATAGAATGTCAAGAAAATTTAAATTGTCATCTCGCGTGATTATCCCTCCATATTTTATTGATCATATTATAAGGATATGAAGTCCAATCATGAATCATCATGGGAGTATTTAGGATTCTCATGCAATATTTACTATTTGAAAAACTAATGAACTTGGCCATGTCTAACTCGATGAAATTTGTCATCAAATAATACCATTAGTTGGATATTGGAGTACTAAGTTAAAATCCCTCTATGAGGGCCCTTGTATCTAGTAGAATACTGATTGAATAATATTAAACACCAATTCATGATAATTTAAATTAAACATGATTTATTGTATTTAAAATTTTTATATTGATAAGAGAACACATATGCACAGAAATATATTAATTTTATATAAAATTGAAAACATGCATACAACCACCACTGGATGGAACTCTCTATAATATATCTTCATTTATCCAAGTCAAATATAATTAATTAATGGAAAAAATTTACAATTAGTTCATTAAAATTTTAAAAAAATTGAAAATCATAAATATAAAGAGTTAAGTAAATCATAAAAAACCTTTTATTGGTTAAGAAAATTAACTATATCTTCTTAAACAACCTCCCTGTCCCATTGAAAATATCTATCTTATATAGATATAATTTTTTGTTCAAGAGTTTTATTGAGTAATAAATTAATATTAGGTAACTCTTAGTGAATTATAAACATTTTTCTTTTAAACATTTTCACCACAACTTTTCAGTTTGAATCAGATGGCATGCTAACAAAGTAAATTTGTTCTACTTGTGATGCCAATTTAAAGGGATAATTGTGTACTCTGTCATCTTTATATAGTATATTTTTAAATTTTACCAACAAAAACTAAAAATTATCGACTTTAATTTCAAATATCAAATCAACCCAATCACACTTTAACATTATAAATTTTAATTAATGACTATATAGAACTTTGATAATGGCCTTCAATAGACCATAGTAATAACATACAATGGTGAATGTATAACTAATTCCATTATGTTGTGTTACTCAATTCACACCAATACCATTAATGTGAAATCAAATTCCATTATCATTTATAGTCTTAAAACTCTATGTCATAATAAAAGGACTATCAACTAATTAATTAAAATTTTCGTCCACTGTATGATTACCTAATTCCCATACATGTGGAATTATAAATTTTACATGATATAATGGAAGGAAGTGGTGTAAAAATGGCGATGCAATATATTTTAATAAAATATAAATCATATGTATATATACATAAGTATTGAACCACTCATGAAGTGAGTTGTAATGAACTTGTTGGATCTAATGATTAGTATAATTAGACCTTTCTTGTTTCAACTCAGCGATATGTTTCTTAAAATGAAAAATAATATGTGTTAAAGAATAGATTTAATATAAAAAACAAATTATAGTTTATATATATGAATTGTAGTATCAATTACATAACTTATGGTGTATTGAACATCATATATCAATGAGCTTAAAAACACTCAAAATTATCCATATCAAATGTTGTTCCTTCTGTAAATAGGCCTTCATTAATTTGAGAGGGGTTATCATTTCAACATTAGTAAGATATGAAACACATAAATTAATGCATTCATCTATTAAACAACCCATAGTTATTGATGCATCTATAAAATATCTATCATGAATATATAATTTTAATGTATTCAAGAACTCCTCAATTGGATACATCCACTTTAATTTTACAAGATCTCCAACAATGACTTCACCAGTTGAGTGTATGCTCAAGTGAACTATTACATTAAAAATAGGGGAAAGAGTTTCTCTAAATTCCATAGTGTGAATAAAATCATGTCTTAATGATTTTTCAAGTCACTCATGCGATGATCTCTTGAATGGGATTTTCTAAAGAAACTATAAAAATTAATCAAAAACTCAACAATATTATGAGGCAAACAATCATGATTTTAAATTATAATTCATTATTAAAGTTAAGTATTATTTTCATGACTTTTCAGGCCCAATGATATTATGCGCATCATATTCACACACTTCAAAATATCAAAACAGTAACTATAGGGTACCTTGACCATCTTAAAAATGGAAATAAATGACTCTTTCTCTTTTCTACTCATCATGTATCGTGCAGAATACATGTATGTTTGGTTACACTTGCCCATTTGTAAACATAATGGATTTCTCAATCCCTTTTTTTTAAGTCACATGACACTGCTTTTTATTTCCCTTTAACACCCAAAATGGTCAAAAATATATTATCACACATGTTTCTATCAATGTACATTGCGTCTAAATTTTCACTTACAATTTTATATTTTTAGCATGGAAAACTAAATAAAATACTTAATTTATTATAATAATGAGTATGTTATGTGTTTTCTATAGTAGTAGAATACAATAGAGTGTTGGAGTTGGTTCCCTAGAACCAACTTCTGTGTACTTTATGGTAACATGTATTCATTGTTTTGAATATTAATAAACTACTTATCACGTCATGATTATTATTCTATGTGACATAGTATGTGATAATGTGCTAAGAGTAGATGTCGTGCTAAAAGGTCATAGCAGTTCCCCGCTATGATGAGAACCCAAAAGTGTTATGACACTATTCTTGAATATATGTTCTATAATCAGATGATATCATTTGAGGGATAAAAATGATACAGTCTATCAGGGGGGAGACTCATAGGACTTTTAGGAACCTTCTCATGGTGTACTCCCTTGGTGATATTCAGTATGATATTATGAGAATGAGACCTGCTAGTAGGAAATCCACATTTATACATGTCATTGGATGTTCCTATTTGTGGATGTGTGTATTGGTCCTTATACTTTAAGAATACTATTAATTAGTATTATGAGTCGCACACTTAGATGTATTGATGAAAACTGTGATGATAGATATTCATGGAGAGGTAGGATATGTTGGGTGTGTCACGAGTAATACTGCATTAATGAATAGTGTGAGAAAGGATTTATCCCGTGTGTTCTTTAATGGAAGTTAATATCTTAGGCCCTTTGATGGAAATGATATATCTTAAATAAATTCATGTTTACGGTGTTCTATATGCACCACATGTTAACCAGAATAAAATAGCGCACGGTTAGTTGGACTACACACTGTATAGCCCACGTACACGGCATGTATTCCCATTGGATTAGAGATGAGTCGTGTATTCCATACACGGCCTACCTTCCAGGTGATCGTGTAACATGGAGTCAACACGGTGTGTGCCCTATTGGACACATCATGTACTCCAAATTTTTTGAGGTATGTTTTACATGTCGAGTCCCTAGGCGCGTATCTCGAATAAATGGTGAGAGGTGTACATGTAGTGTAGATCATATCTACATTTCTTGTACTTATACCAAGTTATGTAGATTTAAAATTTATTTATTTTACTATGCAAACCTTGAGACATTTACTTACATGTAGTCATAAAGATAGGATATGCCATGTGATAGGTTTTAATATATATATATAAATTTTAAATTTTAAAATAATATCTATGTAATGTTCAGATCTACATATCATGTATGAGTTGTATTACAAGTTGTTACTCTATATGCATTTAAGCATAACACGTGACTAAAAAATCATGTAATTTTTGTAATCATCCATGAAGTTCATGTTGTTAAAGTACGTGATAAGTCATGTATACCAAATGTCACAAGAGTAAAATAGTATACGAATATAATACATGTTGGGTAGAATCAGATGGGTATTCACCATGTTGCCTCCAAGGTACATTTATGTACAAAGTTAATTTTAAATGAATTTATTTAATTTGTTAAAAATTATAATGGATGATAATCTCAAGGAAATTCGAATAAGAATTAAGATAAAAGTATTAATTAATTAAAGATAATAATAAATTTATTCGAGTGAGATTTATCTTAAATAAGAACGATTAAGAATTGAATGCTATTTTTATTCAATGTGTAATTAGTTTCATGCATGTAGATGATCATGAGCTAGAACAAACCTTTTGTATGTGATTGATTTCATTAAATTTATTATTAAATTAAATTATTGGTATGTGTGCCTTCTCTTCTTTAATTATATAGGGTTTGTGTGCCCATGGTTTCTTTAATGTAAACCCCCTTTTCTCCTCACCTGCATGTGAGTAAAAGACATATTTAATGGATGGAGCTCCCAAGATAGTGGAGGTGGTTCATGTTCAAAGATGAGTTGAAACCAATCTGAAGAGATACATAGGTGGACAGGTGGAAAGTTGTAACACAAACCTTAATTGGTTCAAGGTATTTTTCCCCTAGGTCAACAGTTAGTTTATCAACTGCTAGATAAACTATCCACTGGTAAGATCTCATGGTCATATCACTTCATTATTTTATTTTTTTCAATTTCATGGTTATATCATTATGGATGTCTTGTCGTGATAACATAATTAATGAATTAACAAGCATACAATATATAACTAAAATAAACCAACTTATACGTAAATATTATCGAAGACATGGTTAATCACTTATGTAATCCCACTTAATATTAACAAGCATGTGATAAAGATAATAATTTTAAATTTACTCATAAAAGGATAAAATCCCTTAATAAAGTATTAAGTTAGTATATCCTTCCATTACTTTGGTTAGAATCAAACCATATTTCAAAGTTCTTGACCAACTTAAGTTGGGGTACTTTCAATTATCAGTGAATTCTATCATGAGGTTTTAGGTTGACTTAACTTGGTTCACATCAAGGGTTGACTGCCAAAGAAGGAATTAGTGTAACTGATAGGAAAATATTTAGGAAATCTAAATTAATTATTTTAGTATTGGGGAGTCCACTCAGCAGATCAAGGAACTGTGAGTTAATATAGTTGGCATTTGGAATTCCCACCTAAAACCATTCAAGTTACTTGGACAACCAAAGTTAGGGTAATGAGATAGGGAATATGGATCATTTCCACTAGAAAAAACCAAGAAACATGATATTATAAAGCTAATGGTGAGAGCTATTGGTTTTTGATAAAATAGTGGGAGACTAATAAATATAATATGTATTTATTTGTCTAAATTTTATCAGATAAAGTACTAAAAATTATGCTTATCTTATTTTGTAGAAACATCAATAAAATGATATCAAACATATCATTGTGATCCATACTTGAGAAGGAAAAACTTCTCACTGGAACAAATTTATAAGAGTTGAAAAGGCATCTACATGTCATCCTTTTCCATGAAAGGAAATTGTATGTGCTGGAAGAATGTTTACCAGTTTCACCTGGAAATGAGGCAAGTGATGAAGAGATATCTCTCTATGAGAAACATTTGAATGATGCTACAGATTTTTAGTACTTCATGCTATCATCTATGTCCAATGATATTTTGAAGAAACATGAGGATATGGATGTCAATAGCATGATGTATCACCTTAAATATCTCTATCAAGAGAAGGAGAGACAATAGAGGTATGAGATCTCCAATGCTTTGTTCATAACTAAGTTGAAGAGTCTGCGCCAACTGGGCCTCATGTAGTCAAGATTATTAGCTACATTGAATGCCTGAACATCTTAGGGATTAAATTCCTTGACAAGTTGCATATAGATCTCATAATTTCATCACTTCCCAAGACCTTCTCTAGCTTCATTGTGAATTATAATATGAGAAATAATGAGAAGAGTCTTTCGGAACTTCTAACCTTGATTCGCTAAGTGGATAAAGACATGGGGCGTGATAAATCCACGGTCCTTATGGTGAATAAAAAAAGAAGAATAAGAAAAAGGGGCCCAATACTTATAAATAGTCTAAATCTTCTGAGCATCATCCTTCCAAGAAGAAATAGATCCAAAGTCTGGGCAAGGAAAAGGAAGTAGTATGTTTTACATGTGGAAATTCATGCCACTGGAAGAGGAACTTCACCCAGAAGTAAGGGGAATCTAAATGTGTGTTTGTTATAAATTTCAATCTTTAAAAATATACACTTTGGGTATTAGATTCAGATTATGGTACTCACATATGTATCCAAATGTAGGAACCAATTAGATTCCAGAATATTTCCAGAGGAGAGGTGGATCTATGAGTTGCCAGTGGTGTGAGGATAGCTTCTCTAGCCATTGGAGACTACCACCTTTAATTGTTAACGGGAATGATTTTGGTTTTAAGAGATTTTTATTATGTACCTACAGTTACCAATAACATATTTTTTGTGTCATGTTTAGATACAGATGGGTTTATTTTCAAATTTGGAATTAAAAGTTGTTTCTTTTGTAAGGACAACATATGTTATGGTATGACACATTTAAATAACTATCTTTATGTATTAAATTATGAAAATTAAGTGTTGGTAATAAATATTGAATCATGTTCACACGACTCATATAACACTCAGCTATGGAATCACTATCTTGGTCATGTAAACAAAAAGTGTTTGAAAAATATCTTTCAAGATGGTTATTTAGACTCTTCTAAGTGAAAAACACTTGATAGATGTCATGATTGTTTATAAGGAAAAATAACCAAACCACCATTCAGTTGATAGAGTGAAAGGGCCATATAACATCTAAGATTGGTACACACTGATGTGTGCGGACCATTTCCAATAAAATCTAGAGGTGGATATTCTTATTTCATAACTTTTACTGATGACTTGAGTAGATACAACTATATCTACTTAATGAGGTATAAGTCAAAGTCCTTTGAAAAAATCAAGGAATTCAAGAATGAAGTGGAGAATTAGATTGGTAATAAGATAAAGAAGATTTTATCAGATTGAGGTGGTGAATATCTTAACTAGGATTTCATCAACTTTTTATGGGAGTTTTGGATTCTATCTCAACTCACTCAACCTTATACACTACAGTGGAATATTGTTAGTGAAAGGAGGAACCGTACCCTGTTGGACATGGTAAGGTCAATGATGAGTCATGTAGATCTTCCATTATCCTTTTAGAGATATGCATTACAAACTTTAGCATATACATTAAACCAAGTACTAACTAAAGTGGAAAATGGAATTCCCTTCGAGTTATGGAGTGGAAAGAAACCCATTTTATCATATGCATATGTATAGGTTTGTGAGGCATTTTTTAAGGACTTCTCTAGAAAAAAAACTAGCACCCCGGGGCACAAGGTGTATCTTTATAGGGTATCCTAAGGAAACAAAGGGATAGTACCTATATAACCTCTCATACAGGAGAGTGATTTTCACCAGACAAGCCATCTTTATTGAGAGGGAGCACATCCTCAAAATGGATTGTGTGAGAAATATTGACTTTGACTAAGTTGATGCTCAAGATACACAAGAGTTTGTATAATAATAGATTCCACAGGTCCCCATGGGATAAGTAGTTCTTGAAACAAAAGTACTACATAGGAGCATAAGAGAGGTAAGAAAACCAACTAGATATGTTTTTCTGGTCACCGAGGATGGTGACTCATTATTGGTTGACAATAATGAACCTCTATCCTATAAGGAAGAAGTAGAGATCTTAGAAGCTTCAAGATGGCTAGAGGATATGAATTATAATATGGATTCCATGTATCAGAACCAATTTTGGGTTCTAGTTGATGTGTCAGTTGATGTAAATCCTTTTGGTTGTAAATGGGTATTTAAGAGGAAACTGGACATGTAATGTAAAGTAAGTACCTATAAATCCAGGCTAGTAGCTAAAGGGTTTAAAAAACATCAAGTAATTGGCTATGATGAAACCAATTCGTCAGTTTCTATGTTTAAATCCATCATAATCATATTTTATATAGAAGTTTACCATGACTATGAGATTTGGAAGATGTATGTCAAAAATTCATTCCTTAACGAGAAATTTCAAGAAGATGTCTATATGACACAACTAGAAGGGTTTTGTGACTCCAGGTGATGCCAAAAGAATTTTCAAGTTATAGAGATCCATTTATGGATTAAAGAAAGCCTCCAGGTCATGGAACATTTGATTCGATGGATCCATAAAAGAATTTAGTTTCATTAAGAATGAATGTGATTCATGTGTTTATAAGAGGTTTAGTGGTAATACGGTATTTATCCTAGTAGTATATATTGATGACATATTACTTATTGGAAACGACATACCATTCTTAAAATCTGTTAAGGACTGGTTGAACAAGTGTTTCCCTATAAAGGACTTAGCCGAAGTAGCCTATATTCTAGGAATCAAGATCATTCATGATAAATCCAATAGGTTTCTTGGACTAAGTCAAAGTAAATATGTTGACTAGATACTAAATAGATTTAGTATGGAAAAATCCAAAAGGGGATTGGTTTTAGTGTCACATGGTTTACATCTTTTAAAGAAAATACTTCCTCAGACACAACATGAGAAATATAGAATGAGTAAGATCCCATGTGCTTCGGCAATATGATCAATCATGTATGTCATGTTATGTACTAGACTTGATGTTGCCTATGCATTGAGCATGGTAGTAAAATATTAAGCAAATCCAAGAGAATAATATTAGATTGTTATTAAGTTTATCCTTAAGTATCTGAGAATAAATAAAGATATGTTCCTGGTGTATGGAGGAGATGAGGAGCTAGTCATTAAGGGTTATACTAATGCTAGTTTTTAGATAGATCATAATGATATGAAGTCACAATTAGGATATGCTTTATTTATCAATGGAAGAGTTGTGAGATGAAGGAGTTTAAAGCAGTCAGTTATCGTTGATTCTACAATAAAGTCTGAGTATATAGAATCTTTTGATGCATCCAAGGAATACATTTAGATTTAGAACTTTGTCCAGGATCTTAATGTTGTACCTAGTATTAAAGACCCTATCACATTGTATTGTGATAATAATGCAGTGGTGGCTCTTGCAAAATAGCCAAGGTCACACCAATGGAAAAAGCATATACTCCAGAAGTATCACCTCTGGAGGGATTTATATCAGAGGGGTGAAGTTTTAGTAAGCATAGTACCCACGGAAGAGGATGTGGTGGACCCCTTGACTAAAATATTATCTCATTAGGAGCATGAGTATCATATGAGAGCTAGAAGACTAAAGGATATTAGCAGTTGGATTTAGTGCAAGTGGGAGTCTGTTAGATTTGGTGCCCTAGAACCAACTTTTGTGTACTTTATGATAACATGTATTCATTGTTTTGAATATTAATAAACTACTTATCACATCATGATTGTTCTTATGCATGACATAGTATGTGATAATGTCCTAAGAGTAGCTGTCATGCTAAAATCTCATAGTAGTTCCCCACTATGATGAGAACTCAGAAGTGTTATGAAACTATTCCTGAATATATGTTTTATAGCTAGATGATATCATTTGAGGGATACAAATAATACAATCTATCAAGGGTGTAGACTCATTGGAATTTGAGGCACCTTCTCACGGTGCTCACCCTTGGTAATATTTAGTAAGATATTATGAGAACGAGACCCGCCAATAGGAAATCCACATTTATACGTTTCATTGGATGTTCATATCTGTGAATGTGTGTATTGGTCTTTAGACTTTAAGATTATTATTAATGAGTATTATGAGTTGCGTACTTAGATGTATTGATGAAAACCATGATGATAGATATTCACGGTGAGGTAGGATATGTTGGGTGCATCACGAGTAATATTGCATTAATGAATAATGTGAGAAAGTATTTATCCCTTATGTTCTTTAAAAAAATTAATATCTCATGACCTTTGATGGAGATGATATAGCCTAAATAAATTCATGGTCATTGTGTTTTATAGGCAAGTTCTATTTTCGGAAAGTCAAAGAAAGAGACATCAAGCGCATATGTTGATGTCACTGGTATGCAACCTGCTTGATTTGAGATATCGTGATAAAGGGATTATATTATATGGTAAGCATTTGTATGAGGTGACATGTCATTGCGACATTAACTTCTTTCTATATGGATGCCTTATCATGTTACTAGATGTTAACCTTGGACTTTAGGCTCCTTCGCTTAATATCATTTAGAAATATGCCTAGAGGGTCACATGTTAAGTGTATCCAGAATATTAGTTAAATAATATATTATTATTTATTATTTAACAGGTTGAATAAATATTATTCTCATATGTGGTTTAATAAGTATTCATGTATGATTGAACACATTTATTCCATCACTAATTATTTGAAAGAATATATTGTGAGAGTAATATTTAATAAATATTTATTTTTTGTTTAGTGAATATAATATTTATTTATTGGTGAATAATGCAGTGGTATTTATTTAATAAATAAATAAAAATTATTAAAAGCCTGATATATATTGTAGAGGAATGGTGGACCAAGTTTAATGGTCCGATGAGAAATAATAAATATTGAATATTATTTAATTAAATAATATTTAATTATAATTTAAAATTTAAGCTCATGTAGAGAAATAATAATATTACTATTATTATTTGACATGGGGTTTTTCTAGGATTAAATAAATAATTAAGGGAACTTGTGCAATTATTTTATTTTAACTCTGACAATATAAATACTCAATTATGTTATTTTATCAAGATCTAATTTAGTTGTGCAAAATGAATCTTGGAGGATCCTCTCAAGCCTAGATAGATCCCTTATCTAAGAACGCTCCTAATAATGGTGAGAAATCTCCCTCCATCGGATCAATGAGAACACTTTGGAAGTGATTCTCGAGGCAATCAAGGCAGATGACGCAAGCACAAGGATCTTCCATGCTAGCACCTGGAGACTCCTTCGGTGACGTCTGGAGATTCCTAGAACACATGTGGATCATCGCTTGAGGAAATATACACTTGGTTTCTACAATGAAATGACGGTGTACTACAGACCTGTCACCGGATTCATCAACGAAGAAAGAATTTCTTAGAGGTAATTCTTTATCTAATTAAATTAATCATAAACAATATGTGTTAATCTCATATCTCTTGGTTTTGATGTTATTATCCATTTTATATTTCTTTGATTCAATTCCATGGATCAAAGCATTCATCGTCATATAGATCTTGGATTTATCATTGATTATGGAAAAAGAAAAATTAGGCACCGCCCATCGCACGCTTCCGCTGCGCCCAGAACCTATATAGAGGAGCTAAAAATTCTAAAAATCATACATAATGTGAATATTTTCTTGGTTAATCTACACTAAAAGTAGACCCATTTCGTGATTTGTGGCGTTGAACCATGTTCCCAGGACCCATTATACTTAATCCATATTAGTTATTTTATTTTTTTTGTAATAATGAAAAGTATATTCTCCTTTTATACTCTATCTGATAAATTCACATATGCAGTGAAATCATTAATTATCTATAAAAAAACATCCCACAATCTAAACACTTCATTACCTATTTAGTCAAAATTCATCAAACTTTCCACTCAATATCCATTCATCTCATTGATCAATGGTTATTTATAAAAATATATTTTATCATAGGATCTTATTGGTATATCAATAAGAGAAACAAGTATAAAAATGGATATTCCATACATAACTATGAGGGGAGGTTTTATGGAACCAACACCACAGGTCGTTCAAGGGTTTCACTAACTATAGACCTAAATAAGTTAAAACCATAGGCTTCTAAACCTAGTCATATGTTATGACAATACTAAGGAAATTTCGAGTGTCTTTAATCATACCCTTTATAATGCAAATAATTTTTTGAGCGAGTTAATTTACCAGCTTCTTTTTTTTTCTCTACATGTCATATCATTAGTTTGGATACTTTAAATTACATGAATAATCTCCTCCACCTCAATTTCAGAGGATAGTAACACATGTGTTTCATAATGATTTATTTTCCATGCTTCAAGACCCTACCGGGATAAATATTATGACTCTAATTTACCACATTCATCCACTTAGATGAGTTACAAGTAGTATAAATAATAAATAATGCATCCTCTTTTCTAAAAAACATATAGTTATTGGGAAACACATCAATCGCTATAGGAAAATAACCTATTATCAGTGGTTTAAACCGCCGCTATATGCTTTGGCGGCGGTTTTAGGAAACCTCCACTAAATTGTGTGTCGGGAAACTATTAGCGGTGGTTATATCTGTTTCATGGATGTTTAAACAAATCGTCGTAGTTGCCTCATTTTGCGGTGGTTCTGGTTTTTTTAGCGGCAGTTTTACGGTCGTTGGATCTCTTTTATTTGTGGCAGTTATAACCGCCGTGAATAGAAAACACCCCCTCGTGGGAAAAGTGCCACTAAAATAATCAAAACCGTTGTGGAATACACGCGGATGGTGGGACACTGTAGCGGCAGTTAAAACCGCCGCTAGGAGAAAAATATATATATTTAGTGGCGGTTAAAACTACCCCTACAATTTTACCAGTTTCATTTAGTTGCGGTTAAAACTGCCGCTAAAAGCTGATCCGGGAAAAAAAATAGCATCTATGCATCCCCTGCACCAATGCCTTGAAAAACAAACCATTCCAGGAATACGAATAGTCTAACAGAATACATACTAGTCAATATGAAAAGAGATTCTTAACTAAGCACAATCAAATGAATATTTCAGTCAAGGAATGCAGATAAACATATCGCATGGCCATTAGACCTTTAAAAAAATTATAAACAAGCATGTCTGTCATATTTCATGAAAACAATGTCAAGCCTAGGTTCAACCTATTCCATCCATACCAGTTCTAACCCTGACATAACAATTCATATTAACATACATCCCACTTGTAATATATGATGAATTGTGTATGATATTCATAATTTATGATCATTCTCTCATATCATTATTCTTATCTTATGCTTTCATATTATTATCAATTGATATCTCTCACGTTTACCCTTAATGAACATCTGATTTGACACATTCTTTTGTTTCCCTAACCACTAGGTTATAAATAACTACTACCCAACCTATGAATTAGCATGACACGATCAATCAATTACACATTCACATAAAAATAATTTGAATTTTTTCCAAAATGAATTCTTTGAAAATAAGTGCATACAAGAATGGACTTATATTCTATAAAAGTGAGTACTAGTAATGCATAGTGAAAAAATATTGCATACAGTAGTCATGTCGCAATTACTTTCTATATAAGTGAAAACTAGTAATGTATACTAGAAAATAACAACATATATGAATATGTATATTGGAAAAAATAAAATTAGTAATATATATAGAGAATAAAAAGAGATTCAATGTATAAGAAGAAAGCACATCCTTTAGTAATATAAATCAAAAATTCACAAAGAGAGACTACAAACATAAACTCATGTATGCACTTATGTTACAAAGTTAATTTTGTGTGATTGTATCATCATTAATTATTCAACATCATCTTGCCTCTACCTCTATTATGAGAACGTAGGAAATGAATTGTTTGGTAACTCTACAACGGGGATTCCCATGACCGGGTTTAGATTCTATGAGCCTTGTTGGCATGTAAACTTTTCCAATGCCTTCATTATGCTCCAGATATAATCAAGTAATTCAGTCTATCATCACACCCAACCCATGATGCTCGAGTCCATCTCATCTTTCTCATACATCCTATTCACCCTTGTGAATAAAAAAAAACCCACCCTATGGTGATGTGAATGGCACCCTTTAGCGATAACAATCAATGTAAGAATAGTAGGGGAACAACCATTCCATCCCAAGAATGATGTCAAAACCATCATCTTGAGGAAAATGAGGTCCCATATGAGGTGACACCCACTTATATTAAGGTCCACTCCCTACAATAACATAAATTCTCTAATCAAGTCCCTAGAGTTTTGAGTGTCATCACTTCATAGGAAAACTAAATGTCAAGCTCAAGGATCTCCACAACATGCACAAATATGATGGAATGAGAAGCACCTATATCAAAAAAAATAGATACTAAAGTGGAAGCTACCAAAATAGTACCTCTCACTATAAAAGGTCCAACACTCTGTTCCTCACATATTGGTCTCACTTTATACAATTATACTGATCTGTGGCCCTAATATATAGCCTAGATACCTTGAGCAGGTCCTCTATGCTAGTGATGTAATTCTTGTGTATGGATGCTTTGACCATGACCACCGCTTCGGACTGATCAATTGGCCAAACAATATCTCCCTTCCTAACATGAAGCTGATTTCCCCACTCCTAAATGTGGAATTATTGCAGACAATCATTCACTGTATACTATAGGAAAAGATCTACAAAAATCATATAGATGGCTCATCCTACTGCAATCTCGACACTCAACTTGATTACTATCACACAGTCTCCCCATGTATCCCTGCCTCCCACACCAATGATAGAAAATATAATTACCAACACCAATGATCTAGAAATTATTACCTTAATGATAGGTCACAAAGTGTCACTTCCTTCCACCAAACACTTTTCCATAGGGTCAGCAAACTGAACTACCCTGCTTTGTGCCCAAACCTTACCTCGAGTTATGTTATGTGATAAGAACCTGATTTATTTTTGATATGGTGGACAACCAAAATACATTCACTTATGATCAAACAACATGATTGTTCCCGAACGTGAATCATATCACCCTAGATGGATCATCCATAAGACAAATATGCACAAAACTTAAAAGCTCATAAAGTAATCCAAACACTCCATAACAAACATATAACCATACTCTAAATGCATAAAATCTCTGACCCTTTCAGTCCTAAAATTCTATGGAAAAAAATACTCATAAAAAATGAATCATAAAAAATGAATCATCACAATAAAGAATCGACATATATGGTGCATACTACACTTGAGAAATCAAGACATGAAAGAAAACATTAGAAATAAATAAAATGCATAAAAGGAAATATGAGAAATCAAGAAAATGTTAGGTCATGAAAATGTTTGGTGGAAACTATGTGCCACACATGATACATATACAAACCAACTGTTCCCATATTTGTCCAACGCATCAATAATACAACTACTCACGGTCCGATGATGAACATGTATCATCACCCTTTCCACCTCCATCTCCACTTCCTGTTGTCACCTGTAAGAACATTATATTGAAAATTAAATATTATTGCATATTTATATTTAAACTTAAAACTGATAAAAGTTTGAAAACTAAATGATTTTGATTTTTTGTGATTTACCTGCTTATCACCAGTCGACGCACTACCACCAAGGGAATATCTGCTCATCTGCTGATATATATCAGTCATCGCTTTCTGCAAAGCGGATATCTGAGCCCCCTGGTCTTGAACTGTGGTTCGTAGAGAAGTAATCTCCCTCTGAGCATCTTCAGGTATGGACTGAATATAATTAGAAGTAGATGCAGCTAGAATCCCTGGTGGCCTACCAAAGACCTCAGATGGTACAGGTCTGAAACCCATCTCACGCACTCTACCAGGATACTCCTTCCCAAGGACTTTAGCAACTGAGTCATCCTGGGAGACTGAGTAGGACTGCCCAGGATTGACATCCCATATTTCTTTAATTTTTACCTATAAATAAAATATCAATATATATTAACACTGTAAAAACTAATAATAAGTTATTATAATAAAAAATTGACTTCATACACCAACTTCTTTTGCAAGCTCATTAACAAAACTTCCATCTAATTTTTTGTGAACATCCAACCACACTTCAGTTTAGGATGCTTTGTGCCCTAAACTCTATGACTGCATTAAGCAAAGATAAATCAACAATTTAATATATTAAATAGATAATATTGTATTATAAATATTTAAACTAATGAAAATATTACCAGAGTCATTCAACTTCTAGAAAATCTTTTTGACCCCGTAGTGTGAGGGATGACTTTCTTAGCCCGGTTTGATGCATTCTGTCTTGAGAGATCCTGAAATAAATAAAATAAAATTTAACAGTAATGTATTCAATGTCATATCCTCTTAATATACATGTATAAATGTAAAATGAGGATAATATAATAATATATATTTCAATACCATCCACTTCTCATCATGATTAAGTCAACAAAAACTTTCCACTGTTCTTTCGGTACCCCACTGGGTAGCTTCTCATACATTTGTTACATGGTTAATGAAGTATCGTTGACATTGCACCACAATCTCCATTTGAAGTCTTTCCATTTCTTAACAAAAATTTTCAACATCCACTTTCATGATATCACATCAGCAACTGTAAAGTGGAAGAACATATGTATACATAAATTCATTTTGAACATATTAGTAACATGACATTCAATTAAACCATAATGTATTAAAATTGCCTTTATTTGAGAATCAAAAACTTCATTTTTCCAACTTGGAGGCATATGTCTCCAATCATCATAAGAAATAGGTAGGGAAATGGGCTCTACTGCTAGTTGGCCTAGAATCTATCCAAGTAACCCCACGACGTCATTCGTAGGGACCCCAAATGAATTAAATGGTGTGACTATCTTTTCTCCATTCATATTCCAAACATCTAAACTTTTTATGTTTTCCTCCATGGTTGTATTTTTTTCATCTTCGATGAGAAAACAATTAGTATAAAAAAAATGTAATAAATTTATTTATATTAAAATTTGTACCTATGATAGTGACCCTCCAGTATGCCCGTGATGAACTGCAAGGGGCGTGCTACCGCCCCACTGCTGAGGCTCTTAAAGGGAGATTCAATGACTCAGTCTCTAATGGGACACCCACAGAGGGTGTGAGAGATGGTGCAGGGGGAGATGGTGCAGGGGTGTAGGCAGCTAGTGGCTCAGATGCCATGGGGAGGGAGACAGATGGATCGTCATCTGTCGTAGTAGTAGATGAAATAGTGTACCGCTTCATCCTTGGCATTCCTGTCATTTAATCAAATAAAATTAAGTTCAGAATATATATTTCAAAAAAATTATGCAGAAAAAAAATTAAAAATGATAATAGATTCCCAGTACTAACAAACAAAATATATATAATAATGATAATGAATGACTACACAAATGAAATAAGTGGTTGTTGAATGAATAAATAACTGTACATATAATCATTTTTCCCTTCAATCATGTCAGTTTCCTACTCCATTACTTCATTCATCCTTACTAGACTAATATTTTCAATATCATGATGGACAAATAATTCTGCTTCTTGTTATTGATGAGATTCAATTTCAGAGGTCAAATCTTTCACTTCATCACCCATATCATACAAATCTATTTGTATTACGCGAGAAACTACACTCCAACCTTCATCCAAAACATCATTCACATAATATACCATTTTTTTCTAGCGATGATAAGATATATGGATCATGCATTTCATGATCACCAACATCCATCAAGCGAGAGAAGTTCACAGAAGTAAATTTTAAGGAATCTCTTTTAACACCTTTGATAATATCGACCTAATTGCATTGGAATAAAACAATAGAAAAATTCCTGTGGTAGTTTAATTCAATAATATCAAGCAGCTTTACATAGTATCCCACTTCAGAAAATGTAAATATACCACTATTCTGTGTTTTCAAACCCACTTCTCAATTGACTGTATGAAATCTAAATCCATTCACATTGTAAACGTCGAAATTTCTAACTTGTTTTATAGGACCTCTAGCAAGAAACTTCAAATCTTATAACAACTCTACTCAAGTATCGGTATTCATGATCTAAAAAAAGAAATATAATTTATTGTATTTACAAAATGTATGTGTCAAACTAATATTCACATTTATTGCAATATTTATGAACTTACACGTCATGCAAACCATTCTACAAGCTCTTTATTCACAGCTTTCATTATATCTTTCTCATTTCATGTTCGGCCTCTCATTCTTCTCTTTGTTTGTATCCTCAACTCTTCAATAAATGGATTTGCAATTTCACTATTCAGCATAACATATCTATGTGCCTGTAATAATTCCAATTCTGTCAGTGTCACATTTGAGGTCCTCCCAACTGATCGGCCAATAGCAGGAAATATTTTTGATTTCTGATGTATTTGAGATTGATTCAATGTGTCTTCAACACATCCAACTCGATTAAATCTTGTCTCAATATCATCCAAGTATCTGGAATAAAAGGTAAGACACTTCGCATCCAAATAGCCTTCAGCAATAGAGCCTTCTGGTTGAGCTTTATTTCTCACGTATGCTTTCAAATTCCCAAGATATCTTTGAAATAAAATAATCATAATTATGCATTTATTTAAATGCAAAAAATTGTTTACTTAACTAAAAAACATATAAATAAAATACCTCTCAATTGGATACATCTATCGATAATGAACGGGGCCTCCTAATTTAGCTTCCTTAACCAAATGCACAGTTAAATGCATCATGACAGTAAAAAATGATGGAGGAAAGATCATTTTCATTGCACAAAGGGTAAATACAAACCTCTCCTAGAGGTTGTCAAGATAAAATGGATGTAGATATTTCTCACATAATTGCCTGAAAAATGTGCAGAATTGGAGTACAACAACATTAACTTTTTCAGGTAATAATGTACGCAATGCCAATGGTAGTAACTGTTGTAACAAAATATGTGAATCGTGACTTTTCAATCCATGTAACTTATGATTATTCAAGTCAACACACCTCAATATGTTACTAAAATACCCATCAGATACCTTCACATTCTTTAAAATTCTAATGAATGTATCTTTATCCCTATTTTTCATTGCAAAAATTTTTGTAGCATACTTTTTATTCTCATCTGGCCAGAGATCACGTTTTATGTTCATTACTTGTAAGTCTTTGCGAGCATTGAGATGATCCTTCGAATTTTCATGCTCATTAAGTAATGTGAAAATAAAATTGTCACAGACATTATTCTCAATATGCATCACATCAATATTATTCCGTAAAAAATTAAATTCCCAATACGAAAGTTTGAAGAATATACTTTTTTTCTTTCATTGTTGCATTCTGATTTCACTTGACGATGCACTTCAGACCTGTTTTCCGCTATCATTCAAATGATGAACATTCCCAAATTCTGTTTCAACATTTTCAAGTTGTGTCAATATTTTAGAACCAATTAACAACTTTGGAGGTGGCCTACGATCAATGAAACCATTAAATTTTGATTTGTTCAGCCGAAATCTGTGAGATACATCAAGAAATCTTTGATGGCACAAGAAGCACCATTTTCTAATATGAGGTAGCCATTTGGGCTCAAAATTAAAGTTAAAAATGGGACAATCCAAACCCGTGTAAGTATTCCAACCAGATAAATTCTCAAGCCCAGGGAAGTCACTAATGGTCCACATTAAAGCAGCATGCATTTTGAACATTGTTTTAGAAGAAGCATCAAATGTCTCAACACCGTTGCTCCATAAATCCTGCAATTCGTCAATAAAATGTTGCAAGTATACATCAATATCATTTTCAGGCATTTTTTTTTCAGGAATAATCATCGAAATGATAAAATATGTTTATTGCATACACATACACGGAGGCAGATTGTAAGGGATCAAAACAACTGGTCAAATGCTATAACTGTTACTTAAATTCCCAAATGGGTTGAATCCATCGGCATCCAATTCCAATCGAACATTCCTAGGATCAGCTGAGAAATATGGATGTAATAAATCAAATGTCTTCCACGATTGTGAATCTCGTGGATGTCTCATTAACCCATCATTGTTATTATCTACAGAATACCACTTTATGTGTTCAGAAATTTTCGATGACATGAATAATCTTTGAAATCGAGGCTTCAAAATAAAGTAATGCAAAACCTTTGCAGGTGTGTTCCTTTTCTTCTTCTCCATGAAATTATGTTGATTCAGACTTCCAACATCACCCTTTGACTACCATCTAGAAGAAGAACATTTTTTGAAATTCTATCTACTTGAATCCTCTCTCCAATAAAGCATACAATCATTGGGACACGCATGTATTTTTGTATAATTCAGACCAAGCCTGTTAACAACTTTTTTCATATCATAAAAAGACTCGGGGATTTTTTCTTCAGGAAATGCATCATGAATCAATTCCAATATCATGTAAATTTCCTTATTTGTAATTCCACATAGACATTTGATATGGTACAACTTCAGCAGAAAAGAAAGATTTGAATATTTCAAACACCCACTATACAACTCTTGATTTCCATCGTCAACTAAATCATGAAACACATTTTCCTCAGTGAAGTTTTATCTTCATTTGGATCCACAGAATCAAGATGAGGATCCAATGATATGTTACAATCTTGATATGGTTGTGTTACAGTCTCAAAAACATCACTTGTCATGTTGCAATTTGTAGCACCCTCATCTGGTTGTTTTGTTATGTTTTGATGTTGATAGTGGTGTCTTGTAGTGCCGAATGCATCATTTATGAGGTTTTTCATTTCATTTTCCATTGTCGACGAAGTTGGGACTTCATTCTGTGGATTAACATCAGTGCTCAATCTTTCTGTAACGTTCGATTCTCCATGCCAAATCCAACACAAATATTAATCAGGGAATTTCTTCAGTATTAAATGTTCATAAACTTCATCTCTCTTCAACCATCTTCTAAATTTACATTTAGTACATGGACGTCTTATTATCCCTTCAACGGATTTATTAGAAATTTCAAAATCTAAAAACTCCTTCAAACCCTTAACATACTGAGGTGTGTTCCTCGGTAATGTGATCCAGCTTTTATCCATGTATATCACAATGTGCCTACACAATATTAAAAAAAACACATAGTTACTACTAAATAGAGAAATATATTCATATATACGATAGTGTAAGATTACAAAAACATAATATAATAAAGATGATCCATTGATCATAAAGTAGGCATAATATAATTGTACTTATTTGAGGAGAATATTCTCAAGTTTATGTGCTATGGTGTAGTGAAATCCATACTATTTTTGATGTGATCACACGAGGAACTGCACATGTTGTAGCTATATTAGATCTTAGATTCTTGGGATTAAGTATACTAAGGTTATTATTGGGCCTATAATGTTTGACATGCGCTTCCAAACTAGGCTTGGTGTGTATTTTGTTCTAGTAGAATAGACCTGGCATGAACTCGGGTTTGCATGGATGTACTTTTGTGTTGCCTATGCACTTTTGATTGAGGTTTCTTGGTATCCATTTAATTTTTTACTACACCAGTAGATACTAGATTCAATTCATGAACATAAGTATCATGATTCATCACCATTAAACATTTTGATATAGTAAAGAGATATTATTATCCACTCATTTGTTAAATTCAATAAAAATTATTATTTAATCAATTTAGTTCATTAGATCCAGCTGGATTTATTATTTTCCATTACAATTCTTATATTTCCATCAAATGCTCCTCTAAGCATTAATCTAATCATCCCATAGTTTCCATTATTCCATAAACCAACATCAATACGCATCCCATGAGTTCAATGTCAATTACATTATCAATTTCATAATCATGGTATTCAATGATCAATCATAAGTTACCACAATGTGATACACTCAATAGGGCATATAGAAACTACAACAAGTAGTTGGGAACCAAAATAATCATCCATTTGATAACAATAAATCAAATCATTCAACAATGAATAAGAAAGATGGGAATACCCATCTCTAAATTGAAACATAAACAACCCATCAAAAAGCTTCACACAATAACCCAACAAACATGATAACACAACTCTCAACCTGGGGCATCTATTCCTATTAACCATATGACAATAAATGGAAAAAAGAGATCCCCTCTCTTAAAAAACACCATCCTCCACTTTTTTCCATCAAAACCCCAGACATAAATCTTAAAATGCCTCTACCACCCTAGAGCACACATATATAGAATCAAAAGTATTTTTATCATCAGAAACACAAGGGGAAACTACGTCCGTAAAAAAATTGATAAAATCCTTTAGAAACCAAGAATAGACTCACCTAGCCCCAAATAATTATTTCCATAACCAACCTAATCATTACCAACTTGAATTAATAGATTCATTATGCACAGGTTTCATATTAATTTTTTTAACAAGTTTTATATTCCTATGTGAAATTTATATTAGAAATTTTATGTTTCTAAATTTTTAATATTTTTTTAATCAGTTTGTTTATAATTATGTTTTGTAACTCTGATTTATTGGATGACTTATAAGTCTGATACCTATACTCTAATCATTAGACAATCTCTGAGTCTGATTACTTTAACAAATGTGGTTTGGGTTTTATGTTAGTTTAGTTTTTTAAATATAAATTCACCCTCACACTCTTGTTTCTATCATATACTCTTACAATACAATGTTTTCTACATCGATTAGATTTAAAATTATTGAAAATTAATTTAATTAAACCATATTGAAAGGAACCAAATCTAAATGAACAAAATAATATAGAACTGAAGACGTGTAAGACTCATTGAATATATCTAAATAATACAAGACTGGATAAAAATAGATGAAAAAGAAATGACTCGAACCATATTTAACATTCCAAATCCAACATAATTATAATTGAAAAAAAAACAAATAAAATTTAATTGAATTTAACGGAAGTGAACACAATTGACCCATACAAAACTAAACCTAACAAAACCAAATCAAAATTAATTTAGTCAAAATGAAACACAAAAACCTAGAATGACATGTACTGATCCAAAATAATAGATCTAAATCTAAGTATTCAATATTCGGTATCCCCTCAGACCTATTTTACCAAACTAAAATACAATGACATGTCCAAAAATAGGAAATAAATATGAAATATTTGTAATAAATTGATCTAAAAAATATTAAAACCAACCAACCCTAACCTTTACACAATTTCTAAAAAAACTATTTATAACATGTACACATTTATTTCAAAACATTTGAAATCAAAAATTTAGAAACCCATTGCTTTTAAGATCATTTCATGGTTTAACTAATCAATTACAAGGGTATTTACTAAAAATGCTAATTTTAAGACCATTAAAGCTCCACTCATATACACTGATTGCATAAATTTATTCCAATGAGTTAAAATTTTAAAAATCATTTTATATTAAAAATTGTTTCATTGGACGAGTTTAACCTAAATCATTACACTTTAATCGTTCAATTTTAAAAAATAAACCCTCATATAAAATTAACAAAACCATTATAAAACATTTAAATTATCTAATTTTATATCTTATAAATATTCGTATTGACAATCACTACTTTAAAATGTATCACAATTTTTCAAATTAAAGAAAAAGTGATCAAACAAACCATAAAAATTATGAACCAACCTATCGAGAGTAAAATTAAATTGAATCAAACTTAATAAAAATCAAACCTTAAATGAATTAAAGTGTAACAATAGTTATGAAAATAATATAAATCTTATTTTATTTCATTTAACTACACTAAATTCAACTGAATAAAATGAAAAAAAAATGTATAAAATTGAATTGAAATGAACCAAATCATATATATTCAATATTTCCAAACACTATTTTAACTAAAAAATACTAAATAACTATAAATTGAAAAAAAAATAGACCAATCCAAATTGATCTGAAAAAAACTAGATCGAACTAAACTAAATTATATTTACCCAAGATAAATTGAACTCATATGTTTTATTCATAAACAGAACAAAAAAATATGAATTCAATGTAAACATGAAAAATTATCCTAAACAATACTTGCTCATAGTAAACTCACCAGGATAAGGGGGATCACGGGGTCGCGCGGGAGAAGGGGTGTCGCGGGGTCGCGGAGTCACGGGGGAGAAGGGGGGTCGTCGGGAGAAGGGGGGTCGCTGGGGGGTCGCCGGGGGGTCGCCGGGGGGTCGTCGGGAGAAGGGGGTCGCGGGGGGTCGCCGGGAGAAGGGGGGTCACGGGGGTTTGGGGGGAGAATTAGGGTCGGGGTCAGGGGGGAGAATTAGGGTCGGGGGGAAGGGGGGAAGGGTCGGGAGTGTAAAAAAAAGAGATGATTTCACGACGGTTTATTATAAACCGCCGCGAAACCATTTTACAAAAAGGTTTAGCGGCGGTTTTGTGAACCGCCGCTAAAGTCAATTTATGTTATAGTGAATGGTCCCATATGTGAAGCCTATGTTCTAGGTAAGATTTTGGGCATGATGGTATGACTCCAAAATCTTCACTACAACACAGAGTGCCTTTTGTAACAATGCCAAAAACATATCGAATGAGATGTTAGTCCACTGATTCAAAATCTTTAAGTGTGGTGACACTATAATAAATGACAATTTACTAAATCATGTTCATCCAAGAGATAATTCAATATATGTATTGTCATAAGTTTCAAAAAACATCAATGATTTTCCTTCTGCACTAAAATAGAGACCCCCCACACCAATTTTATTATTCTCGATGTTAATTCCTTCAAGAAGAAAACGATGTATCATTTCATTTAGCATTACATTCATTGGATCAACCTCTATTTTAACACTTTCTGCTTGGTGATGAACGATATACTCTTCCCCACGACATGTCCAATTCTTATATTTTTTCAAAAAAAACATTCAAGAACAAGTGTTCCCTCACAACATCTTGTTTCAATAGAAATTTGTTTGCACATTTTTTCATTTAAACTAATAAAATCACTTTGAAATCCACTGGTGAAGTCAATAAATTGTGTGATCCCCACAAATTATTCTATAAAAAAATCTATATGATGAATCAATTCATCTATTATTCATATTTTCATCTATATAATATTAAATAATTGGCATATAATAATAATATTTATGAATATAACACATGGTTAAATGGTACATATTATATATTAAACTTATCATTAAATTGGATTTACACATAATTTTTTCTATAAAAAAACTAAATTTATATGAGTAAATTCTTAAAAATTGATTATTGTTTGTAAAAATAGAACATATATTCTCATATTTTTTAGTTTTTTATCGTTAAAATAAAAATATAAAACATAAGTTTTGTCTTTTAAACATTTTAATATAAAAAATATTTTATAGATTGTTAAACTGAAAAAAAAAATACGACAAATGTTGTGTATCTTGTAAAAAAAATAATAAACAATACATGTTTCATTCCAAAGATCAAATATTGTGTTATAAATCACACAAAATAATTCTTATAAGAATGTCTACACATTTTGTGCATTTGTAAATCAAAACTATTACTCAAATTTAAAAGATATTCACATTTTTCATGAATTTATTATTTATATAAAATATTTTTAATGACCAAATATTTAAAATATTAGATTGTAATATTATAATATTATAATACATTTTTATTATGTTACCCTTTTACCATGTTATTATTTTAATAATAATTAACTAATAAATCCAAATCCATGCAAAAATATATCAAAAAAAGTAACAACCTCAACTCTAGTAGCCCATATCCAGTGATTATTTACTGAAATGGTAATAAAATACATGATATTACATAAAACAAGATCCATAAATTTAGTAGTCTTGGGAGACTCGATGCATACTTGGATACTACATTTTTTTGAAACTCAAAGTATATGAAACATTATTAACCCCCTACTTAACTGTACATCACACGGAGTATTCTTCATGATTTCTTAGGGAAACAATATAAAGGGTGAACATGGATACACGGTAAGGGGTAGCGTATGGCGAAAACTAACATGGTATAAACATGACATACATAATATATCATTAATAAATAATTAAATGTTTTCATATAAATGATGACATAAGCATAACATAATTCATGGATGGCATAACAATGGAAATGAATAATTACATGAATAATAATGATAGATCTCAGAATAATGAAATGAATGATATTAACATTATAACCATATCATTAAGGCCTCATACTAAGACACCATACATAAAAGGGTAGTCATACACTCAATACTCAAGTTAGTTCGTCTCATGAGACCTGTCAATACATTGGGGGGCTGTATAATTATGAATCTCATCTGTCACATTATAAGTCCAATGCATCCATTGTATGAAAATAATTTATAACAATACATTCATAATGTTTTTCAAGGAACCTCATACATAAATATTGATAAGTGTTATAATTATCCATATATAGATAATGAATGTACGGATTGTCAAGGTTTCAAAAGTTAATGGAATAATACGACAACCTGGGTGAATATCCATCTATCAAATTAGAAACTTAATAGGATATTCACAATGTGAAGAAACACACCCTTATTAAAGTAATGATAATATAGTAATATGGCATGATACTTTCATCATATAAGTGTTTCAATAATAATTAGTCATTGAATAAAATAGTTTTAAATGGTAGGAGACCAAAGAAATGATAAAAAAATCCCCTCAAAAAATAGGATTATGTAATTGTGTATATTTGATACGCATTAAGGACATATAACCTCTTTAATAAATAACTCCCAATATTGGCAGCTTCGATGTCGAAAGTGTAACGCCCCGACCCCAGCTACCCAGAGTCGGTGCATTACTTCGTAACATTGGCATGATCACAAAAGATCAAGTCTCGACAGACCGATTAGTTTAGTAGCCTTGGAAACACTAGATACCTTCATAAGTCTTACACTACATCATAAAGTGAAAAACTAATAACAAAGTCTTCATAGTCTACACTCATATCATCTTCTGTCTATCCCTGCAGGTCATTCATAAAATAATTCTTCACATCCTGGAAAATATTAAAACATTGAAAGGGGTGATCTCAGATGCTCAGTAAGGATAACAATATTGCGGAAGCTTTCATAAATAAACATTAACATTTAAGGAAATGTATAACTAAAACAAAAGCCTATTAAACATGAACTTCAACATAATATGGAAAAAGTAAAATGAGATAATTCTATTTACTTATTCATGTGGATATTCTACTGGTCGAATAATCACATGAAATATCATTAACCACTTTCATAATGATGGAATGCATAATGCCAGACTATCATAACCACGTAGCCAAGGCCTCGTGCCAAGACCACAAATAAGATTTTGTCAAGGCCTCGTGCCAAGACACTAGTTTGTCTCATGAGACCTGCCGATGCATCGAGGAGCTATAGCGGGCTCCACCCGTCACTTATTAAGTCCAATGCATTCCTCATATGAATAGGTTTAAACATATCATAAACCATAACATAATCGTATCACATAAAACATGCATAAAGGAAACATAACATTTCCACATTTCAATCACAAGATATCAATACAACACATTGATATAATAAAAACGCTTTCAAAACCATTTTCAATACCAAAATAAAATAAAGTTAAAACTTTGTATTTATTTTTCATTAAAAAAACTGATGGCTTGTAGAGGAATTCGAAACTCAAATAATGGTCACAGCGGCGGAGAAGTCGTTGTCGCCGCATAAGTACGGAAAGAAAAACATTCCCTTTTTGTCGTTTAGTAAAACGCTTTGCATAAAAAAGATTCCTTTTGAATAAACATAAAAGTCAAAGGGGTTTATACACCGTATAAAAGAAATTTGTGTATAAAACCAAATATGCCTCAATGAAGGAGATTGAGACGAAGTCCTTAAAAAGATCATTTTTAAAATAAAATAGATCTATTATGTGTATTCATTATAGGTACACATAAATAAAGTAAAAATACAAAATAGGACATAATAACATCATGACATAATTTGAAAGTAGGAGATTAACCCAAAGAATGGAAATTGGGTTAAGAAGTTCCCTTACCTTGCGTCCTGTCCTGACTCGACCGTTCTTTAACCTCCTGAATAATAAACTAGAGTTAATTCCTATTTACTTAAGAACCTTTTTAATGTTCATTATTCCTTTTATATCCCTTATTACCATGTTATGAACATTATGTAATCATTTAAGTTTATAACGGTCATTTTGTCGATCTTAGGTACTTGAGTCAAAAATAACATTCTTATAATTACAAGTTGTTCATGTGGTGATATATCCATTATATCTAGAATTATGTTCATGATGTAGATATCATATATATCATATATATCCAGTATATACATGTATTTATAATATTACATAACATTTAGAGGTAAGAAATGAAATGCACCATTCATGGAGACGGTAAGCCGTACGTACGCATGAACGCTACTTTCATTTCTATTTCGTATTTAATGGAATGAAATCATAATTATATAAAGGTATAATATAGTTACAGTATAATATCATATATAATATCATTTACTCCATCCTTTATACATCCCACATATGGCATTAACAATTCACATCACTTTGAGGGGGCGGTAGTCCGCACTTCCTAAAATGAAATTATCGCGTTTACCCATAATGGAAATCATAAGGTATGCCATAAAAGAGAAATACAGAAGCATAAGTAAAACATAAACATATTATATATCCTATATAAATATAGTGACATCTTAATGGCCACCTTTGAAGGTGTTATATGAGTTTTGAACAATCATCGTTTCGTGAGGTAGAAATTCGTCATCCACAGAAACCGTATGTTCTTTAACCATTAGATGTAGGTGTGTGAAAGTGTAGCTTGAATCCTTCTTATAAAAACATCCTAGTATATTTAGTATACTGGTGTTGTTACAAAAGAAATGAATAAAAATAGTTTAGGGGGTTGGAGAAGAAAAATAAAACAAAACAACATTAGAGAAGACATTACCTCAAAATCGGGTAACTCTTTTTGATTTGAGCCAAAGGCTTCCTTGGGAAGAGTTCTGCCCAAAGTTAGGCTTCTAGGAGTAAGGGAGGGAAGTTGGGAGAGTATTTGGGCAGAGTTTGGCCGAGCCAAATGGCTTGAAAGTGTGAATGAGGTGGTAGAGGTGGGGGCCTTTTATAAGAGGAGAGGAGGGGCACTCTTGGAAAGTAAGGAAATTTTACATTATTATACAATGATTTTCGGATTCTAAAGGTCCCACACTTATATAATTCGTGGATAAGGTGATAAGGGTTCTAAATATACCCATCCAATAGTATTTGGACAAGTTTAAGCCTTGGATTGTACATTATATTTTCATTTTATTAAAATCGTTAAATAATGAGGTCATCGCTGCATCATAATGATGTCATAAATAATTTAATTTATTTAATGTCTAAAAATTATAAAAAAAATACTATGATGTAGGAAAGATTTTTATCTTTCCAATGACTATTTATAGTCAAAAATATGACTTGTATAACCCCATGTAAAAATTGTTTTAGTAAAACATTTCATGTTTGTGTCATTTTTTACTTTAACATTAAATAAAAGGTATTTATGTCATTTTCTAACTAAAGTGGCTCCATGGGGTCCCCAAGTTGACCCATGGATTTTCTTGGTCGGCCATGACACATCCAATGAGGGTATGACATGTGTCAAGATCATCTCATATTATTAAAACATTATTTTTACCTTAAACTACACTAATTACCTCTAATCGCGATTAAGAACTTAAAAGTTACTATTCACCAAAAATTATTTTAATCTCATTGAACCACATTTTACTTCTTAATGACAACCATGTATGTCGTATTTTTTAAATTCAAAACACAGAAGTGGTAAAATTTTATTTAAACGAAAAATCAGTTTTTATATGTACCACTTAGTGGTTTCACTATTCATCAAAAATTGAAGTTTTTCAGAAAAATCCCAAAAATTCACCCTAAGCTATATTTGATATTCCGATTTCAAAAATGATGTCTATTTTACAAAATTCCAAACATATAAGTTTCATTAATTAATTTTATAATTAATTCCCGCTGTCACAACAAATAGCGTGTTTTTAAGAAACAATTTATATCAAAAGATTGGCAATTGTTTATGTCCAATTTCAATGTTAAATTAATTCTAATGACCACCATTGGATAAAATGGTAAAAAAATATTCTAATTATACTTTAAAACCAATAAATAGTATAATTTATCACTATAAATTATTTTGATTAAAAAAGTTGTTTTTAAGTATTTTTTACTATTCATAAAAAATTAGAAGTTCTCAGAAAAATACCAAAAATTCAACATAGGCTAATTTCGATATTTTGAATCCAAAAATGAAGTCCATTTTTAAATATAAAATTTCTATAATTTTAAAAAGTGTTTATTACTATTCATAATGGCTACTATGATTAGTCGCGGTATTTTATAACTCGAAGTTGCGTACAATGCAAGCTATTGGATTATTGAATGAGAAGCGTATTGTGGAAGCTTGGGGTGTTACATTCTCCCCTCCTTCAATAAATTGCGTCCTCGCAATTTGAAATTTTTTCTTGGAAAATAAAAGGTTGAAAATAGAAAATACCTTTGTGGAAAACCCACATCAGAAATAAGATTAATAAAATTTAGCCTTAATAAGAGGGAAAGGGAAATAAAAAAGTCACCACCCAATTATGATCTCGATTAGGAGAACATTGGTAGCAATTAGAGACATATAATTGGAGGAAAAACGTAAATATTTGTAGGGAGTGATTGAGGTCATCAATCACAATCAACTGTCAAATTGAGGGCCTCAAAGCCTTCAATCTATATTGATTTAAAATATCATCAGTTCAACAAGACATAAGGTATTAGGATAACACATTTTTTTGTTTTAATATCCCTTTACTAAAGTTTAAGAATTAATTTATTCATTGAATAAGAGATAGGTATATATATATTTATGCTTGACAATTAGAGTTTCAACCTTCAACTCATCTTTCACTCAAAAAGATAATAGAACTCAAAAATATAATACTTATCCTAATTGTATAAGGTTCCAAATGTTAACACATACCATTTAGATTAGTAAAATTATTTTGTAACAACCAGGGACTTCCTGTAGGCTAGTGGTAGGAAATAAAGGCCTGTCGCACTATGGTTGTGGGTTCGATTCCTGCAACTTTGTCCGACGCGACGGTTATGCCCCACCCTGCAGGTTGTCCTTTTCCTAAAACTATAGTATTATAATACTCCAAAAATAATCTTCATAAATTTTTTAACCTTTAATAATACTATCCAAAGATCAACTTAATCCACTCCAACCTTTATAGTTATCCAAAATACCTCCGTCCAGACTTTTTCTAAAAGGTCTCTATATTCCAAAATCAATTGTAACATCAGATTCTCCAAACAAAGTAAAGTTTCTCTTATTGTCACATACTAAAAATATGATTACCTTCATCATATTAAAACCTTACTGAAACAACAAGTACTGTAGTACAATCCTTATATATATATCACATTATTCTAATAACTAGAATATAATCCATGAGTCCAAAAGCATCAATACATTAATTATTCCGCTTCAACTGTAGTAACAGCATAAGATTTTCCTTGATCCCTTGGCCTTTTCTAAGGTAAGTTTCCCTGATGCTTAGGACATTCATTTGCATAATTCCCCATTTCCCTACAATTGTAGCATTCAACATTGATAGCCTCTTTCTTTCCCTTGCAATCACGCGCCTGGTGACCTTTTTCTCCACATTTATAACAAACTCTCATTCCTTTTAGGCAAGTACCAGGGTGATTCTTCCCACAATTATCACATAATGGAAAATCCTTCTTTCCCTTTTTCCCTTTATCTGTCTCTTGTTCCACCGTTCTCTTCTTCTCTTGCTTTACTTTGTTGTTATAAGACTTAGAGAATTCCTTTTCTGTCTTGATAGCACATGAGACAATATCTTCGTATGTTGAGAAAGATTGTGATACTAAAGCTCTACGGAGAAATGGTTTTAACCCATCAAAGAAACGATCAATCTTACCTCTTGGGTTACGTATATAATCTTCAGCATACCTCACCAACCTTGTAAAGTTGGCCTCATACTTTGCGACATTCTCATACTCCTTTTGCCTCAGACTCAGAAATTGTCTTTCCATATCTGCTCGATGGTCATGTGGAAAGTATTTTTCTAAAAAAAGATCCTTGAACTGTCTTCATTCCATATTTGATACTTCATCATCTTCCTTTGTGTTTTGAATCAGCGACCACCATTGATCGGCATCTCCAGTGAGGCGGTAGACCGCCATGACAACCTTCTCCCCTTCACTACTCCCCAAGGCGTGGAATATTTTCTCTAAGGAGTTTATCCATTGCTCAGCTACTAATGGATTTTTACCCCCATTAAATGTTGGTGGTTGTTGCCTCATGAAGCGGTCTAACATTGATCCTCCACGTTGCGGATCAGGGTGCTCCATACGAGTAAGGTTATTATTCATAACCTGAGTGAGTTGTCCTAGTATGGTAATAAGTTGATCAGCACCAGTTGTATCTCCAGATCCACAATAATTATCTTGAGCAGGAGGGCAATCCCTACACGGAGTGCGTGCATTGATACGGTTTTCATTCCTTACACTAGGCGCCATTTCTAAACAATGGCATAAACTAGATTAGTTTATAAATTAAAATACATAATTCCATATTTGTAAAACACTTTACATAAATTGAACTATTTATGGATATAATCCATAATCATAAAAAGGAATGTTTTCTTTGAGGAAGTATATAATCATAACCCCTCATAGTGGTTTGTAAAGAAAACGAGAATTATCCTAAGCATACCCCTCGGGAGTGTCGTAACCAAGAGTGCAGCAAGGCCCGTTGTCGTGCACCAGTTCCCATTCGAGTCTAGCTCAAAGCGGTGTTTTCGGGTTTTACCCCTAGGTACATCTGTTCCAGAGCCGCCTCTACCTGCTCATACCCAGACAGGGATGTATTGCTCGGAAAACTCACAAAATCTCTACAATAACAAAATTCTAGGAAGTTCTTCTATACTAATCCTCAAAGTCTATCCTTGGGCTATGTTCTCTAATTAGAGTTTATCTAAATCTAGCTTCCAAGGTTAGTACTAAACTGCCTCTGATACCAACTGTAACGCCCCGACCCCAGCTACCCTGCATTACTTCGTAACATTGGCATGATCACAAAAGATCAAGTCTCGACAGACCGATTAGTTTAGTAGTCTTGGAAACACTAGATACCTTCATAAGTCTTACACTACATCATAAAGTGAAAAACTAATAACAAAGTCTTCATAGTCCACACTCATATCCTCTTCTGTTTATCCCTGCAGTTCATTCATAAAATACTTCTTCACATCCTGGAAAATATTAAAACATTGAAAGGGGTGAGCTCAGATGCTCAGTAAGGATAACAATATTGCGGAAGCTTTCATAAATAAACATTAACATTTAAGGCAATGTATAACTAAAACAAAAGCCTTTTAAACATGAACTTAAACATAATATGGCAAAATTAAAATGAGATAATGTCATTTACTTATTCACATGGATATTCTACTGGTCGAATAATCACATGAAATATCATTAACCACTTTCATAATGATGGAATGCATAATGCCAGACGATCATAACCACGTAGCCAAGGCCTCGTGCCAAGACCAAAAATAAGATTTTGTCAAGGCCTCATGCCAAGACACTAGTTTGTCTCATGAGACCTGCCGATGCATCGAGGAGCTATAGCGGGCTCCACCCGTCACTTATTAAGTCCAATGCATTCCTCATATGAATAGGTTTAAACATATCATAAACCATAACATAATCGTATCACATAAAACATGCATAAAGGAAACATAACATTTCCACATTTCAATCACAAGATATCAATACAACACATTGATATAATAAAAACGCTTTCAAAACCATTTTCAATACCAAAATAAAAGAAAGTTAAAACTTTGTATTTATTTTTCATTAAAAAAAATGATGGCTTGTAGAGGAAGCCGAAACTCAAATAATGGTCACGGCGGCGGAGAAGTCGTTGTCACCGCATAAGTACAGAAAGAAAAACATTCCCTTTTTTTCGTTTAGTAAAACGCTTCGTATAAAAAAGATTCTTTTTGAATAAACGTAAAAGTCAAAGGGGTTTATACACCGTATAAAAGAAAGTTGTGTATAAAACCAAATATGCCTCAATGAAGGAGATTGAGACGAAGTCCTTAAAAAGATCATTTTTAAAATAAAATAGATCTATTATGTGTATTCACTATAGGTACACATAAAGAAAGTAAAAATACAAAATAGGACATAATAACATCATGACATAATTTGAAAGTAGGAATTAACCCAAAGAATGGAAATTGGTTTAAGAAGTTCCCTTACCTTGCGTCCTGTCCTGACTCGACCGTTCTTTAACCTCCTGAATAATAAACTAGAGTTAATTCCTATTTACTTAAGAACCTTTTTCATGTTAATTATTCCTTTTATATCCCTTATTACCATGTTATGAACATTATGTAATCATTTAAGTTTATAACGGTCATTTTGTCGATCTTAAGTACTTGAGTCAAAAATAACATTCTTATAATTACAAGTTGTTCATGTGGTGATATATCCATTATATCCAGAATTATGTTCATGATGTAGATATCATATATATCATATATATCCAGTATATACATGTATTTATAATATTACATAACATTTAGAGGTAAGAAATGAAATGCACCGTTCATGGAGACGGTAAGCCGTACGTACGCATGAACGCTACTTTCATTTCTATTTCGTATTTAATGGAATGAAATCATAATTATATAAAGGTATAATATAGTTCCAGTATAATATCATATATAATATCATTTACTCCATCCTTTATACATCCCACATATGGCATTAACGATTCACATCACTTTGAGGGGGCGGTAGTCCGCACTTCCTAAAATGAAATTATCGCGTTTACCCATAATGGAAATCATAAGGTATGTTATAAAAGAGAAATACAGAAGCATAAGTAAAACATAAACATATTATATATCCTATATAAATATAGTGACATCTTAATGGCCACCTTTGAAGGTGTTATATGAGTGTTGAACAATCATCGTTTCGTGAGGCAGAAATTCGTCATCCACAGAAACTGTATGTTCTTTAACCATTAGATGTAGGTGTGTGAAAGTGTAGCTTGAATCCTTATTATAACAACATCCTAGTATATTGAGGATACTGGTGCTGTTACAAAAGAAATGAATAAAAAGAGTTTAGGGGGTTGGAGAAGAAAAATAAAACAAAACAACATTAGAGAAGACATTACCTCAAAATCGGGTAACTCTTTTTGATTTGAGCCAAAGGCTTCCTTGGGAAGAGTTCTGCCCAAAGTGAGGTTTCTAGGAGTAAGGGAGGGAAGTTGTGAGAGTATTTGGGCAGAGTTTGGCTGAGCCAAATGGCTTGAAAGTGTGAATGAGGTGGTAGAGGTGAGGGTCTTTTATAAGAGGAGAGGAGGGGCACTCTTGGAAAGTAAGGAAATTTTACATTATTATACAATGCTTTTCGGATTCTAAAGGTCTCACACTTATATAATTCGTGGCTAAGGTGATAAGGGTTAGAAATCTACCGATCCAATAGTCTTTGGACAAGTGTAAGCCTTGGATTGTACTTTATCTTTTCATTTTATTAAAATCGTTAAATAATGAGGTCATCGCTGCATCATAATGATGTCATAAATAATTTAATTTATTTAATGTTTAAAAATTATAAAAAAATACTATGATGTAGGAAATCTTTTTAGATTTCCAATGACTATTTATAGTAAAAAATATGACTTGTATAACCCCATGTAAAAATTGTTTTAGTAAAACATTTCATGTTTGTGTCATTTTTTACTTTAACATTAAATAAAAGGTATTTATGTCATTTTCTAACTAAAGTGGCTCCATGGGGTCCCCAAGTTGACCCATGGATTGTCTTGGTCGGCCATGGCACATCCAATGAGGGTAGGACATGTGTCAAGCTCATCTCATATTATTAAAACATTATTTTTACCTTAAACTACACTAATTACCTCTAATCGCGATTAAGAACTTAAAAGTTACTATTCACCAAAAATTATTTTAATCTCATTGAACCACATTTTACTTCTTAATGACAACCATGTATGTCGGATTTTTGAAATTAAAAATACAGAAGTGGTAAAATTCCATTTAAACGAAAAATCAGTTTTTATAAGTACCACTTAGTGATTTCACTATTCATCAAAAATTGAAGTTTTTCAGAAAAATCCCAAAAATTCACCCTAAGCTATATTTGATATTCCGATTTCAAAAATGGTGTCTATTTTACAAAATTCCAAACATATAAGTTTCATTAATTAATTTTATAATTAATTCCCGCTGTCAGAACAAATAGCGTGTTTTTAAGAAACAATTTATATCAAAAGATTGGCAATTGTTTATGTCCAATTTCAATGTTAAATTAATTCTAATGACCACCATTGGATAAAATGGTAAAAATATATTCTAATTATACTTTAAAACCACTAAATAGTATAATTTATCACTATAAATTATTTTGATTAAAAAAGTTGTTTTTAAGTATTTTTCACTATTCATAAAAAATTAGAAGTTCTCAGAAAAATACCAAAAATTCAACATAGGCTAATTTCGATATTCCGAATCCAAAAATGAAGTCCATTTTGAAATATAAAATTTCTATAAATTTAAAAGTGGTTATTACTATTCATAACGGCTACTATGATTAGTCGCGGTGTTTTAGAACTCGAAGTTGCGTACAATGCAAGTTATTGCATTATTGAATGAGAAGCGTATTGTGGAAGCTCGGGGTGTTACAGAAAGTTCACTTACGCCAAAATCGTTTTTAATACAAAATGGAACAAATAGAGGATGAACTTGATATATGTTGGCCCAACATAGATTGAGTCCCCCTCTTAAAAAGTTTAAGATCCACAATATCACAAATACAGGGCATATTTAGGTATTTGAATAATCATACTATGGATATGTAATTTTTTGCATTATAATGACTTGAAAAAGGTTATATAAGGAGAGGGAATGATAATCTCTCATTCATTTTACAATAAAGCATTTACAACAATAAACATAAAAATATTTGATATGGAAGTGTACATGAATTAAGGACTACAAAAGAGAAATAAAGAGAAAAGACTGAGAACCCTTACCTCACCAAATAGTTTCCTAATGCTTGAGAAAATACGCCTTAGAGCCTTAAGAGCTTCTTGGGAGGACTCTTGAGAGGAAGATTGAAAATAGAATTGCACTCAATGGTTTGGGGGTGAACATGAATGAGTGGATGTGTGAGTATTTATAGTAAATGAGGAATAATTGTTAAATAATCTTTTTGACTTGGACTTTGGAAATCTATGTTTTGGTAAATTGAATACCATTGGATTTACCATGGTTTTAAATCATGACATTTGAATTTTATAATATGGTCGTTAACATTTATGAATTAAAAAACAAAAATCTATTTTTATATTATTTTTCCATGAAAATATCAATTTCCCACAATTTTTTTAAAAAAAAAATTTAAAATACATTTTTGACTTTGGAAACCTCTTTATAGGTTTTTTTTTTTTTTTTTTTGCATTTGATTTTAATATTTTAGAATACATTATTTAAATTAACTGGGAGTCTTAATCACTCGGAAATGGATATAAAATGATACAGGAAGATGCTCGGAGCCCTAATCGCTCGATGACGGCCGCTAAGGCTCCTCCCCCGCCGATAGGGGAGGGGCAACCGGAGGAAGACACATTTTTCACTCCCGATTTCGAAGGCATTGAGATTGGTTTTCGAGCTTCTAAACCAATTGAGGGAGAACGCGGAGATCTCCCCCATTTGAATTTGCAAAGCTTTGATGCTACTTGATTTTTTTCTGGGGGTTAGGTTCGATCAACGTCACCCTTCAGCGCTTGAATTTGATCATCATGTTTATACTGAACGGGGTTTGCGAAGTCGCGTTTTGGTTCGTTTTTTAGATTTTTGGAACATGCTCACACAACTCTGACAAGGATGGTTTTGTGTTAGCCTGGTTCTGAGTTTCATGAATCTTTTCGTCGTTTTGGTTCATGTTGTTCAGGTGGTCATTTGATCTTTGCTTGCACAAGGATCCTCCGACGTCCATTATTTGGGTAAGATTCTCATTTCTGCATTTACCATTCTGGAACCCTGTGGCGTTGAAGCTAATTGGTAATTCTTTGGGGTGTTTTCTATGTTTCGATTCTTGAACTCATATGCTGAAGCATCCGATTGTTTCTCAGATCTACGTTGAGATTGATATCTCTAAACCCCTCCCTGACTTCATCTGGATTGTGATCTTGGGATAGTTTAGATATAGGCAACCTGTACTATATGAATCAAGAATTGGTTATTGTGGTATTTATCAGTGTTAAGGGAAAAGTTCAATAAACTTTCGCAGGAGATCCCATTTCAGTGTTTCTTAAGGCGAAGAGTCGTAAGAAGCGGTTGTGGCTGCTCAAAAAGGAGACATTGATGCCCTGATCATTACGTGGTTGATGGAACCCACTTCTACTCTATGGTCAACTATATTTAGTCGGCTTCTCAGATATCAGTGGTGAAGGATGTAGTGCAGGGAACTTCTTCTGTGATGAAGGCGATCCCTGGATCTGTTATCCGGTCTTATGTGCCTATAGTAGCTGCTACTTCAGGAGGAGGCTCTGCTGTCAGTGGTTTCATCGAGCCCATTTTCCCCTCTTATATTCAGGAATTGGAAGGGGTGATGGTAGATCTGGCTCGTACTCATAGAAAATCATCCAATCTCTTTCCCGTTCCCCGTTCCTTTGGTTTCCAAGCTGTTTGAGAATCTGTACTTTTATTTGGGTCTGGCTACTCCAAAGTCTCCAAAGTGAGGATCCCATACTCGCACTGACCTTTAGAATTGGTTTGAGGTACTAAATGAGGAATCAATGGACAATGAGAATGAGGGATGGCAAAGAGAGAGACCAAGGAGTAAGAAGAAGAAATCTATAACTGGCATATAGATAGATAAAAAGTTTTTCTCATAAGGTAGTTCGCTGGCTTTAGTTGTCTATGAAGAGGAGATGGAATCCTATTCTGGGAGAGAAAAAGGAGGAAAGTTTGATTCTGATGAAATTTATGTTTTAGGAAAAGAATCCAAAGTGGACCTTTCAGTGACCAAAGGGAAAACAACCAGGCATCGAAAAGACTACTACAATTTTTTGAGAACGATGGCAACTGGATTCACGGGTAGGATCGTTGATTTCAAGTATCATGGATAATCACCCATGAAAGAGTACGGAGATCTTAGGGAAGTTAGTCTAGGTATCCAAATAGAGGAAGAGGATCCCCCACTTCCAAAACCTATTAAAGGGATCAAGGCAATGGATGTGCCTCAAGAAGGCCAGGTTATTGAGGATTTCTTCCCCTCATTTCTCAGAATATATGAAAGTTATTTATGATCAATTTGCTAAGGCACAAGGGTTTGAATTTGACTTGGCTTTAGAGGAGCTGGCCCAAATTGACGAGTGGAAACGTTTGCAAGGCCTTGAGGGAGACCATTGTCAATGAATTTTCACCCAATTGGATGTTTGTTTTTTCGAGTGCGAATGAGGATAGTTTTACTTTCGATGCCTATTTTGCAGTTTCATGTTTCATCTGTAGAAACATTGAATGTTTTCTCCATATCCATCCTAATCATGATATCAAAGACTTACTCTGGAAGTACTGGAGGACATTTGTTACCTAAGGGCTTTTGTTTTTAAGTGGTTGTCTTATGAGGGTTCCACTCAACCCAAAAAATGCCTTTTCTAAATAAAAAAAAATAGAATTAGAGCAATATTATTTTATTGAATATACACATTTGAGGTCTTGGGTTCATTTAAATTATTTATTGTATCACTTTTACATTAACACGAGTCATAATACATACTGCATAAGCATATCGTATTTTACTATTCACCTACAAATTAAACTTTTTTAGGAAATTTTCAAGAATTCACCATTATATAATTTTTACATGTTGAATCTAAATTTTAATTCCTTTTTATGAAAATAACTTTCTATACATGATAAATTTAATTATTAAATAAAAACTCTGGGTATTTTAAAATTGTTGAGCACCAAAAATTTTAAAAAATTTATTTTAATAAATAGTTATTATTACATGATATATATATATGTAATTAAATTCACATTCATTAATTAATTCACATCATTTATATTTATTAGTTATAGTGTTCCGTATAATGTTATATATTTAATAGGAAACTTATATATATAACAGTCACATTACTAGTGCAACATTTGTATTACTATGTTATTATTATAACGATCAACTTACCCTTCCAAAGGTCATATTAACAATTATAAATACACCATTTTATCCCCTTAAATCTATCATGTCCATTCTATTAATTTATCTATCATGTCCATTCTATTTCTTATAGTTTTCTTCATAATAATGACGTATTTTTATTCTTGTTATTCTTTGCAAAACGTGATTCTACAGAGTTCAAGATTACAGTGTTACCATATATTTTTATCTGTTATATAGAACTAGATATAGTCGTTTTAGTTAATGTAACTCTCTAGTTTGTGTTGTGCTATTATAAAGAAATAAAGGGGGTTAAATCATTCAATGACTATTGAAATGAATTTTTTATTATTATATTGGAATCCTAGGTCTTAAATCTCCCTTAAACAATCTCATCCTCAAAATTTTGGTTATGCATAAATCCATGAACAAATGTGGGTAATTTTTCATCATTGTATCCCAGGCCCACACATCGCTTCCTCTAATTTGTGATTCCTCCAAAGTAATTTCACCGGTTGAGTTTTTCAATTACACAAGACTTGCTCTCTAGTATTGAAAAACTAGATAGAATCTTCATCATATAAAAAGTCAGGCTCTAGTTGGATTTCATCAATGGTGAGTACATGTGTTGGGTTTGACATGTAATTCATCACTGATAAGATATGGAAGACGCCATGTACTTTAGAGAGGTTGGGTGGCATAGCCAAACGATAATCCGCAAATCCAACTCTCTAAAATCTCAAAATTATTAATGTACACGGACTTAGATTCCCCTTCTTACAAAACTTTATAATTTTCTTTCTTGTTGATACCTTCAAGAAGATGTGGTCCCATGCTTGAAACCTGTCCTTCCTTTGATTATCAACATGCCTTTTTTGTCTGCTTAGCCATCTTGATATGATTTTGGATAGTTCATACTTTCATAGTTATCTCCTCAATAGGTTCTATACCAACTAGCCTCCTTTCCTAGACTTCATCCTAGTAGGTTGAACTATAACATTTTTCCCATACAATGTTTCATATGGTGTCATTTGTATGTTAGAGCAAAATCTATTGTTGTATGTCAATTTCAGTAAAGGTATATATTGGTCCCGAGTTACTTTGAATTAAAACGAGCATTACCTCAACATATCTTATAATGTTTGGATGGTCCTTTTAGACCACCCTTCAGTCTAAGGATGATAGGCAATGCTCAAATGTCTCTCGGTGTTTGAAGACTTTTTGATATTTCTCTAAATTTTTTATGTAAAATGAAGGTCATGATCTGATACAATTGATAGAGGTGTATCACTACTAAAAAAATATCTTTTATCATTGATCAAATATTCCCTTTATCAGTGCTTAAAAGCACTGATAAAATGAGCATTGATAAAAGTAGTTTTCTTTTATCGGTGCTAGTTTAGTACTGATAAATGCTTATTTATAAAAAATTTATGGCATAACATAGAATAAACAAATCAAATGAAAAACATGAACCAAATGAAAAAATTCAAAAAAAAAACAGAGAACATGATGCCACCATTGAAGAACATGGAGCAGATGAAGAACATCCTAAGCAGATAAAGGACTGAAAATTGACGACCTTCAAAATCCATGATGAAAAAAGTTTATATGTCAACTTTAATTTTTTTTAAAATATGTGTTTATAAAAAGTGATGAATACATGTTATTTCAAAGAATATTTGGAAATCATTCTTGAATATTCATTTAATCCTTTAGAAATTGATGTCATTCTTTAGATTTGGATTTTATTCTTGGCATCCATCACATGAAGAGATTTTTTAATGTGACACCCTATTATAAATAGTAATTTTAGGGTTTTTGTGGTGAATGTGAATTAAAATTCATGGCTTAGATTTTTTTTACCTTTATGAGTGCTTTTCGAAAAAGCACTGATAAAATCAAAGAGAAAAGTACACAATGTCAGTTCTTTTTAAAAATCACTAATAAGTAGTACTTTTATTTATGATTTTAAAAAAGCACTGATCAAGAGACTTTTTAAACCTGTTTTTATAATAGTGTACCATGACGTCTCACAAATTCATTAATATACAATTGCAGAAGTTGCTCAACGGGAAAATCCTCCCTTATTGCTAGGAAATATAGACTTTATAAGGCGCTCCATGATAACCCATATTGCATTATTCCTCATGGATGTCTTAGGCAATTCAATAGCAAAGTCCATTGTGATATTTTCTCACTTCCACATTAGTATAGGGAGAGACAACTTGAAATCCTTTGAAAGTTATCTCTTAGCCTTTACTTCTTGGAATACGAAGTATCTTGACACATAGTGATTTTTTGCTTCATGTTATCCTTCTGAAAGCGTTCTCACCAATTCTTATACATCTTGGTACTTTCATGTTGTATAGATAAATTTTATATGAGCTTCACCTAGTAATTCCTTCTTCAGCTCAGGTTTTGATGGTAAACATAATCTTTTTCCAAACTTCAAAACTCCATCTTTATAGATGAAATCTGTCGATTTTCTTTCTATAATTTTAATCTTATTTTGTAGACCCTTTCATCTTATTAGGACTTCATTATCTTCTCTAGTAAAGATGGTTGAGAAATTACTTGGAAATAGAATGATGTTTCCTCTTCCCTAATAATTTTTATGTTCATCTTTACTAAATCTATAAATATTGGATCCTTGTTCATCCTTATCATGGATACAACTTCATGATCCCTCCTACTTGATGCATGTTCCACCTTGTTTTCCTTCCTAAGGCAGTAGTGTATCATACAATCATTGTCCTTGAGTAAATCTCTCCACCCCTTTTGTATTATATTGATCACTTTATATGTGAATATATACATCAAACTTTTGTGATTTATATATATTTCACCATATAGATAGCGTCGTCATATCTGTAAGGAAAATATTACTGCCTTCGACTCTAGATCATGTTTTAAATAATATTTTTCACGGGTCTTTAATTGACTTTATGAATAAGAAACAACTATGTTATTTTTTATACGAACACACCCTATACCTTTCTTTGATGCATCACCATGTATAGAAAATCCTTCATTCCCCATTAGTAAAGTTAATATTAGTGCATTGATTGATATCTTTAGTTCTTCAAAACATTCTTCATATTCCTTTGGTCATTTGAATTTAACCCTTTTACATGTCAACTTGGTTAGTGGATTAGCTAATCAGGTAAAATTTTCAATAAATCATCAATAGTAACTAGTTGAGCCAAGGAAACTATGTATCTCAGTTGTATTTATTGTTGATGGCCATTCTTTGACCACCTTGGTCTTTGAAGGGTCAACAATTATTCCATATTTGGAGATAATATAACTAAGAAAACAAACCTTTTGAAGCCAAAGTTCACACTTAATAAATTTTTCATTCAAGTTTTTTCTTTAAGAGTCTCAAGAACAATTCAAAAATGGTTCCCACGTTCTTCATAGTTTTTAGAGTATATCAAAATATCATCAATGAATACCATACAAATTTATCCAGATAATCCATGGATAATCTATTCATCATATCCATAGACAATGAGGGTGAATTTATTAATCCAAAAGGAATTACTGTGAGCTCATAATGCTCATAACATCTATGAAAAATCTTCTTGGTATATCATCCTTCTTAACTTTTAATTGATGATAACTAAAGCGAAGATCAATTTTTGAGAAGTATTGGGCCCCATGAATTTGGTCAAACAAGTCACCGATGTGTTAAAAGATACTTTTTATTAATAAAATGGCATTAATTTTCCTATAATTGATGCATAAACTCACAAACTCATCTTATTTCTTTGCAAATAGGATAAGTGCTCCCCAAAGAAAGACACTAGGGTATATGAATCTCTTATCTTAACTCTTGCAGTTTCTTTTTTAATTCCACCAATTCTATAGAGGTCATTCTATAGGGTGGATTAGATATGAGTTTTTTTTATTAGGGATAAGGTCAATGAAGAATTTCACTTCATAATCAGGTGGATATTTAGGGATATTCAAGGATATTCAGGTAATTCCCCAGGAGATACATCAATGTAATCTTGCATAATAGATACATCTTCTACTCGGATACCCTTCTCATTCACATATTGTATTTAAACTTTTTATTTAATAATTTCATTAAGATGAGACACTGGAGGTGGTTCCAGACAAGACTCAAGAAATAAAGCCTATAAAAAAGTGATTATTTGTGTCTCTCATAGATTGTAATCTCTTTCACTTAGTAATAAATTTTTGTATTTTCATTTAAGAGACAATCCATTCCATGAATTATGTCAAGGTCAACCATTAAGATAATAATAAAGTTTTAAACTAGACAACCTCCATGCATTCTAATAAAAGCATCCCAATATTTTTTTTGTAATGATATTTTCACTAGCTGTTATAATTGAAAAATCCTTAAAAGTATCGGGGGATGATTCAATGTTTTTAGTAAACTCACATGATAATAAAGAGCGCATAGATCTATAATCAAATAATGTATTACCTAACTTTGAGTTTATGATCAAAGTACATGTTATCACATCATTTGGGACTCTAACTTCTACCATATTAATTTCATAAGACTGACCTTGATCCCTTGACCTCTTATGAGGTAGATTCTTTTGATGTTTAAGGCGTTGATTAGAATAGCGTCTTATCTCTGTGCAATTGAATCATTGGAAATTATCAGATTTTTCCATTGCACTTGTGAGCTTGATATTCTTTATCTTGATACTTGAAACAAACTCTCAAGCCTTTCAAGTAAGCCCCAAGGTGTTTCTACCCACAATTATTACATTTTTGGAAATTTCAACATTCCTTTCTTCTCTTTAGCCAAATTTCTTTCTATATGGCACCTGATAATCCTCTTATTCTCTTGATTTCCATTGAAAGTATAAGACTGGAGAAGTCCTTCTCAGTCTTGATAGCATTTGTCACTATCTCCTCATATGTTGAGAAGGTTTGAGAGACTAATTCTCTTTGAAGGGTTGACTTTAGTCCATCAAAGAAATGATCAATCTCATTTTCTAGATTATGTACATAATCTACAACATGTCTCTAACTACTAAAGTTAGTCTCATAATCAATATATTCTTCTTTCTTTTGTCATAAATTAAGGTATTTACTTTCCATATCAACTCGTTGTTATCGAGAAAAATATTTTTTCGAGGAATATCGCTTTAAAAGCATTCCATTCCATGCTTTTTATCTTTTTTGAATAAATGACCATCATTGATCAACATCACCCCGTAGATGATATACAACCATGATAATCTTCTCTCTTTTACTATATCCCAATGAAACAAATATATTCACTAAAGATTTTATACATTTATCTGCTGCTAATGGATTGATGGTTTCATTGAACAATGACAATTGTTACTTCATGAAACGATCCCACGTTTTTACACTTTGTTGAGGGTCAACAGTTTGTTCCTTATGGGCCAAGTTATTTATCATAAACTAGTTCAGTTTCCCTAATATGGTGATAATCTTCACAACTATAACACTTGCTTCATTACTTTACTAGGGAAATCTCTACATTGATTACGGATGTTGACACAGTTTTTATTCCTTCCATTAGGCGTCATTTCTAAACAATGAGATATACTAATTAGTTCATGAATAAACCCCTAAATTATGAATCATAGTATATAATTTATATATATTCATCACAAATGTATGTCAAGTATTCTATTCATTATAGAAAAAATTTGATAATTTTCAAAGTGTTTGTCCTAAAGTTTTATTGACTTACTATGTTTTTATAAATCTAGCTCTTAAGGCTTCTACTAAACTTGCTCTGATACCAATCGCAACAGCTCCAAATTCAATAATCCATATCAGTTGGTTATTTATTACAATGGTAATAGAATACATAAGATAATGTTAATTAGGATCCATATGTTTAGTAATCAGGAGACGAGATATGAAACTCACAATACATTATAATAATACATGAAACATTATTTATTCTTTGCGCTTATCCTTGTGTCATATGAAGTATTATTTATGATTTCTTAGATAAATGGATAAACAATATAAAGGGTGATCACAAATTCTCAGTAATGGGTAGTATATAACGAAAGATAATATGACATAAACATGACATACATAATATTACAAGAATAAACTATCAAATGATGTCATATAAATGATAAAAATAGTATAACATAACAATGGAAATAAAAAATCACATAGATAATAATAATAATAAATTTCATAATGAAGGAATGCATAATGTTGGACATCATAACTATACCACTTAGGCTATGTGCCAAGAAAACATACGTAAAAAGGTAGGCATACACCCAATACCCAATCTAGTTTGTATCTTGAGGTCTCCTAACACATCAAGGAGCTATATAATTATCAGAACCACCTATTTGATAGTAAGTTTGATGTATCCATCAATTGAAAAGAATGGATAAAAATACATATTATTGAACCTGGTTTATTGTAAAGGGTATTTCTGAGTCTCACATCGGATTACTCCACCTTGTAATCCCTTTAATCCATCTATAAAATAATGTCCCCACCTCATCTTGAGGTAAGGGGAATTAAAATCTACATGGTATCAAAGGGAAAATCTCAATAATTTTTTCCCTCCGCCTCCCTTGGGTCTCCCGCCCCCCGCCTCCTTCGGCGTATCTCAGCCCGCCTTCCTTTGGCGTCTCCAGGATCGCCTCCGTCTCGGCGCTCCTCGGCCCCACCTCTGACGCGGTCTCCTGACCCCCCCGCCTCCTTCAGCGTATCTCGTCTTGCCTTCCATCGGCGTCTCCAGGCCCGCCTCCCTCATGACGTCTCGTCCCCCGCCTTTCTTGGTGCATCTCGGCCCCGCATCCATTGCGGCATCTCGGCCCGCCTCCCACGCATCTCCCGACCTCGCCCTCCTCGGTGCTCCCCGACCCGCCTCCAATGCGGTCTCCCGACCCCAACCCTCCTCGACATTTCCTGTCCACCTTCTCCCTCACGGTCTCCCAGGCCCCGCCCTCCTCAGCGATCTCCCGGACCGCCTCTTGTGACGGTATCCCGACCCACCTCCCTTGCGGTCTCTTGTCCCTCCCGCCCTCCTCGGCGCTCCCTGACCCACCTCCGACGCGGTCTCCCGGCCCCTCACCCTCCTCGGCGCTCCTTGACCCACCTCCGATGCGGTCTCCCAACCGCTGCCCTCCTTCAGAGTTTCCTGGCTCCGCCTTCGACGCGGTCTCCCGACCCCTGCCTCCCTCATGGTCTCCTGGCCCCGCCCTCCTCGGCATTTCCCGACCACACCTTCGTTGTGTTCTCCCGACCCCTTCCTCCCTCGCGGTTTCCCAACCCGCCTCCCGCAACAACGTCTCGACCCACCCTCGTCGATGATTCTCATCCCTACCTCCCTCATGGTTTCTCGTCCTCGCCTCCTTCGACGACTCCCGGTCCCGTATTTCTCAGAAACTCCCGGTCTCGCCTCCTGTGATTGCACCCTAGCCAGACCGCGCACCCTCCCTTGCGGTTTCCTAGCCCCTGCCTCCCTCTGCGACTCTTGACCTTGCCTCCATCAGCTGTTTCTCGGCACCGCTTCCCTGCGGCTCTCCCGGCGCCACACCCCCTGCGTGCCGGCTCCCTACGAGTAGACTTCTCATCTAGTGCCTCCTGCACATTGCCCTCACCACTATGAACAACTGCTTTCCCATCCGGCGCCTCCTGCACTGCTCTCTCAGCCGACGCTTCTTGCGGTAACCCCATATCCAGCGGCCTGCCTCCCGCACGATGTCCCTCTGATGGCTCCATCTCCACCTAAGCAGATTTCCCGGCGTCCCCTCGACCGACCTTCCCCCCTAAGTGCCCACTGAATCCATAATGATTGGATCTTCTGTCCGCGACCCTCTGACACCACCTCCAGCCGTTGGCTCTCCTGAAAGGCCACCCCCTCACCTCAGTTGTCGGCCTTCCTGCACGGCAGCCCCACGCTTCATCACCGTGTCTGTGCGCCCGCCTGAGCGGTTGTCCTGTGCTCCATCACCAGTCCTCCCGCAAGGCGGTCCCCCTTTTCTGGTGCACTCTGCATACCCAGACATGCATTTATCCTCACCATCATCTTGTATTCGTTTCAAACTGGCACTCTCGAAGGAGGATATTGTATTTATACAAACTTATTGGGATACTTTTCCACCTTCCTCTTCTCCAGACACCATTGTTAAGACTAGTGGCCCTACCGTGTGTATATCTTCTCGACCGAAAGTTTGGATTCTTGACTTTGGTGTGTCTGAACATCTCACAGGAGATTCTGATATGTTCACTACCTATCATTCGTATACTGTCCGGGAGAGCAGCGCAGGAGGCACCGAATGGGAGAGTAGTATCGTACAATAGCGAGGGAGACACGTAGGAGGTGCTTGCTGGGAAGTCTGCTCGCTGGGAGTCAGTGCCTGAGGGGGGGGGGGGTGTTGATGCTGTTGGATCCGTTGTTGTGACGGTGGCTGGTGGGGATCGGGGACAAAGGCCATGCGGCTTCTACCTAGGAGGGGGCGGCGCGTTCGCACAGGAGGGATGCGGGGCTGGGAAGCCGCACTGGGAGGTGGGCCGAGATAGGGAAGGGGGTGGCATCGGGAGAGCTGTAGTGAAGAGGGGAGGTGAGGCTGGGAAGCCGCAATGGAGGTGGGGGTCGGGAGTCGTAGAGGGAGGTGAGGCCCGGAGATGCCGAGGTGGGTGGGTCGGGAAACGACGAGGGAGGGAGGGTCAGGAGTCGCTGAGGAGGAGGTGGGGTTGGGAGTCCGTGAGGGCGGGCGGGCCGGGAAGCGTCGAGGAGGGCAGGGCCGGGAGACTGCAATGAAGGCGGGGGCGGGGGCTGGGAGTCTACTGGTCAACAGTGTGAATTTCAAATTATCCAATGGCCGACTCTTCCGTTATTCCTCCACTGATCACCGCCCCCACTCGCCTTGTTGATGAGCGGCTTGACTCAACAAATTTTTTTGTCTGGAGGAAGTTGGTACTGATATCTCCCATTAGCATGGACCTCGACACATCTCGAGGCTTCTTCGCCACCCTCATCCGATCCAAAATACAGGACCTAGAAGCTAGTTGACAACAAAATCTTTGTTTTACGTGTCAAATATATGGACCGCTCGGTCAAGGATGTAACTCAGACAACTAATATGGTTAAGGAACTTTGAGAATCCTTTAACCTTATGTATTCTGAAATGAAAAATTTGGATCAGGTGTCAGACGTTCTTCGGTGTCTCTTTGCTATCCGCAAACAAAACTGTCCTTCTCCGGTGTACTTTATCGAGTGGAAATCCCTCTGGGATGAACTACTTGAGTTGTGACCCATTCCTCAGACACTTGAGGTAGCCTTGGCTCAGCAGGACCAACTATGTCTCTTCAGCCTTCATGACCTTGATCCCGAATATGCGACAATGACCACAGAGATGTTTTCCATCCCCTCCTCGCTTGAGATTCCATAGGTTTATCATCGCCTTAGAAAGGATCATCAGGATCTTCCCCCACCCACTCACAGCATTGATCCTACTGCCCTTCTGGGCCGTGGTAGTGGACGCTCTTTGGGCACTCATGGACGTGGCTGTGGTGAGGGTTGTACTCATCCTCTATGTTAGCACTATGGAAAGCTAGAACACCTCATCGATCGATGTTGGGTTCTTCATGACTGCCCATCTCAGGCACCTTAGCAAGGTCTGAGTGCGGTCCATGATGCCTCTCCATCAGCCTCTGATCTTCCTCCCACCTTGGACCTCTCCATGACCGAGCTCCAACTGATTCACAGTCATTGGATCACCTCTCTACCTGGTTCTTCTTCGACATCTATTACCCATACTGGTGGATCAACTGCTTGTGTCACACATCACCCACCTGCTTGGATGCTTGACTTAATTGCACCCGATCATCTCACAGGTGATGTAGGTATGTTATCTACTTACTGTTCGTATACCGAACCCTTATCCATCACTATTGCGGATGGATCCACTATTCTAATTACAAAATTTGACACATTCTCCTTGAATTCATATACTTGCCTTCCGTCTATAGCACATGTTCTTTGAAGTCCTTTTAATCTTCTCTCTATCAGTATGCTTACAAAGTACTTCAACTATATTGCCATTTTTACATCTTCTGCTGTTGTGTTTCAGGAGTGGATGAAAAACGAGGAACTTAGTAGAGGTCAGCTTCGGGACAGTGTGTACATGTTCGATGGTCCAACATCAGTAGCCCGCACAACGCTATCTTCTCACGCATTGGACCTTCATTCTCAGTTGGGACATCCACCCGCCTCCACTCTTCATCAGATTTTTTCTGATATTAATCTGCATGTTTCTTTTCACTGCGAGTCATGTAAATTTTCAAAATATCATGACACATCATATATTCCTCGAGTGGTTACACAGGGCTCCAAACCCTTTGATTTGGTTCACTCAGATGTATGGGGTCTATGTGCCATCTCGAATCACTTAGGGTATAAATATTATGTATTCTTCATTGACGATTTCTGGCGTATGACATGGTTGTACCTTCTTCGTGATCAGTCTGAGATGTTTTCTACCTTTCATACCTTTTATCATGAAATTCATACCCAGTTCTCCACCTCTGTTAAATATCTCCGGTCAGACAGTGGATGAGAATATTTGTCCACTTTCAGCAGTTTCTCAAGGCTAAAGACATCATTCATTAGACATCCTGCCCTGATATACCTCAGAAAAATGGAGTGTCTGAGCGTAAATATCGCTATATTCTGAAGAGTACATGTGCCCTCCTATTCCACATATAGGTGCCTCTTCTCTTTTGGTGGGATGTCATCCTTACTACTACATACCTCATAAACCACCTTCCTTTAGGGGTACTCCTTTTCAGATTTTGTTCTCCTCTTCCTCCTCACTCACTTCCACTCCATGTGTTTGGGTGTCTGTGTTATGTCTGTGACACTCATCCCTACCTCTCCAGGATTTCTCTTAAATCCCCCCATTGCATATTCCTTGGATATTCCTGCACTCAGCGTAGATACTGATACTTTTATCCAGACTTACAGCGGTATATAATCTCTGCTGACATATCTTTTTTTGAGATCTCTCTTTTCTCTCTTCCCTCTCCCTATCCAGAGACCACCATCGATGATTGTATTCCTCTCATCATCCACCCCCTCTGATGTCCCACACTACTAGAATTTAGAGCTACAACTATGAAGCTATACCCACGGACAATAGTAAACATGGCTATACCCTGTTTACAGCCATGTCAATTTCGTTGTCCGTGGTAATTAACCCACCCTCACTCCCTAATTTACCGTAACCCTCTCGCGCCCCTCCTCCTAACGCCCCTCCTCCTCGCGACTCTTCTCCTCGATGTTCCACGATCCTCCTCCTCTGATGGGCCACCCAACCTTCCCATGACCGTCCTCCTCCGGCGCGACCACTCCACTTCCCCGCTGTCGCTGCTTCGATGCGGACTCCCCACCTCCTCTGACGACGTGCCTCTGATGCGGCCACCCCACTTCACCGTGATTATCCTTCTTGGACGCTACCCCGACACGGCTTCAACGCTGCCCTGACCGGCTCAGACGCGGCCACCCCACCTCTTGGGATCCTCCTTCCACGCGGCAACCCCCGATTATTCTCCTCCGACGCAGCGGCCCCACCTTCCCAATTTCTCAGTCGAACCAAGTCCTACCTTGGCATTCTCCTCCCATGATTTATCACTGATCCCACTCAGGGTACCCTAGCGAAATCCACCCTTCTTCAATTTCTCATGAGAAATCCCTGCCTACTGCACTCCTTGCCTCGCCAGGTATTTTCTAATTTTCGACTCCAACGTGATATTTAGGTCTCATGTTTTCCCTTCTCTAGATCAGTGGTTAAATTTATTCTAATCTTGGGTTTCATAGAACTAACATCCAAGAGGAATGGTCATATTTTTAATTAGGCATGTGATCCTAGTTCAGTTTTGACGTGAATTCCAGAGCTGTGAGATGGGTTGAAACTGGGTGGTACGGGAGCGTACACCTATTGACTTTGACATAAGTTGAGTAAGTACAAACAATTCATGCATGGAAGTTGCGTATTTTTTAATCAGTGTTAGATGACAGAGGGTATAGGATCGATGGAAATTTTATTGAGATACTCATAGGTGAGGTATCCCATAGTTTCAAATGAAACGGAGGAAGTGCCCTATGAAAAAGGGCTCTTTAGAAATATATTGGGTATGGTTATACCAGATCTTGGTTAAGGAAAAGTGTTTCCTAGGGTGATTTGATAATGGCTTGGGAGAAGTGGTATATAGATTTAGATTTGGATCTTCGAGGTGTTTCTTTTGGAGCAATTTTAAGTAAATCCATGTGGTGGTGAGTGCACCAATGGATGGTGTGGTATGTGATAATCTTTTTTTTCTAGAAAACTCTTCACATGCCAAGAATGGAATTATCATGCACCGAGAATGGGTATTAATTAGTTTTTTGGTTATCTCTTAGGAATTCATGGGTTTTGGATGAATCCAGTCATCATGTTTGGGGATAGACAGGATGTGGGTTGTGGTGCTTGGATTTTGATCAAGTGATGTTGTGATAAGGGTTATCCTATAGTGGAGAGAGTGACATCAGTCATGGGAAATATAAACCCATGAGGGTAGAGTCCTGGTTTTGGGAGACCAATAGGTAGGTATTTCAAATGGAAATTAGGTTCCAACGACCCAATGTGTACCTAAATTGAGTTGGTTTTTCTTGGATATCAGAGTCCGAACATGGGCATTTGGGTTGAGTGGAAATAGTAAAGATCCAAGGTTTCTTTATATTTGAAAATTAATTGGTTATTATGGAAATCATGACATGGGATTGATCGACTAATGACCCAAATGAGGGAATCACACTAGTTTTCAGACTTAGGGTGGTTTTGATGATCCAAATGTGTTAAATCATGGTTATGTCAAAGCTGGCGATAGGGATTGATGGTAGTCTAGTTGGTGGAGGCCCAGACCTAAGAATTTCACCATGTTTTAAGAGTTTAATTCATTGGTCTATAATGGTGAACATGATGTGCCTCCTGAAATAGGGGGATTGGGAATTGAATGTTCTGAAAATGTGGTGACGTTTGGTGTCTATGCATCATCATCAGGATCAAGATGGGTTGTGATGAACCAATATGATTGGGTTAGGAAATGTTAGTGCTTTCAATAGAGTACATTGATAGGTTTATATGGTTGAAAATTTAACCTTAGATTCACACCATGATTTGGAATGAATATCAAAGTGCCAAGTTATAATAATGGAATTGAATTCACTTATTATTTAGTTAAGAAGTATCTAGAGAAGTATGATAATGCTCAACAAGATACTGTAATGTAGACACCCTAATAGAATGGGGTGGTTGAGAGGTAAAGTAGAACCGTTAATAATATAACACAAACTATGGTGATCTCTAGTGGTATTACAAGGTATAAAAAAAATTTCCTTCTGAACTAAGGTATAAAAGGAAACCAACATTGAAGTATTTATGAGTCTTTAGTAGTAAGTTCTATATTCTTAACATGGAAGGGAATCAAGAAAAGTTTAGAAATAACACGATGAAGTTATATTTCATATATATTCCTTAAGAAGCAAGGTTTATAGATTTTTTAATAAGATTCTCATTAAAATTTTGGAAATAAAATATGTAATAATGGATAGGAAAGAAAAAGGAATCTATGACAGGAGCATTGAAGATAATGTAGAGAAAAGTGAATCTTTACAAGAGCCTAGAGAGTCTCTTAGGGGTAGTGAGGACTCCATCATAGAGTTTTTTGTTGAATATAAGAAATAAAAAGGCATAAAGATTCCAATTACACCTAAAAGATTTACTAGAACTAAACATATTGATGAAGAGAACATTTTGGGAGACAAATATGTTGTAGTATAAACTAGGAGGATGTATAGAATTAAAAGAAATGCCCTCATATATTTATTTGAGTAAAAAAGATTTGATTAAGCATCCAATGATTAAAATTGGATTAAAGATATGAATGAGGAGTTAAATTAGATAGAAAATAATGAAACATAGAAATTTTTTCCACAAACAATTGATGAAAATATCATATTCACGAAACAAGTATTCAGAAATATGCTTAATGAAAATAGAGAAGTTATAAAATTCATAGTCAGAATTTTGTGAAAGGGATATTCATTTATTGGTAGGGTGGTTGTAGATAAAATATTTTCACCAATTGATTGTATTGAGGTTATCAAATTGTTTCTTACCATAGTTATATAGAGAATATCAAGGTATATCTAATGTATATAATAAAAAGTATTCTTTTCTCATTGGAGTTTTTTTTAAGGAAGTTTAAATTGCTCAACTATGTGGATTTCAAATAAATGATGATGATAATAAATTATGCATTTTTAAGAATGATTTTTGTGGCTTAAAACAAGTACACGTAGCTTGGAACTCAAGGCTTGAAAATGTTCAATTTTTTTGAGGTTTATGTGAGTAGTTGACTATAATATCTATATTAATATGATTTTTTAAGGGCACAATGGCCTCTTTATTTAAATTATAAAGAAAAAGAAGAAAGTTCAGAGGAAATACAAGAACACAACACTTAAAAAGACATCAACCCATTTTAGAACGGGTATTCATACTATGAAAAGGAAGTATTCCACCCCTACTGTGGGAGTTCTGACCTCTCCTCCCAGTCCTGGCTTGTATCCATGGACCTTCACCATCAGCATCATCAAGGTGGTCCACAAAAACATCAGTCTTTATGGTTTCATCTTTATTCACTCTGTCACTTTTATTCCCATCATCATCACTATTAAGCGAGGAAAGGATTTCAAAAGTGTTATGAGTACTAACATTTTTGTTTGCGGGTCCTCGATGCTTGAGGCGGGGCACTGCTTGTAAGAGAGGTAGAAACCTTTGATATCAACAGTTCAACATTCTTCATAGGTGTATGTGCCTCTCTTTCTAGAGGAGGCATTGTAGTTGACTCTGTCACACTGTGTGTTTGTCCAATTGGCTTGGAAACACCCAAAATAGAGATGGGGTCCGGAAGGGAACCCTTTTTTAGAGCAGAATTTTCCTCCTCTCGAGCAGGAGTTAACTCTTTCATCATATCAGAATCAGGATGGATTCTCAGCCTCAGATTCTTTCCACTCTGAGATGGATGACTTTGGGTGGGAATCACCCCTTCCATTGTGTTGGGTATCTTAAAATTCTCCAGTAACTGCTCATCGATGGACAACTTAGATGCCACAAAAGTGGGTTGAACATCCATGACATGAACTCTTATGGAAGTTCTAGCAAGAGTACTATCAGGGTGAGCGCTGGGCACCAGTTTGGGTCCAAATTCAACAGTAGAGTGATTAACTTCACTTCCCACCATAGGAGGGTTAATACTCAAACTCAAAATTTGCAGATTTATAGGAACATGCAGCGCCCTATCAGTTGTAGGAAATTTTTTAACTCCACTTCCCACTGTAGGAGTAGGTTTCGGGAGACAAATTTTTTTTGAAGTCGCACCTTGTGTTTTCTGTAAGTCCATTGAAGGGCTAGCAACATCATAATTTTTCACATATTCCTTGGACTTGTAAGGGTAGGGGAACTTTTCATTGCCATTGTCAGTAGTCAATTCCTTGGATTCCTTGTTTGTGTTTTTATTCTTAACCTTACTTGAGGTCGTTGTCTCTAACATGTGCTTCACTTTTCTGCATTTTGAAGAAAAAGCAGTTTTCTCATGCCTAATTCTTTCATCAGCCTTAGTTTTTTCTAGAAGATCTATCTCTATTTTATTTTCCACAGATTCTGTCTCATTTTGATCTTGGTTCATGTCTTTAATCAGCACATCTTTGAAAGACAGGCCCACTTCAGGTGAGTCACTTTCTTTTACTAAATCAGCCAAGTGACATTGGGTCTATCAATCAACTGAAAAGCAGGAGGCTCTGCATCTTTCAGGATGACATAGGTGGAGTCCAACTTGGGGATTTTACTATGATCCTTGATCAAATGTTTAGTCTGAGACATTGTCTGAACATTTTCAGAGATTAGGAGTCTGTTGGGAGAGCTGTGAGAAATCTCATTTGCAGCTTGTTCCGAAGATTGGACATCAGTCCCTTGGGGAAATTTATTACATTCTGTTCTTCTACAATGAGCCTCATCATGACCCTTCAACATGAATCTAGTAAAAAAATATTGGAACGACAGTTGGACCTTGAGTGTCCAATCATACAACAGACTTCACAATACAAAGGCAACTTTTCATACACAATACGAAGATTAATTTCATCTTGTGGTGTGGATAGAACTACCTTATCAACCATGGTAAAACTTAAATCTACCTCAACTAAAATTATGGAAAAATGTCCATAGCTAACATTTTCAGTAGCCAAATCCATCCGGATTGGAATTCCTATCACAGAGGCGATGTCATAAAGAATTTCAAAATTCCACAAAACCCAATTTAAGCCATAAATCTTTATCCAAACCTGGGAAAAAGTGTCTTTAAAATCATAAATACTAAAATTTAGCTTCCATTAATAGATCCTATGGGTTCTTGGCTTCAAATTTATGGAACCAAAGCTCCATGATTTACCCTTCAATTCAGCAGAGGGAAACAACAAGTGAAAAAAACCTCTTCCTAACGAAACACATTTGAAGTCATGAAATCCCCAAATAGTAGAAAGACGAGCAACTAAATCAGAAATTTTCCAAGGTTGTGTACCTTTAGATAAAGAGATCCTGGAAATAAAGGAGTACTTACAGAGATCTAAGCGTTCCGAAACTATATTAATAGGAATTGTTATAGCCAAATGACGGCGTAGGTTTATACAATTTAAACTATCTAAAATTTGTTTGTTGGATGAGCTGATAGGGCTGTGAACTTCATATTCATTAGGTGTTTCTCATTTTTAGGAAGTCCAATAGACAATACATTGCCTTGGAGTTCAATAAACTAAGTGCAAGGGAGTGATCGAATTAGAAATTTCATAAATTTTTATATGTAATTCATTGTTTTATTCCCTCAAATTCCATTAAAATCCTTTGCATTGCTATATTTTCACATTTTGTATGATTTTCTATGAGTAAAATAAATCTGGATTGATTTGTTGATTTTAGTGATAACATTTTTATGTTTTCATTAATTAAATGTGTTTTCATTAATTAAATGTATTCTCATTTATTTGTGTTCAGTTTATGAGGATTCTTCTGCTCCTGCCATTAATTTAGGTGCATATTCCAATGCAGATGTTGATGATGATGGTGGTCTGAGAGGAGGAGATGATGATGTTGGTGTTTCTGAAGGAGATGATGAGGGTCGTGATGGTTTTGATGATACTGATATTGAGGTACATTTTAGATGTAAATTTTATTCTTGGTTTATACATTGAATTCTACCATATAATGATGTTAGTGTTTGGTAGATGTTGTGGTGTATACATGTAGGAAGAACTAAGTCGATTAGTTTAGAAAATATGATTTAGTTGATGAGATCAACCAAAATTAGGAGACTGGTTCAAAGGTATGGGGTTTAAATGAATTATATACTTCTATTGAATGAATAGAAACATGAAAATCCAAATTAAACTATGATTTTTTTATTCAAATTAGTGGAATATTCCATGAATAAAGAGATGGATTCTTTAAAGTTAAAAATAATCAGTTATGGTTGAAATTTAAGTGGGTAAAAAGGAACTTGAAAATAAGTGGGTTTAATAAATTAATTAATATAATGATGTTTATAAATGATAAAAATTATGGATGGTAATAATGTGTTATTAGTAGAATGAAAAAGTTTATTTTTTGGAAATATTCTCACTAAATATAAGAATTATATCATTTAAACAATTCTAAGTATGGTGGAATTGGAAAATATGCTTCTAGATTTGGTGGACATCAAGACAACTTTGCTTCATGGTGAGTTAAAGGAATAAATCAACATGAAACAACCAATATGAGTACCAGTAATTGGGATCCATGATTTGGTTTGTATATTGTATAAAATCTTGTATAGAATAAAGCAAGTACTGTGATAGTGGAATCATAAATTTGAATCATTTATCATTGATGAAGGCTTTGATAGTTGCAATAGAGATAATTACTTCTACTAAAATAAATGGGATAATGGTACCTTCATAAATTTCATATTTTATTTCAATTACATGTCTCTACTTGGACTAGATGATTGAATGATTTAGAAATCTATGGATAATTTTTTGGAGGTTTTGAGATGAAAAATCCCAAGAAATTCGAGAAGATATTGTGGATAAGTACAAAAATAGATAATAAGAATGTAGATTTAGTAATAACCCAGAAGGAACATATCAATAATATCATCAAAAGGTTGGGCATGAATAGATGAGAAATAGTGACTACCCATCTTGCACTTCAACTTGACCAAGGAATAAGAACTCACAATGGAAGAAGAGTGCCAATACATGGAGAAAGTTCCATATTCCTCAGGTGTTGGAATTTTAATGTATATAATGATATGTACTCAATATTGTATTGTGCTTATAGTGGTATTTGTTATCATATTCATGTAAAACCATGTAAAGGGACATTGGGATGTCATTCTATAGAAAACCAATCTATTTGTACATGTCTATTACAAAATTTTTAAGATAAATAACATAATAATACATTCAAGGATCTAAATGTTTAGTATCATAGGAAAATTAGGTTCATAAAACACTTGTACATAATACAAAAACATTATTTAGCAACTGGGAATGGATGGAGGGGGAGGGGGGGTGTAGGGGGGGCTGTGCAGGCTAGGAGGCTGGGTGGAGGGGGGCAGGGGGCAGGGTGGAGGGGGGCATGGGGCAGGGTGGAGGGGGGCTGGGGGCAGGGGGTAGGGGGCAGGGGGGAGGGTGGAGGAGGGCAGGGGGCAGGGGGTAGGGTGGAGGGGTGCAGGGGGGTAGGGTGGAGGGGGGCAGGGGCAGGGGGCAGGGGGCAGGGGGCAGGGGGCAGGGGGTAGGGGACATAAATTGTTGGACTTGAAGGTCTGTATTTTGATAATTAGTTTTAGTGTTCCTTTAATTTAATAGCTTTATGGAAAGTGTTCAATATGAATTGCTAATTTTCATTTTTGAAACTATGGATTACCAAGATAATGCAGTTTTACTTCTATATGGATCTTGATCTTTCTTATAAATGCATTTATAGTTTCTTAAATGTTTTTGTTATAAAAAAACTCGACATATACAAAATGAAAACATTTTATAACATAGAAAAATTATTTATACTTTTCCTTTAAATCATTTTATTTATATTCTTCTTTTGATTTATTTACATTCATTTTCCATTTTGGATAAACTTCTATTTGTTCTGTTATCAATGAGGAATGAAGATTAGCATATTAGTGTAATAGATGGGATATATAAATACAAGAATCATTCAATCCTACCGGCCAACACAGGTAAAATATGGCCACTACTTACTATTACAAAAGGCAGGTGACAGGTTAACGACGTCAATTTTACCATCCATAAGACTAATCTATTTGACAATGTACTCTTAAGGCAATGTACTCTTAATACACCCTAATGCTCGAACGTAACATTTTGGCATGTCCATTTATTTATTATTACCATACTACAACTGTAATGTTGAGAGGTGTATTTTTTCATTATTCATTCATGTGGCTGTCCATATTGAAATTCCTAATAAATATGTAAATACCATTATCTAGATTAAAAACTTTGATATGCCATATTCCATTTTTACTATTTGTTTGTGGTTCGCGATTAAACAGTTCATTCATTATGCTTATTTGGTTGGTATTAGACCAATAATTCATGGCTTTAACATTTGGTCTTTATGAACTCTTATATACATGACTCTTCTTCTGTGTTATATCTCATTAAACATTTGGGTTCAGGTTGATTATTGTAAAAGAAATATCACTTAAGTAGTCTGGTTGATGCTAAGGGGGTGCATATCGAGAAGAGATACTGAGAGGTATTAATGGACATCGTATTGACTTCAATCAAGTTGAAGTTCAAGGGGAACTACAATCAACACTAAATAGAAACAAGATGACGTGGTTCCTACTTTGATGACCACACCCGCAAATGGACTGGGGTTGACCTACTGGAACTGTCCAGCTGTGGACAGGTTAACAGAAACCCCTGTTTGGGGTTTGAAACCTAAAAATTCTTTTCCCTTTTCTTTTATTTCATTTAGTTATTTTACTATTTAATAACATTTTTCTTGTGTTTTCTGGGCACGAAAAAAGCTGGACAGCACCTCATGCACCTGTTGAAAGATCGAATCATACTGTTTTTGGAAGCATAAAAAACCATCCAGGTTCATGTTTCAACTTTGTTTTCAATGTTTTTTATGTTTTCCACCTTCCTATTTAAATTTTATGTGAGACATTACCCATTTAATTTGAAGGTTTCTGTAAAATACATTTAATGTGTAAAGGTGCGTATACCGAGTGGGGGAGCAACAACTTTTAGTTAGAAAGCTCCAAAAACCGAAGTGGACGTTTTGGTTCCACCTTGAGGTAGGATCCCTATTCTAGCCTCTTTAATTCAAGAATGATTTAAATTGAATTTAGCTTCATTCTTAATTCTTCTTAATTATATTGAATTGTATATCTTGAATAAGTGTTCTTTAATATAATTGTTTCATTTGATAAAGTCATGTTTTAATAATAAAACCCCTCCAATGGAGGTGCGTTGTCTGCGAAAACTCACAGTGATAGTTATGTTGATCTAGTTGCTTAAATTATTGCATTTGATTTGTGATGAATGAGTTTTAGAATAAATGTTAAATATAATTAAATAAATTGTGTGATAAAGAAATGCCATGATTTTATAATAAAACCCCTCCAACGGAGGTGCGCTGTCTTATAAACCAAAGAGTAGTGATAGTTATTTGTATCATGTTTAGATTTGGTTTGAGTCTTTCATATGCCTCTTCCCGCTCCCTTCGCTCCTTGTCGGATGATGTTGCCCCGCAGATGTTGCTGGACGGGGCCAACACGCCGCGGTCACATCGCGGTCATGCCATGGTCACACCGCGGTCATGCCGCGGTCACGCCGTGGTCACGCCGCGGTCACGCCGCGGTCACGCCGCGGTCACGCTGTGGTAATGCCGTGATTTGGCCCTGTTCCAGGATGACACCCCACGGCAGTTCGTAGTGATAGTATTCCATGAGTCTTGTGATTAATGTTGAGACTGACTAATCACAATTTCTGCCGGCGGGGCGATGACCGGAATGTTGCCCCACCTCCTCCCTCTCCCTTCACTCCTGGCCGGATGATGCTGCCCCACAGATGTCGCTAGACTGGGCCATCACGTCGCGATCACATCACTGTCGCACCGCGGTCACGCCGCGGTCACACCGCGGTCATGCTGCGGTAATGCCGTGATTTGGCCCTGATCCAGGATGACACCCCACGGCGGTTCGTAGTGATAGTATTCCATGAGTATTGTGATTAATGTTGAGACTGACTAATCACAATTTCTGCCGGCGGGGCGACAATCGGAATGTTGCCTCGCCTCCTCCCTCTCCCTTCGCTCCTGGTCGGATGATGCTGCCCCACGGATGTCGCTGGACCGGGCCAGCACACCGTGGTCACGTCGCGGTCACGCCGCGGTCATGCCGCAGTCACGCCGCGATCACGCCGTGATTTGGCCCTGCTCCCGAACGACAGCCCACGATGGTTCACAGTGATAATATTCCGTGAGTCTTGTGATCAATGCTAAGACTGACTAATCACAATTTCTGCCAGTGGGGCGATGACCAGAATGTTACTCCGCCTCCTCCCACTCCCTTCGCTCCTGGCCGGAAGATGATGTCCCGTGGATGTCACTGGACTGGGCCGACACGCCGCGGTCATGCCGCGGTCACGCTGCGGTCACGCCCCGGTCATGCTGTGGTCACGCCGCGGTCACGCCGCGGTCACGCCGCGGTCACGCCACGGTCACGCCACAGTCATGCCGTGGTCACGCCGTGATTTGGCCCTGCTCTAGGACGACAACCCACGACAGTTCGCAGTGATAGTATTCCATGATTCTTGTGATCAATGTTAAGACTAACTAATCACAATTTCTACCAGCGGGGCGATGACCATAATGTTGCTCCGCCTCCTCCCGCTCCCTTCGCTCTTGGCCGAAAGATGTTGCCCCGTGGATGTCGTTGGACCGGGCCGACACGCCGCGGTCATGCCGTGGTCACACCTCAGTCACTCCGTGATTTGGCCCTGCTCCAGCCACATCCAACCCACACTAGCCCCCTTCCACCTTCATTTCAGCCCGCTGCCCGCTGCCACCAGCCTTCCAGCCCGCAACAGCCCCCCTTCCACCTTTGAAGCAGCCCACACCATCCCCCCAGCACCTGCAACCAGCCCCCTTCCACCATCATTCTAGCCCCCTTCCACCTGCATTCGAGCCTGCACCAGCCCCCAGCCACCTGCAATCCAGCCCGCACCAGCCACTACACCAGCCACCACCCCCCAGCCTCCTGCAAAACACTCATGCCAGCCCTATACCACCTGCAAAACAGCCCCAACCACTGGTTCCAGCCCTCACCAGCCCCCGACCTCCTACATCCCAGCCCGCACCACCTACATCCCAGCCCGCACCAGTTCCAGCCCGCACCAGCCCCCTTCCACCTTCATTCAGTGTTAGAGAACCAAGCATTGTTAAAACTAAAATGTAGAGGGAGTTTCACAATTTTGTTGGACACATTAAACAAAATAGGATGATGATCAAAGTGGAGATTGTGGAGGGTGGTGCTGGAGATGGTGTCTATAAGATATTCTGATCTTTTTACTGGTGTTTCAGATCTTGGTCTTTTCCTGATTTATTTTAGAAGAAGTTGGGGAACTGTTTGAATTTCCTACCTTATTATTACCCTTGGAGGAATCAATGCATGGGTTATTCACAAGTAAGTCCATAGAGTCCTTACTAATATAGGCAGTATGGTCAACATCTTGATGAGTAATCAGGTTCTCAGATTTAATAGGCATATTAATGTTATCTGAAGTATGAGAAAAACCAATAGTATGATTGAAAAAAGGGGAGGATATGTACCTGAAATATTTGTAGCAAGGTTGTCATGTGAAGTACCTAAATGTTTTTCCAGCTTTTTTCTAGAACCTGGGGGAATCTGTGGTGTGTCCATCAGGTTCAGTTTCTCTTGATAAGATGAAAATATACACCTCTAATTCTCAACCAATTCAATAGGAAGATTTGGGTTGGCATCTTTCTAATCTTGAAAACCTGAGGCAACCAAATTTTGATTTGGGTAACTGTCCAGAGCAGTCTTTGAAACACCCAGAACTTCAGGTACCATGGCCATCTCCTTGGGAGATGCACTGTCCTAACCAAGTGGGGGTTAAGGGGTCTGTTTAGAGCTAAAGGTATTCTCCACATAAGTGTCACTGCTCAAGTGTAAACCCCCAAGAGGTTTTCATTTGTTCTACTTAGAATCATTATTCAAAATCGGCTTAGTCTGGTCATCTTGTCTATCAAGTAGTGTGCCAACCTATTTTGATTCACAGCCCAAAGAAGAGGAAGGGTATGCAGATTGAACATTGTCAATCTTCATACCATTAAAAAGATCATTATAAATGTGATGTGCTTTATTACCTTTAGAGGGGTCCAAAAGAGTATCCCCTCCAGCTAAAACTGCCAAGGCAGGGTTTGTCATAATATGCAGGTCTCCAGGCAGTGATGAGCCTGTATGATCACATGCATTCAATGCCGATTTAATATCCCTATCCAAACCAAAAGGTGGGTTTAAGTGGCCTTGCATGCTGGGTGAATTGGTAAACATGATCTAAGAAAAGAGTAAGGGTAAATAAATCCAAGAGATCAGCCTAAAGCCACCGAGAAAACTAGTAAACCCATCATCTCCATCACCACTAAACCCCAACCTCCCAGCTTTCAATCAACAGCCAACCCCTAGTGGAACTGGAAATAGTAGTAGCCCGCTTGACACCAGAAGCAATCCCCACCAAGAAGAAACCTACTATAATCCAATAACACTAGCCAATAGCACATGTAATAGAGAAAAACCCAATAACAATCAGAGTTTTAGCAGTAACCCACTCAACAGTAATAACACCAACACCTATAAGCCAACAACAATGTCCAGCCACTAGGAATGTACTCAAATTTACATCCCAAGCCACCAGCACCAACCCATGCCACTCCTGCAACACACCCCATCAAAGAGTCATCATGCACCACACAAAAAAACCAGCCAACAACCCATTTACCAACTCATAGTCAACAATAGCACCCAATCTCTGTTAACAAACCAGTCCACAGAAACAGAACCTCCAGCACCTCTAAGCCAACACCAGCCATAACTTTAGCCTCTACACCCATCCATCACCAAACATCCATCTTGATGTTCCTATCTAGAAGCTCATAGAACTACTCAAAAACATCTCCCATTATCTGTAGCACCAAAAATAATCACCCAATATTTTGGAAATCTCCCAGCAGCCACACCACCTCCTAGAAACCGTGACATCACCCAAAACCCACCTACACCAGCATCAGGACCCAAAAATAGTAAAAAAATAGAATATGGACACTCTACACCAACATCCACTGTTATAGAGTAATATATCATAAAAAACTAAAACTCCCACCAGGGGGGTTTAGCAGGGGGGCTGCTGTCCGTGGGGGGGGGGGGGGGGGGGCTGCTGTCCAGGGGGTCCAGTAGTGGGGGGGGGGTGCTATCCAGGGGGGTCCCGCAGTGGGGGGGGGGGGCTGTCTAGGGGGGTCCAGGGGCAGCTGTTTAGGGGGGTCCAGCAGTTGGGGGGGGGGGGGGGGGTCTGTCCAGGGGGTTCAGTAGGGGGCTGCTGTCCGGGGGGGGGGGGGCTGCTGTCCAGGGGGTCTAGCAGGGGGGATGCTATCCGGGGGGGTTGCTGTACATGGGGGTCTAGTAGGGGGGAGGGATGCTATCCAGGTGGGTCCAGTAGTGGGGTGGGGGGGGGGCTGTCCAGGGGGGTCCAGGGGCAGCTGTTCAGGGGGTCCAATAGTGGGGGGGGGGGGTCTGTCCAGGGGGGTTCAGTAGGGGGGATGCTATCCGGGGGGGGGGGGCTGCTGTCCAGGGGGGTCCAGCAGGGGGAGTTTCACTATTCTTGTTTATTGAGTTATATTATTTGTGAATATTCTTAGATGTTTTGTTTTACCCTAATTTTAGGGGATGATCACTACTATGTTCTACCTTGTGTTATAGGTACTTTTGAACTGGTTCCAGACTTCGTTGATAGTTTGTCTTATAGGGAGACTCATGTAAGTGCAGTAATATGTTTTTTTTATATTTGGATTTGTTTAATTATTATTATTTAAGTAGCTTTTGTGTATAATTTAATTTGGAGGGGACAGACAGGTGGGGTAGGGGGGAAACTGGCAGGGGGGTGCAAGTGGGGGCTGGTAGGGGGGTACAAGTGGGGGCTCGCAGGGGCAGGGGGGAGGGGAAATGGGCTGGGTGGGGGGGGGGGGGGGCAGGACTGGGGGGGTGTCCAGGTTCTGGGGGGGTTCTAGGAGGTTGGGGGTGGCAGTCTAAGGGAGTGGAGGTCTGGGCTGTCTAGGGGGATCTGTCCTGGGTCTGGGGGTGTCTAAGGTTTGGGGGGGGGGGGGTATGGGGTGGTGTCCAGGTTCTGGGGGGGGGGGGGGGGTTCCAGGAGAGTGGGGGGTGGCAGTCCAGGGGAGTGGAGGTATGGGCTGTCCAGGGGGATCTTTCCTGGGTCTAGGGGGGTATCCAAGGTCTGGGGGGGGGGGGGTATGAGGTGGTGTCCAGGTTCTGGGGGGGGGGGAGGGGGGTTCCAGGGTTTTTCCAGGAGGGTGGGGGGGGGGGGTGGCTGTCCAGGAGGGTGGAGGTCTGGGCTGTCCAGGGTCTGCTGTCCAGGGGGGTGTCCAGTGTCTGTCTGAGGGGTGTCCAGGGTCTGTCCGGGGGGTGTCCAGGGTCTGTTTGGGGGGTGTCCAGGGTCTGTTCGGGGGGTGTCCAGGGTCTGTTCGGGGGGTGTCCAGGGTCTGTCCGGGGGGTATGGGGTGGTGTCCAGGTTCTGGGGGGGGGGGGGTTCAGGGTTTGTCCAGGAGGGTGGGGGGGGGGGGGGTGGCTATCCAAGGGATTAGAGATCTGGGCTGTCCAGGGTTATATGTCCAGGGTCTGGGGGGTGTCCAGGATCTGGGGTGGTGTCCAGGGGCTGTCCGGGGGGGGTGTCCAGGGTCTGTCCGGGGGGTGTCCAGGGTTTGTCCGGGGGGGTGTCCAGGGTCTGTCTGGGGGGTGTCCAGGGTCTGGGGGGGGTGTCTAGGGTCTGTCCGGGGGGTGTCCAGGGTCTGTCTGAGGGGTATCTAGGGTCTATATAGGGGGGGGGGTCCAAGGTCTGTCCTGGACACCCCCCAGACAGACCCTGGACACCCATGGATTTTTTTATATGTTTTTTCAGACCCTATATCTATGGTTTTTAACCGTGGCTATAGGTCTATTGCCACGATTGAAAACCGTGGCTATAGGTCTAATGCCACAGTTTCTAACCGTGGAAATAAATTGTATCCCTCCTATAGTATAACCACGGTTTAAAACCATGGCTATAAAGATATTACCACGGTTAAAATCGTGGCTGTATACCTATAGCCATGGTTTGAACCTTGGCTCTAGACCTATAGTCACGGTTCCAAACTGTGGCTATAATTCTAGTCCTATAGCCATGCCAAACTTAGCCACAGTTCCTCAAACCATGGCTATTACCTATAGCCACTGTTTAAAACCATGGCTATAGCCTAAATTTCCAGTAGTGCCACTTTGCTGATCATCATTTTGGTACTGTATATTCACGTCGTCCATCAAATGTGTCCCCCATCCAGGCTGAGGACACCATCATCCCAGCTTCTCCTGATGCTCCTTCTCTGACAACATACGACTTGTCCATTACATTATGGAAAGGTAATCGTTCTTGCCAGAATACCCTTCTCTACACATCCTCATATAGAGGTCTTTCCGTTCTAGAGACGATATCCATTCCCCGCACGGTTGGCGACGTCAAATCTCACCCAGGGTGGTTTCAAGCAATGCGGGATGAATTGCACACTTTGGATGACAATAATACTTGGGATCTGGTCCCCCTTCCGATAGTTAAATAAGTTTTTGGAAGAAAATGGATTTATACGGTCCGTCTCAATGAAAATGACACTCTGCATCGCCTTAAAGCTAGGGACTTATGGCCAAGGTGTTTGCTCAGACATATGGTGTTGAATATTTTGATACTTTCTCTCCAGTTACAAAGATGAAATCTGTCCGATTATCCATCTCTCTTGTCACTCATCAACATTGTCCTCTTCATCAACTTGATGTCAAAAATTCCTTTATCCATGGATTTCTTGAAGAAGAGGTATATCTTCAACAACCTCCTGTATTTCGTGCTTCAAGAGTGGACTCTCATATCTGTCAACTCCGTAGCTCTCTATACATCCTCAAGTAGTCTCCTTGTGATTGGTTTGTCTGATTTAGCACTGTTGTCACTACATTTGGGCTATCTTAGAGTATGAAGGACCATAATGTCTTCTATCAGATGATATATTCTGGCTACATCCTACTGGTTGTGTATGTTGATGATATTATCATCATTGGGAACAACTCAACTGTAATCTCCCAACTAAAAGGGCATATTCACCAGCATTTTCAAACCAAAGATCTCGATCCTTTGAATTAATTCCTTATAATTGAGGTCTCCCATTCTTCAGACACCATCTTTCTTTTCCAACGGAAGTATGCCTTGGATATCTTGTAGGATGATGGTCCGACTCAAGAAAATATCGTGAACACTCCTCTTAAGCTTGGGGAACAATCTCTCTATGACACCATGAAACCATATTCTCACCCAGAGAGGTACCATCGTCTGGTGGGAAAACTCAATTATCTCATCGTGACTCGTCCAGACATTGTCTGAGATGTTGGAAAAGTTATCCAATTCATGGAGCATCCGACAAAATCTCAGTGGGATGTAATCCTCCACATTGCCAAATACATCAAAAAAGACCTTGCTTGTGGTCTTTGGTATTCATATCATGATCATTTGAATGTTGATGTCTTCTGTGATGCTGACTGACTATGTTGGTTGCCTTACTACCTAAAAGTATACTTTTGGGTTTACCATTTTTTGACAGGTAACCTCATGGCACAATAAGAAACAGACTGTCGTCTCCAGATCTAGTATTGAGTTTGAGTACCATGTGATGGTCATGATTACTACTGAGATCCTATGGTTTCTCTATCTCCTACATGATATTAGTTTCCCACCATAGACGTCTGCTCATATTTGGTGTGATAATCAGGAAACCATGAAGATTGTTTATAATCCTATATTTCATGAATGCATGAAGCATATCGAGGTGGACTGCCAATTTCTTTACCACCAGCTCGAGCAACACCATGTTAGTTTCATCTATATATTGACGATAGATCAGCTTGCTGACATCTTCACCAAAGGCCTCCCAGGAGCTCGACTGACCTCTCTTAGTACCAAGTTGGGGATCCACAACATCAGTGACCCAACTTGAGGGTGAGTGTGTATGGTCTTGTTTGGCGTCTTCTTTCTTTTTGTGGGACTCTTGGTCCAAGCTATCATGTATTATCTTGTGGGGGAGTGTTGAACTCAGTTTATTGTAAAGAGTATTTCTGAGTCCCACATCGGATTACTCCACCTTGTAATCATTTATAAAAGAATGTCTCCACATCACCTTGAGGTAAGTGGAATTCACATCTACACATATCATAATGTTCCTTAAGGAATCTCAAACATAAACACAGATAAGTATTCAATAATTATCACTATGGAAATAATAGATATATGAATAGGTTTCCCTACTCAATGGAATAATATATCTATCTAGGTGAGTATTTATCAATCAAATTATAAATTTAATAGGATATTCACAATGCAAATACCCTTATCAAAGGAATGACAATGAAGTAATAGGGTGGGATACTTTCATCATATAAGGGTATTGATAAAAATTAATCATTGAATACAATAGTTTATAATGGTAGGAGATGAAAGAAATAATAGGGAAAACCTTTTAAAAATAAGAGTATGTAATCACACATATTTGATATGCATTGGAGATATTAAACCTCTTTGAGGAAGAACTCTTTTTACCAAAGACATCAATAATGAGGGTTTTCTTGAGTCAAAATCAAGTTTAATCCACAATGGACTTGATAGAGGTTGAACTAGATATATCTTAGCATGACATAGATAAAGACCCCCTCATATATATTTTAGTATACACAATACCACAAATACATGACATACTTAGGTATTTGGATAATGTGGATTACAACTATGAAAACATGTTGGCATCATAACAACTTATGAAGATGGTGTAATGAGATAGAATGACATACTCCCACTTATTTTATGCAGATGAAATGATCATCTTCATTAAAGGCTGACAAGTCTCCATTCATGGTTTCAATGAGATCATGGATGAGTATAGAATAGAGAGGACAATGCATTAATAGTGTTAAAAGTTGCGTTTACATCTAAAAGGCATACATGCCCAAGAGATACAAGCTGATTGAGGAACGACTGGGCATTGAGAGCAAGAAGTTCCATATGGACTACCTAGGGCCCCTTTGTCCTTCTCATCCACCACTTCGAGGACCTTGTTAATCGGATCACAACACATATAAAAAATTGGAAAATTCATTTACTCTCTTTAGGATGTGGGATCATGCTAGCCAATGTTGTCCTCTCTTCTATTTCGATGCATGTGCTCTCCATCCTCAGAGTTCCCAAGGTAGTGATACAGGACATTGAAAACACTATGAAAACTTTCATTTGGGAATCACACTAGGGGGATATATAATTGGGCCAACTGGTTTCAAATGGAAAAACCCATCATAGATGGTGATGTCAATTTGAGAAGCATTGTTGACACAACGCACTACATTTCAAGAGAAGCTTTCTTGAAAGAACAGATGCTCTAAGAAAGGTTTAGCCTATGAAAATATGGGGGGAATCGGTTTGTTTTGATGTAGAATAAATAAAATGGATCTCTGATTTGGCACAACATGCATGGATACATGTAGATTCTTTATAACCACACATGTTGGATAGTAGGTCGCGAAGAGCTCAACTTCTAGTGAGATAACTATTCTGGGCGTCCTTATTATTTCAAGGATGTTTGAATCTGGACATCTCCTTTCTGATTTCCAGTAAGTATCCAATATTCATTAACACGATTCTAGATATTGAGGTAAAACCCCTCTTTGATAGTATTAAACTTGCATAAGTTCCGAACCACTGCGCTTTCACAAGAACTGGCCCGAGAGTTTTTAGTGTTTTGGATTTTCAGGACACAACTCATGAACAACAAGAGGTGTATGAATGGGAAAAGATACTCTGGTGCAAAGGAATCATAATTAAGAATAATTTTCTGATTTGTAATATCAACAACCATGACATTCCCATTGATAGTGAAGTGCAACACAGAAGTATCCACTTAGCATCTAAGTGTATTTTCTACAAGCAGTCGAGAGTGGAAACCGGTTTCACCTTTTCTTTGAAGGGGATTGGGTGAACCATATATGGAATCTCCTTGGGGCGTGCATGGGAATTTAGTTATAGGGAAATACAATGTTGGATATCATCATCATGTGGTTTCAGGGGACATATCATTCCTCCATAGAAGCTAGGACTCACAGCAAGGTCCTAACAGCTGGTTGGTGGACTGTTTGGGAGGCTGGGAACAAAGGTAGGAATGAAGGAAGGTGAGGATCTCAACTTTACATGAAAGTGAAAGTTAAGTTTCTCAATGTAGATCTTAGTTCCATGATTAAGCAGAGGGATCTATCATCCTCCATCTGGAAGCTCATTCCTCAATGTCTTCTGCAATCGATGAACAATGGCAATGATTCTCAAGTTTGGTGGGTCTACTGGAGATCCCTAGTTCTGGCCTAAAGGTAAACATCGATGGCTCATGTGACCAGGGTGTAATGTGAGGTGGCATTATTCATGAAATGCAGGGCCCTGTTGTGATTGCTTTCAGTGCTTACTATGGGCCAGAAAATCTTCTTATAGCTGATGATAGTGCGATAGTGATTGGAGTCCAACTAAAGAAAACTATGCAAATTGGGTTTTGCAGCAGTTGAAACAATCTTCGCTTTGGTGTTTGGGTTCCTTCTTGGCTACCATATGACCCTTGGTCTGTTGTCTATCATATCAAAGCATGCATAAACCTGATGAATCAGAAAGGGGAGATCCTCCACACTTAGCGAGAGGGGAACAAAGCAGCAGACATCTTAGCCTCTAAAGGGAGGGAGAATGAAATGATCATCATCTACTCTTGTATTAGTCCTCTCCCAACCGACTGTAAGTGCATTATGAGTGGGGATTCCCAAGGAATCCACCACTTAAAACCTCTAAATTTTTTATTGTGGTTTTTTCCTTGATAAAAATATTTAATTTTGACTGTGTGAGTGAAAATCACTCATTTGTTTTACAATAAAGGATTTATAATAATGAAGCATAACAACATTTGATATGGAAATGTAAAGGAATTGAAAAATATTGTAAAAGAGAAATAAAGATAAAAGGAGTAGGAACCCTTACCTTGATAAATAGCTTACGAATGCTAGATAAAGAGCACCATAGAACCTTAAGAGTTGCTTTAGAGGACTCTTGAAATGAAAATTGAGAGGAGAACCATGATAAATGATTTTTGAGTGAAGAGGGGAGGGAGTATGGGTGGGTATTTATATAAAATGAGGGATAATTATTTAATATTTTTTTTCATAGGATTTGGAATCTAGTCCAATGAAAATTTACTTCCACTGGATTTCCCCTATTTTAAGATCATATTATTTAACAATTAAAACATTTTTTTGGACATTTATAAGTTAAATAACTGAACTACCTTTTCTTATATTATTTTGGCCATGGAAATTTCATTTTTCCACAAATAATTATTTTTAAAACTTTAAAATACATTTTTGACCATGGAAACATCTTTATAGGTTTTGAAATTTTATTTGAATATTTTAAAATACATCATTTTAATGAATAAAAATATTTTAGGTGTTGGGTTTATTTACGTTATTTATTAAATCATTTTTATATTAAAATAAAGTCATAATACGTATCATATTTTACTATTCACCAAAAAAAAATTCAATTCTCGGAAAATTCTCAAAAATTCACCACTCACTAATTTCAATGTGCTCAATTTAAATTTTTAGTCTTTTTAATATATTTTTTATATACATAATAAATTTAATTATTAAATAAAAACTCTTAGGGTATTTTAAAATCATACATTTAACACCAAAATTTTAAAAACTTGATTTTAATAAATATTTATTATTTTATGACGTATATATGTAATTAAATTATCATTCATTGATCAATACATATCATTTATAGTTTTTAATTATAATATTTCATATGATATTATCTATTTAATAAGACACTTGTATATATAATGGTCGCATTACTATATTACAACGATCATGTTACTATGTTACTATTTCAATGATCACCTTACCCCTTCCAACGGTCATATTATCAATTATAAATACAATTCATTCTATCCCCTAAAATCATTTATATTCATTCTCACTGATACAAAAATGGGAAAGGGAAGCACCACCTTTAATCAGTGCTAAGCCAAAAACACTGATAAATAATCCCTTTATCAGTGCTAGAAAAGCACTGATAAAGCATCCCTCTATCAGCGCTAAAATTTTAGCACTTATAAAGGGTACCCTTTATCAGTTCTTTTAAAATTGGGTGCACAATATCCTCTTTTTATCATGCCCTCAAGCTCTCGCGATACTATACCCCTACGACAACTCCCCCCGATCTTCTCGTTTCCAGACCTCCGCCACTATCCTTACTCATTATCCTCCCCCTCGAATCCCTTCTGTAGATCCTCCTCCCCACAAAACCTACTTCTCCTCCTCTCTGCTCGACCCTACTCCCCACAAACCCTACTCCTCCATTTCTCAATGGTTGGCGGCTCCTCCTGTGCACCTTCTCCTCTGGCGGTCGCGCCTTCCCCTCTCGACGTAGTGCAGAAGGCTCCCTAACCACTCGATGCTTCTTCTCTCCCTCCATCGCGGGTGCGATCTACTTTAGGTAAATCTCTCACTTCTCATTTTAGGTTTATTTTTGGTGGATTGGTTTTGAAGTGTAATTTTGGTTACTGCATGAAGTAGTTTTTTTATGGTGTAAATATCACTAGGTTATTCTTATATAGGGATGTCCCTAGATTAATCTGATATACTCCCTTTGGGGTTTATCTTATGTGATCTTAGTTGTGCTGTGAGGGGTGGTAATGCGGTGTGATTTTCTTAAGTTGTTTTAAGTTCATATTACATGAGCCTTTTGGTCAATCTTCAATAAGGGGTATTATAGAATGATTATCCTTTCTATGATATGGAAACCTGGATGGTAATTTTCTAAGTTGTGTCTATTTGATTTCTGTTTCACTATTCTACCTTCTATTGCATCGTGGTTTGGTTTAAGGTTCTCTGAGTAAGAGGGAGGAGGCTGAGGATCACACTGTGATATCCTAGATAGTTTGAGTTCCATAACATGGTTGACTTTTTTGTTTCATGGACCTGATTATATTAATATCAATTTTAATGTGGTTTGACCCTATAGATTCAAGGGATAACATGCCATGGTTTTTGGATCAGAGTTGTATTATGGAATGTTGAACCTTTTCACATCATTATCCTTTAATTTTATATAATGGTTATAAATTTAGGCCTTGTATCAAATTATTTATTATTTTAAAAACTTTCCTAGAACCCTAGGTGATTAGTGATGTATATTTGGATATCTTTAGCCACCCTTTGACTGGTTTTCTTCCAAAATTTTAAGAGATCAGCCTCTTTAAAATCTAAGGTGAATTTCTTTTATCTTCTTCTTGATTCTCTTCTTGAACTTTCTTCTTAGGAAGGATGTGACAACAATGATTATTTAGTTTTTTATGTTTTTTTGTTATGGTTTTAATGGTTAATGATCATACATAGGCCTTTTATATTACCCTCATGTCTTAAGTCATGTTTTATTTGAGTATTCTTCTCGTTCTTATGAAATATTTGTTAAATCTTTGATTGTGGTTGTGGACATGAAATTTCTCCTTCTTTATTATGTGTAAATTGTGGAATTATCATGTTATTTTGTTTCCATTGGATGGATAGTACTGATTAACCTAAATACTATAATGAATTAAACTAAAGGAAATTAAAGTGAAGAGGGTGTTTTTCATGTGATTTATGAAGTTCCATAATATTTCTAATATATTTATGGATTTATTGGTGTTGTTGATAAGTGATTTATTCTTGATGTTGTGAAAGAAATTTCTTACTACTAATAATATGTTATAATCACCTTTCATAATTTCCTAATCACTTAAGGTAGGTAATGAATTGGTTGAATGGAAATCTGTAATTAAAGTGTTATATTTAAACTATAAATTCTACTTTAATATGAAAGAATGTTAAGGGGGAGTTTTTAGTGTGAATTTATTATATGTTTTCCCTTTCATGCTACTATACATGGGGTATTTATCACTATGATTATAAGGGTGATGTTTGATTGATGTGGTTGGGAGCATGTGGTGTGGTAATTAATATGGTAGTGATGGATGAATTATTGTGTGGTTATGATAGCAATGATATGGGTATTTAGGCAAAAAATAAGTGGTTTTATGGATTTTAGAATGTGTTTAGTGGTATTTTATGTCATGAAAATTTAGTTGTTATTGGGTGGTGCTATAGTTTCCTTTTGGCATGGAATATGGTTGGAATAAATGAAAATAGTAATGGGTGATGGGTTGGAAATGATAAATGGTGGTTTGTTAAATGATTAATGATAATGATTGGAATAATTATGTTTAATAAATGGTTAAAGATGGAATAAATGTTATTAATGATTAATGAATGGATTATAGTGGGTAGTGATTTAATGATTGGTTTTACATTAAAATGGTTAATGGAAGTGGTTATTAGAGGGTGTTAGTAACAAGGCAATGGTTGACGTGGGTATTTGCAGTGTTAGTTTGGTGTAAACCCTTAGGAAAGATTTATGTGTGACTATATACTTATTATATTTTCTTATTATTTCTTATGCACCACCACTTGAGTCGAGTAACCTGATTGAAATCCATATGGGTACTTTGGTTTTGAGTGTTTTTCTCAATATCTAGGTTATAGAGGGAAAACATATAGAACCACTCCCTCTTCCCTTCTCCCCCTTCACACTTAGTTTGAGTTGTAATGGCTCACAGTGGGTGTATATATACGACCTATAACAATTTTAGGTTTTGGTGTATATATATTCTTATTGACATGATTATGTGTATTTGGTGTGGATACATAGTGGGGGTTGTGCATTGTAGGAGGAGAGTATGATGTTTATGTCCTTCATGTTCACGATATCATACTATGATGAGGATGTGATGTGTGGTTGTGATGTGGATATGGTTTTTTATGTGTTTGTGACATGTGTATGTGTGGATATATGGTTATGAGATTATATAGAAGGGGTTGAAGCATAAGAAATATTCCATTAGAGTGTGAGAATGACCAGATTAGTGGGGAAGTGGATGTGGGGTAATTTATTAATATATATTCTTTGTATATTATGTTACTATACTTGAATGTGATATTGGGTGAGTGATCCTTAGTGAGGTTGGGTGATATATGACCATATATTGGTGTGTATTAGTTCTGTTATTTATTCACTAAGGAATTAATATATTTTATACACATTTTCATGAGAGGTTTTGGGAAAGATCCTACGGAGTATACTTGTATGCTCGCCCCTATTTATATAATTATTTTTATAAGTTTTTAAAGATGGATTTGGTGACCAAGATGGAAATTACTATCTTGAGGCTAGGAGTTTCCGCCAGAGCCACTAGTGTAGGATTTTTTTGATATTTCATTTTAAATACCTTTTTATGTATGAAATTCACATGAATTATGGATTGGGTTTTATTTTATATTATATGTATTTTATTGGTGGTTTATCTATGTTCTTGGGATTTATGAGGGAAACAACTCCCATTTCTTTATTTTATACCCTCAATGCTAATCTCCAACCTATGTACTATTAGAGGTAGGATTCATGAATTACACTTATTTTCACTGCCATTTTAGGAGCGGTTCCTAGTGGTGGTGAGTTATGATAGTGTGGTATTAGAGCATTAATTGAGAGTTAAGATGGAGTTTGGAATTAGACACTCATAAGGATTGAATAGGATGATATGTCAATAATATTGGTTAAATTTTTTATATGGAATAACATGGGAGACCATCTACGATACAAGTGATTACCCCCCTGTGATTTAAAGTAACTTGAGCTTACCAAAAATATTAGGCATGATGAGATTGAATGTAGGGAAGAGACCTAGGAGTGGTAGATGTATCATTCTTGATTATTCTTGTATTTGGAAGTCTTGTTTTGTGTATTTGAACCATAAATACTAATATTTTAGATTCAAATAGGATGGAGATGAATAAATATTGGATGGATGCTAATCGTTTGACAATAGAGTATGAGAACAGAGTGAAAGAGTTCATCAAGTTTGTAAAGGATCACACAAAGGATCCTTCTCAAATCCTTTTTCCATGTTTACGTTGTTTTTATTCTAGACTAATTACTCTGGAGGAGTTAGAAGAACATTTGATATGTCACCGAATAGATCAGAGTTATAAATATTCGAATAAACATGGAGAAAAAGTGAATTTAGCTATTGGCTGGGATAAAACTGCGTTTTATGGATCATTAGATATGAATACAAATATGGATAATAAAGAAGACCATATGGAGGATGTGATTATAGATGTTAATGATGATGAAGATCGTATAGAGGAAATGACAAGGACAATTGAAGATACACTCCGTGATTGTCCAAAATTGTTTGAGAAGTTAAAGATTTGTGCAAAGACGCCGTCGTATGCTGGTTGCACTAAATATACAGCATTTTCAGCTATACTGAAGTTGTATAAATTGAAAGCAGACAATGGATGGAGTGATGTCAATTTTATGAAACTACTTTCTCTCTTGAATGACATGCTCCTGGAAGATAATGAGCTTCCAAGCCGGACATATGAAGCTAAACGAATTCTACACTCGATGGGTATGATTTCTGAAAGAATACATGCCTTCCTGAAAGACTGTATATTGTTTCTCAAGGAGAACAAATCACTTACATAATGCCCAAAGTGTGGTGCTTCTCGATACAAGAACGATTAATCTAGTCCTACAAAATTTGTATGGTACTTTCCAATCATTCCAAGGTTTAGGCATCTATATGGAAGTGAAGAAACTGCAAGACAATTGTCGTGGCATGTAGACAAAAGAAATAAATATGGGAAATTACATCATCCGACTGACTCTCCTCAATGGAAGAAAATTGATCATGAGTATCCTGAATTTGGAAAAGAGCTGAGAAACCTTCTTCTTGCGTTATCTACAGATGGAGTGAATCCTTTTGGTTTTCAAACCAGCACTCAAAGTACATGGCCTGTTATATTGATAAATTATAACTTGCCACCCTGGTTATGCATGAAGCGGAAATTCATCATTTTATCTATGCTTATATCAGGACAAAAACAAACAGGTAATGATATTGATGTTTATTTGGCTCCTTTGATCGAGGATTTGAAGTTATTGTGGGATTTAGGTGTTATGTTGTATGATGCTTATAAAAGTGAATACTTCACATTGAGAGAGATTTTGTATGAGATGATAAATTATTTCCCTGCTTATGGAAATTTGTCAGGCTATAGCAATAAAGGGACTCAAGGGTGTCCCATGTGTGAAGAAGATACATAATCAATTAGGTTGAAACATTCATCAAAATCTGTGTTTCTAGGACATCATAGATTTCTACCTCATCAGCATAAGTAACAATCTTGGAAAACATCATTCAATGGAAGTTCAGAACAATGCACAACACCGTCTCCACTAACTGGTGATCAGCTATTTGAGAAAGTAAAAGATGCGAACAATATTTTTGGTAAACCATTTTTGAAAAACCTTACGAAAATCAGTTGGAAAAAGAGATTAGTTTTTTTTGAATTACCATACTAGAATTGTTTGTTCGTCAGACATTTTCTTGATGTGATGCATGTGGAAAAAAATGTATGTGACAGTGTTATCAGAACATTGCTAAATGCCCCTGAAAAAACAAAGGACAGAATTAAGGCAAGGTTGGACATGGTTGACATGGGAATACGAGAAGAGTTGGCTCCCATGAAGGGTGAAAATCAAATGTTTCTTCCTCCAGCTACTTACACTCTTTCTAGGGAGGAGAAATATCTGTTTTGCAACTTCTTCAATGGCGTAAAGGTTCTAGAGGGGTATTCATCAAATACCAAGAAAATTGTGTCAATGAATGATTTGAAGTTAAAAGTTTTTAAATCACATGACTTACATGTTTTGATGCAAGATTTAATTCCTATAGCTTTACATTGCATTTTTCCCAAGAATGTTTGTCATACGTTAACCAAACTTTGTTTCTTTTTCAAAGATATATGTAGAAAGGTTTTAGACCCAGTGAAATTTCCAGCTATGGAAAAAGAAATTTTCATCATATTATGTGAATTAGAAATGTTATTCCCACCAACATTCTTTATATTATGTTTCATTTGATGATTCATTTAGTGAGAAAGATTCTACTTTGTGGTCCGGTTCACTATAGATGGATGTACCCCATTGAACGATATATGAATATTTTGAAAGGGTATGCCAAAAATCGAAGTCGGCCAGAGGGTTGTATAGTGGAGCAATATATTTTTGAGGAAGCCATTGAATTCTGTACCGAATACCAATCTGACGTGGAAATCATTGGTCTCCCGAAATCTCGTCAGACTGGAAGCATTGAGTGTGAGGGAATTTCTGGAGGAGATGTTGTGAAAATCAGTATTACAGATCAGGAGCAGGCCCACCTTTATGTTTTGCATAATATTTGGGAGGTTTCTCCATATATTGAAACTCAGAAAGAAATTCTTAGGCAGTTGAATCCATCAAGGGATTAAAAATGGATATCAAATACACATAATCACCAGTTTATAGGATGGTTTTAGGACCATATTTTTAAGGAGTTAAATGAAAATCTGAATTCAATTTTAGAATGACTTTGATGGCTAGCCGCCGGACCAAGTGTGTATGTATTATCTTACAATGGTTATGTAATTAATGGTTATACATTCTATACAGATGAACATGATGAAGATAGTACCATACAAAATAGTGGATTTACACTTGTGGCTAAAGCGATGCATGTTTCTGGTAGTAAGGACATAAATACAATTTATGAAAATATGTCATACTTTGGAATTATCAAACAAATATGGGAGTTGGATTATATGACATTCCAATTGCGGATTTTTCAATGCAAATGGGTTGATAACAACAATGGTGTTAAAATAGATGAATGGGGATTTGTGAAAGTTGATTTTAGTAAAGAAGGGTACAAAGACAAACAGTTTATAATGGCATCACAAGCGGTACAAGTTTTTTATGTTCCATATCCCACAAACCGAAAGTGGTCGATTATTCTATTATCGTCCAAAACTACTGAAGGATCTGATGAAAATTCAGTTGAGGATGATCCTTTCAGTGGTATGTTGCAATCATTTCGTAGTGGTCCCAATGCATATGGTGTTTTTTATGTTAGAGGAGACCACAATGAAGGGATTTGGATAATCGATAGAGGTGTCAAATCCCTTCAGTCTTTGAAAAAAAGAAAGATTTCAATAAACAGGTTATATTTTATTTGTAATATAGATCTTGTTATCTCATGTTATTATCTTATCATTACTAAATTTATGTAATCTTAATTAATTGTTTAACCACTTTTGCAGATAATGACTTATTCACATTCTGGTGCTCCTAACCTCGAGGATGAACAAGTCTCTCAAGCTATTGATGATGATGCTGCTGCTGCTTCTACTGCAGCTACTCACAGTGCAGAGTAACAATAAGTTTCTGAACCTGTTGCTGCTCCAAGTGTTGAGGTCCAACAACCATCATCACATGCCATTTCTACCATTCCATATGAACATATAGATGACGTTGATATTGATGAAATAGTCGGGGATGAAGGACTGATGTTTTAAAAAACACAGGTGCATTGTAGTTTGACAGTGTTATCCAAAGTTCTTAAGGCACAAAGCAAAGGCATCAAATTTGATGTCGGATGGAATGTAGGAGTCCAACATTTGAATCCCAACAAGGCTATGTTTAGTAGTTACATTGTAATTGTCACTCGGCAACGCATTCCAATTGACATAGATTCATGGAACCATGTTGTTTCCGGGCTGAAGGCTATGATCTGGGAAGAAATTATGGTAACATTATGATATTATTTCTTTAATTTACTAGCAAATAAAATAATGAAACACTGTCTTAATCTTCTCATTCTCTTGTAGAGTACATTTATAGTAGATGATTCACACAAGAATTATGTACTAAGTCTTGCAAGAAGTATTCATCGAGGTTTTCACACTATTTTAACAAAATGCCACCTGAAAGATTCCAAAGGTAAAATAAACCCACACCCACCCCTTATATATGCTCACATGATATCCTAAGAAGCATGGGATGCATTTATTAGATGTTGTGGGGATGAGAAGTTTCAGGTACATTGTGGGTGATAATACATTGTTTGAGGATACGTGTATTCATCACTTTGAATGTCAATATATCATTTATGAAACAACAAATCAGTACTAAAAATAAGGAACGTGCATCAAAACCAACATACCCCTATCGTAAAGTAAGGATGGGGTATGCTTCACTCGAAACAAAAATGGTACACATTTTAAATTTACAGTAATATTGTTAGGTGCCAAGAAACAACATCATAATTATCTTTCTATATTTATATGTAGATTGATGAGTCTAAAACCAAAGACACTTCTATCCTATGTCATGTGCTATGGAAGGAGGCACATGTGAATAAGGGAATCTAGTAGATGAAAACACACAAAAAGTGTGGAAAATATGTGTAAGTATGACATGACGATAAAAATATTTGTTTTAAATTGATATTACATAAAAATAATTAGTTATTTTCCTATATATGACAGTCACATGAATCAGCTACTCTTGTAGTGGATGCAGACCTATTATCAACGGATTTGAAGTGTCTAGAACAATACAGTTGTGTTAGAGGTGCAGGGTTTGGGGTGACACCCTGAGTATATTATGAGAAAAAAAGAAATGGATGATAGAGATGAAAAATTGAAACAAATGAGAGAAAGACTAGAAAATCTTGAAGAACGATTTCAATGACAGGGAGAGTTGCTAGAAACTTTTATGGGTGGGAAGCAAGGAGAAGACACAACTCAGGAACAACCAGCACGTAAAGATCCCACCCCACCCCCACCAACTTTGAGGAGAGCCATTCCCCTCAAAGAGCTATCTTAGCTGCGGTAATCAATATTCTAATAATTTTTCCCATGAAATGTGAATCAAACAAACACTGATACTTTTCTTGTACTGATCTTCTACAGGGTGATAATGAATGTGATTTATATCTGTCAACACCCACCTATCACCCTGTAAAGAGGGCTACAGTGTTCAACATCCCAGAGGACAAGCTACATAATAGACCAATTCTGAAAGATCATCTGAAAGTGACGATTACTATAGATCATGAGCCAAATACAGAGCTACCTATTCCACTTGATGACGATGATATTCATACAGTCGAAAAGGCTATTGGGACATTCATTTCATGGTCGTCACAACTTTTAAGAGTACGTGGGGAAAAAGAGGTATTTATTTCCTTTTTTTTTCAAGATAAACCTTTAACAATTAATGAAAAAAGGGTCTGAACCAATGAGTGTTATTATAGATGGAGAAAGGGAAGGGGGTGACAAGAAACGTTGTCTCAGAAGCATCTAAAGGACCGACCAACCAATCCCAAAGAGCCATTGAAAGCATAATAACACCACTTGTTCTCTATCCACATTTACGAGAATTGAAGACTCACGTGGATATGAATCTAAGAGGTGGTAGTAGTCATATAGTGGTTTTCAAAAAGAATATATACGGAGAGAAAATTCAAGATTTCGTTGCTGCTGAAAATGTAAATGAGATCCCTGAAAACGGTTGTCTAAGCATCAGAGTTGTAAATTTATATATGAGGTATGTTTTCATGAATTGATTTTCTAAAAGCTGATATAATGTTGAAATTATAACTAAATGCATTTTATATTATTGACAGACGTATATATGAAAAACAGTTGAAGTAATTTCCCCCTGAGCCAAAATTCAAACTCGTTAGTCCTCATACCACATCAACACATCTAACAAAATTAGAGCCATAAAAAAAGGATGAAATAGTGAATGGATTACTGAAAACATTTGAAAGTAAGATTACAGATGAAAAACTCTTCCTAATACCAACCATGCAGGGGTAAAACTCTACGATTAAAGCATATCAATTATATTTTCACTTCTTTTATTACTTATTCCTTTTTGTGTTTTTAGCCAACATTGGCTTCTAATTGCGGTGAACTTGGATACTCCAAAGATTTATTTTATGGATTCAATGCAAGGATATCCAATAAACCGACCACACATGATGGAGTTTTTGAATCTGTAAGACACTACATCCTACATTTTAGGTCTAAACATAAAGTAATATAATTTATATTATCTTTTACGGATGATTCTGTTATGATAGGGTGGTGTATCATTATCGTTAAAAAAAAGGAATGAGGACAGAGGATAAGCATAAGGAGGTGAGCAAGTACTACGTCTGGACAAATATTAGGGTATATATAATAAAATTTCACTATCCAAACACATATCAACACAAATTACTTATTATCCTAATGATAAATTTTTTTGCAGTGTACAAAACAAACAAACGATAATGATTGCGGTTATTATGTTTGTAAATTTATGAAAGAGATCGTTTTTCATCAACAAACTAGCACCCCTAAAGAGGTATTTTAAAAAACAAATACTATTTAATTTAATTTAATTTATTAATTCTTTATTTATATATTTTATAGTACTACTCTGACTACCGAAAAGCCTCATACTAACAAGATGATATATATTTGTTCAGAAACAAGTGGGCCGCATACCTGATGGAATATTGTACACAAATAGCATGAAGATCTGACTTGGGGATGTGTACCATTGGCAGTCATTTTTGAGAGGGGTTAAGGGGATTAAATGATGAAACTTTGTTGTATGTGAATTTTATTAGGAAAATTGAAATTATTATTAAATAAAACTTCCTTTCTCAAATGAGTCATTTTCCCATTTTAAAATATTAAATGCACCAGCAACATGTAAGAATGATGAACCACTTTTCTTTGGGAATTGGATAAGAAAAACCAATAAAATCTCTAAAATACCTTCATATCTGACCAAACGCATTCGGATTGTGTTGATCCTTTAGGATAATGATCCATGGGTGTGTTGGTGATGTGTATGAGTCAACCACGCCTCAATCCGAGGCACGATGTGGCTGGTATCACTCAAAGTGTCTCTCTTTTGTTTAAAATGGACAAAATTTTAAGTGAAAACAACAAATGACCTACGGAAATATGACTAAATGCATTTGGATTATGTTGATACTTTAGGAGAACGAACCATGGGTGAATTGGTGACATGTAAGAGTCAAAACCGCCTCAATCCAAGGCACGGTGTGACCGGTATCACTCAAAGTGTCTCTCTTTTGTTTAAAATGGATAGAATTTTACGTGAAAACAACAACTGATATACGAAAATCTGACCAAACACATTCAGATTGTGTTAATCCATTAGGGTAATGATCCATGGGTCATTTGTGACATGTAAGAGTCAACCACGCCTTAATCCGTGGCATGGTGTGGCCGGTATCACTCAAAGTTTCTTTCTTTTGTTTAAAATGGACAAAATTTTAAGTGAAAACAAGAAATGACCTACGGAAATCCAACCAAATGCATTCAGATTGTGTTGATATTTTAGGAGAACAATCCATGGGTGTGTTGGTGATATGTACGAGTCAACACCACCTCAATCCGAGGCACGGTGTGACCAGTATCACTAAAAGTGTATCTCTTTTGTTTAAAATGGACAGAATTTTAAGTGAAAACAACAAATGATGTACGGAAATCCAACCAAATGCATTCAGATTGTGTTTATACTTTCGGATAATGATCCATGGGTTATTTGTGATGTTTACGAGTCAACCATGCCTCAATACAAGGTACAGTGTGGCCGGTATCACTCACAGTGTCTCTCTTTTGTTTAAAATGGACAAACTTTTAAGTGAAAACAACAACTGACCTACAGAAATCTGAACAAAAGAATTCAAATTGTGTTTATCCTTTAGTAGAACGATTCATGGGTGCATTGATGATGTTTAAGAGTCAACTATACCTCAATCCAAGGCACGGTGTGACCGGTATCACTCAAAGTGTCTCTCTTTTGTTTAAAATTGACAGAATTTCAAGTGAAAACAACAACTGAAATACAAAAATCTAACCAAACGAATTCATATTTTGTTGATCCTTTAGGAGAACTATCCATGGGTCATTTGTGATGTGTACGAGTCAACCCTGCCTCAATCTGAGGCACGGTGTGGCCGATATCACTCAAAGTGTCTCTCTTTTGTTTAAAATGGACAAAATTTTAAGTGAAAAAAACAACTGACCTATGGAAATCTGACCAAATGCATTCGAATTGTGTTGATCCTTTTGGATAATGATCCATGGGTGAGTTTGTGACATGTACGAGTCAACCTCGCCTCAATCAGAGGCACGGTGTGGCCGATATCACTCAAAGTGTCCCTCTTTTGTTTAAAATGGACAGAATTTTAAGTGAAAACAACAACTAACGTACGATAATCCAAAAAAATGAATTTTGATTGTGTTGATCCTTTAGGAGAACGATCCATGGGTAATTTTTTACATTTAGGAGTCAACGATGCCTCAATCCGAGGCACGGTGTGGTTGGTATCACTCAAAGTGTCTCCCTTTTGTTTAAAATGGACACAATTTTAAGTGAAAACAACAACTAACCGACAAAAATCTAACCAAAAGCATTCATATTGTGTGGATACTTTAGGAGAACGATCCATGGGTGTGTTGGTGACATGTATGAGTTAATCCCGCCTCAATCCGAGGCATAGTGTGATCGATATCACTCAAAGTGTCTCTCTTTTGTTTAAAATAGACAGAATTTTAAGTGAAAACAACAACCAACGTACGAAAATCTGACCAAACGCATTTGGATTGTGTTGATACTTTAGGATAATGATACATGGGTCATTTGTGACGTGTATGAGTCAACCACGCCTCAATCAGAGGCACAGCGTGGCCGATATCACTCAAAGTGTCTCTCTTTTGTTTAAAATGGACAAAATTTTAAGTGAAAACAACAAATGACCTATGAAAATCTGACCAAAAACATTTGGATTGTGTTTATACTTCTAGATAATGATTCATGGGTGCATTGGTGACATGTATGAGTCGACCCCACCTCAATTAGAGTCACGGTGTGACCAGTATCACTCAAAGTGTCTCTCTTTTGTTTAAAATGGACATAATTTTAAGTGAAAACAACAATTGACGTATGAAAATCTGACCAAATGCATTAGGATTGTGTTGATACTTTAGGAGAATGATACATGTGTCATTTGTGATGTGTATGAGTCAAACACGCCTCATTCCGAGGCACAGTGTGGCCAGTATCACTCAAAGTGTCTCTCATTTGTTTAAAATGGACAAAATTTTAAGTGAAAACAACAACTAACCTATAGAAATATGACCAAATGCCTTCAGATTGTGTTGATACTTTAATATAACGATCCATGGGTGCGTTTGTGATGTGTAAAAGTTAACCCCACCTCTATCTGAGGCATAGTGTGACCGATATCACTCAAAGTGTCTCTCTCTATTTTTTTTAAAATGGACATAATTTTATGTGAAAACAACAACTGACATATATAAATCTGACTAAACACATTCAGATTTTGTTTATCCTTTAGGAGAAAGATCCATGGGTGTGTTGGTGACATGTACGAGTCAACCCTGCCTCAATTCTAGGCACGGTGTGGCCGGTATCACTCAAAGCGTCACTCTTTTGTTTAAAATTGACAGAATTTTAAGTGAAAACAACAAATTACCTATAGAAATCCAACCAAACACATTCAGATTGTGTTTATCCTTTAGGAGAAAGATCCATGGGTGCATTGGTGACATGTATGAGTCAACCCTGCCTCAATCCGAGACATAGTTTGACCGGTATCACTCAAAGTGTCTCTTTTTTTTAAAATGGACAGAATTTTAAGTGAAAACAACAACTAACGTACATAAATCCAACCAAACACATTCGCATTGTGTTGATCCTTTAATAGAATGATCCAAGGGTCATTTGTGTACGAGTCAACCCCCCTGGACACCAACCCACCCCCTAGACACCCCATGGACACCCCCCACCCCCTAGACACCCACCAACCCCCCTGGACAGCACCCCCACCCCTCCTAGACACAACTCCACCACTTGGACACCCCCACCACCCTGGACATCCCCCACCCCTCCTAGACACCACCCCACAACCTGGACACCTCCCCCACCCTCTGGACACCCCCACCCCCATGGACTGCCACCCCACCCCCTGGACACCACCCCACCCCCCTTGGACAACCCCACCAACCCCCTGGATCGCCCCCCCACCCCCTGGACACCACCCCACCCTCTGGACACCCCCACCCCTCTAGACACCCCCACCACTGGAAAGCCCCCCCAACCCCCTGGACACCCCCACCCCCTTGGACACCCCATGGACAACCCCCCCACCCTGGACACCCCCCCCCCCAAACACCCCCCAGACACCGACCAACCCCCTGACGACACCCCCACCCCTCCTAGACACCACCCCACCACCTAGACACCCCCTCCCCCTGGACACTCCCCACCTATGGACGACCACCCCCACCCTCTTGGACAACATCTCACCCCCTTGGACAGCCCCAACCTCCTGGACTGCCCTCACCCCCTGGACACCCCTATCCACTCGGACACCCCCATCCCCCCGGACACCCCCTACCCCCCTTGGACAGCCACCCCAAACCCCTGAACATCCCCCAACCCCCTGAATTCTAAATTTAATTCTTTATGTATTTAATTAACTTATGAATTATGTGTTAATTGTGTATGGGTATACTTGTTGTATGGGTATACTTTGTGAAATTACCTTATGAATTATGTGTTAATTTTGTATGGGTATACTTGTTGAGATGTTGATTTTTTTGCAGGTCTTGTTTGGGTGTGCTGCTACAGAATTTTATGTTGTAGTAGGCATGGAATTTATCAGTGCTAAAAAAGTTCTGATAAAGTAAGCCTTTATCAAAACTAAAAAAGTGCCGATAAAGGATCACTTTATCATCGCTAAAAAATTGCTAATAAAAAACACATTTATCAGTAATTTTTTAGCGCTGACAAAGGAGTCCTTTACCAGTGCCTTTTTAGCGCTGATAAAGTATCCCTTTATTAGTGCTTTTTTAGCGCTAATAAAGGCTTCCTTTATTAGTGCTTTTTTTAGTACTTATAAGGGATCCCTTTATTAGCACTGATCTTTACAGTGCCTTTTTAGCACTGTTAAAGACCGTTTTGAGTGCTGATAAAGCCCATTTTTGTAGTAGTGTCTCTTAGTTTCTCTATCATGTTTATTCCATTTCTTTTCATTTTCTTTACAATAAAAATGTATCTTTTATTCTTGTTTTTTGTGGAATACAAAACTCTAGAGTTCAAGATGATTGTGTTATTATATATTGTTATTTGTTTTATAACACCGATTGCAGTTGTTCTAGTGAATATAACTCTCTAGTTTGTGTTGTGAAACCATGAAATAAAAGGCATTGTATTATGCGATGACCATTGCAATGAAATGTTTATTTATTAAAGTATAATATTATATCTTACAAAAATATCAAAAATTAGAATCATTTTTTCCTCTTAAATTACTTCCTAAAACATCCCTTTTATATATATAACACTCGTAAAACTATCGCTCAACTTTTAGACATTGATAAAATTCAAAATTTAAATTTCAGTGAAAAATTGATTGTCAATCAAAATAGAATAACAACAAAAATCAAGAAAACATAGATTTCTAATTTGATTTAAAATGTCAAGGAAAACATCAAATGTAGAGGTAAAAAACACATAGAAAAAGCTTACAAAATAATCTTATCCATCATTATTTAGCAAACCAATAACCACTCTCTTTAATGAATTTTATAATGCTCATTCCAAGGATTGTACCACAAGAGAAAATCTATATGTACTACATTTAAATAAGTTGATTAGAATCTTGAATATAAATATGAAAACTTGACATAAGAAAAATACATTTACAAATTAAAACCCAATCAAATAATTAATCTATATTTTTTAATTATTATGTTTTAAGAAATAATATAACTTATAATTTCATTATAAAAAATATCCGAGCATTGTAATTATTTTTTGAACTAATCTATTATTATTTTTGATTAATTTTATTTTTTCATATGTATTAAATATTTCATAAAAAAATTCAATGATTTATTTTTATTTTCATTGAATTTTTTTTGACCCATTTTGTTTTTTGTTGTGTTTGTTTTTAATAAGCATGAAGGCAATAAGAATGATGTATGTATATTAGAAGAATAACCTGGAATTATTTTATTCCCAAGAAGATTGAGTTATGTACCCAAACAAGGTTGTCTATATAGAATATTGGAGAACCCTAATGCCTAAAGTTGTAAGTTCTCTCATGGTTGATCCATGCTAAAGAAATGTCAATAAGAGGAAAGAGGTTTATGCCACTGTTTATATGGAAAATAATTTGCAACTTAAATAGAAAAGTAAGTGAGCTGCTTCTATTTAAAGTAAGGTCTTCCATTGGAGATATTCTTGGAGATCTATTCACATAGATAAGGTGGTGTGGATGTTTCTAGTCTGAAAATATCTTGGATCAGTATAGAATTTATATGGCAGGTTGTTGTGTTCACTAATATTGAGAAGATCACAGGCTGGGAAGAGTTATATAGAGTGTGTATATTGATATATATTATATCTCTTTAAAGAAGTTGTGAAATTCATTTTTCAAGTTCCATCCCAGAGAATATCTCTCTGTCAATATTTTACTTCGATAATGTTTTAAGAACTGAGGTTGTGGAGGCAGTGAAATATCATTGAAATACTAGGTGTATTTATATGTTGTATAGGATTTGGAATTATACTGGGAATATTGATGATGAGTTGAAGTTACTCCAAAGTTTTTTTGATGTTTTCTTGAAGAATTTCAAAAGAACATATGTTAAGGTTTTTGGAAGTTATAAGTTGGTCTGAGTTCTGAAATTTGGTGAAGTCTCTAAATACAAAATAGTAACCTTACGTATGGGTCATCCTAAGTAGATGAGTTGAAATTAGAATAAAGTCCCTATATACATAGAGGTCAATTTCCCCACACGTAAAAGTACCTCTAAGCTGAATCATAAGATTTGGAAAAGGTATAAAACTTACATAAGTCTTAACAAAAAGCATACATAAGAGTCTTACCACTATTCATGTTGAAAATGCGGAAATGGTAAAATCCTCACTGAGGTACATAATTGAACTCATATCTAGGAGTCTATGTCCCATTTTTATGGAATTTGTAAAATGTATGGAATGCATAAGAGTAATTTTAAGCATGCATAAAAGCACCTCAGGAGAAAAACAAAAGAATGTGGTAGAGTTGGAGACACACTGAAACTCCCAGCATATTCCCCCAAGGAATAACAAACTGATCCCCATCATGAATCAGTTAAAGGATTCCTCCAGAAACTCCTAGTTGTCCATCCAACTAACAAACACCTACACTCTCTCTATACCTACCCATTTATAAAATCCCATACTAACCTCTTGTCCCCCCTAGCATATTCCCTCAAGGAATAACAAACTAGTCCCCATCAGGAATCAGTTAGAGGATTCCCCCAGAAACACCCAGCTATCCATCCAACTAACAAACCCCTAACAACTTCAGGACCACTCAATCTCCCCTTGGAAGATTCCCTATCATACCCGTATCACCCCTACACATACCTATCATTGCCACCCCTTGAAAATTCATCTTGTCCTCAAATTGGTGGTCGTGTCTTGTAGTTTTTTGGCTCAAACCCACCCCCTCGCAGAGTAGTGGTCCAAAAATAGACACAAACCAAGGCAATATGAGAATGCAGTGGTGGGGGATATTCTCCAGCACAATTGTTATGTGCTAAATAGTAGGAATATTGGGCTAGATTCGGTTTGGCGAAGGCCGAGCAATGAGGCCAGCAACATTCCACCTTTCAACATCACAAGCCCTCTCGACATACACACATTCCCTGCCCCATGAAGTTAAAAGAAATATGAGGCCTCCCCTTGGGCTTGCACTTTTCCAGTGCGCTGCTTGAATCCATCTCAGCATGCCCCTCCAACCAATACAAGTAATTTATATGAAACAATGACTTAAGCATCTCTTTTCATGAGCAACAATCTTTCAAAATCACACAAAATTTATGTGCACGCTCAATCAGAATGATGTCTTCATTCTGGGACAGATTAAAGAGTAAAATTATATCTTTTTTGGTGTTGAAATCATCATTAAGCATGGATTTGAACTGCACTTGCTACCCAATTGCAGTAGTTGGAACGTTTACTATTTGTTGGGAGGTAAAAATAATAATAGCCAGTTCAGGAAAATTACCTGGATCCATTTCTTTTTTACGGCGTGTGTTGAAAAATGAACCTGCGGGTAAGCTGTATAATCATGGTATCCTGATTGCTTTAGTGCCCTTACTGTACCCAAGTTTTCAGAAATTCAATTCCATTCGAGTGACCAAGATTCTCAAGGCTCTGACAGCAGACACAGGTAATAAACCTCTTTCAACAATTTCCATTTGGCCAGATGCATTAGGGGCCGTGTTACCCCTTTCCAACTTTGCACAAAATTCTTTTGGATGTGTTTGTGTGCTTGTCTTGAGTAGACTTCTTCATATCTATATCAATAGCAGGTTCATATGGGTGAAGAATTTTTGTCCTCAATTCCGACAACAAATTTGACTGCTTCACTCAATTCCAGACACAACAACCACTTAGTCCCTCACCACCCATGTAAATAAAGATGTTGCATAGAGATAAATGGACTAGAACCACTCCAGCTAAGACATCTCATGGGCATGGTTTTATTTTTTCCAGCTCCGTGTAATCTTGGGGTGTTCCTTACGGTTGCAGGACTGTCATTACCGCGTAATATTGTTGATTTTCCGAGCTGCTAAATCGCTCCAATAATTATTCCTTAAAAACTGAAAATGATAACTTCATATAGACTTCTAGAAAAATATTAAATCAACATTTAGTGTCTCCCATCATGCATACCTAAGTGAGGGGGACCTTCTTTCGTCCGATGTTGGATGTGGAAGATGAGTTATATGTGCATGCTATCCAGCCTTGTGGATCTTTGCCATCAAACATAGGCAATTCCATTTGATGAGCTATAGTTTAGTTGTTTGAACCCAAATCATTGGGGTGTGTAGTGGGTCATGGATCCTAGTTGCACTATTCAATTGCAGAAGACTCCCCGACATGTGATGCTGACATGCCTGTTGTTAAGGTTGGTTGCTCTTCCTGCTGCGACGCTTTATCCCAACATCGTGCTAGGCCTGCTATGGATTTGCGAAGTTATGCTAGTTCTGGGGCCTGATCCTTATGTAATTTGACCTGATCTATCCGCTCTTACTTCAAAACTGATGCCAAATTAGAAATAGTTGTTGCATCTCACTCTATGCGTTGTTCCAAACCATCCAATGGTGTCTTGATTTCCAGTGTTTTACTCGAGCAACGCTTTTTTTTGACAAAACTTCCCTCCACAACGAGAGGTCTCCAACAGCGATTTCCAAAAAACGTTAATATCTAAAAAGGATGCATCAGATTCCATTATCATTAACCCATAACGAAAAATTCCAATAGTGATGTCCTCTCCTGGAAGTTAACCGACATCGCTAAGCTCTCCTTTGAGAATTATTCGGCATCAAACTCTTCATCCGGCAATGCACCTTTTTTGAGCAATGAGGAGGCAACGACATGTCTGACCAATTTGATAAGACACTATCACCAACTTATTTGTATTAAAGGAGACTAGGACTAGAAATTCAAGATGGAGGAGGAAGAAGAGAAAATGGAAGAAGGATGGAAACACAAATCCTCTTGAGAGGCACTCAACACCCTCACCCAAGCCTCACAACCGCCCAACTAACCAGATGATTCCACCCCACACTCTCTCCAGTGTGCCCCATTTATAACAACCCCTACTAACCACCTGTTCCCCCAGCTTATTCCTTGAAGGAATAACAAACTGGTCCTACCAGGAATTAGTTACAGGATTCCCCCATAAACTCCCTAACTATCCATCTAGCTAACAAGCCCCTAACAACTCTAGTAGTCCCACCTAATCTCCTCTTGGAAGATTTCCTATTATACCCATAACACCCCTACACATACCTATCGGAACCCAAAAATTTAAATATCCAAAAGAAGTATTCAGAATAAAGAATGAGTTTGGTGATGTTGTACTATTCCCAAAGTCTCAAATATCGCGAGCTTCTATTTAATTCATGATTTGAGAAAATTAAAAGAAATAGATGCATTCATACAGTGAATGAGAGAACTGCGCCATGAAGCTTCTTGAGGAAGAAAGTCTAGTTGAAGCTAGATCTATTTTTTGAGATGTTTCTACACTATGATGAGAGTGATATGTCGCGGTGTGTGATGAAGTAGGAGAGTGACTGTGGGATTGATTCATGCTGCGATAGGAGTTATGATGTTACCATGAAAATCCTAATGAATCCCTTATCGGGTGGAAGTTATTCACAACCAAAAATGTTCTTTCATGAATGGATATAGTTGTGGAGAAGATTATACAGGTATCATGGAGAGGTACAGATGCATTTATTTTAGTTATTGCATAGATAATGAAGGTTGATATTTATGGAAATTAATTGGAGATATTATTAGTGTTTGGTTTTAAAGGAGTTTTAAAGACCGAAATATCAATATGATTTGAAATGCTAGAAAGAAGGGTTTTCATATTAAATATATAAAAACTAGATCCATGAGTATTTTTGAGTATAAAAATAATAGATGAAAGTAGAAATTTTCATGAGAACTGACTGTTATCACTGAGTGATCTTTTGTGTCAAAGCCAAATAGATCCAGTGCTACCGCTGAGAAGGTTTTTATCCTTGTGTGTTGACGAAGAAAGATTGACAGAATTGCTACTGTTAGAGATCATACTTGTCAAATAATAACTGAGGATTCTAGCTTGTGATATTCTAATATCACAAGGTCTGAAGAATTTTGAAGTAGTCTTTGAGTTTTTTGCAAGATGAGGAATAAATCAGACACAATATCTAGGAGGGACATGAGCATACACTTATTCTGATCATACTTCAAGGTGATACAAGCCAAATCTTATATTTGAAAAGTTTCAATTTGGTTCCTAAATTGTACCTATTTGGTTCTAAAATTATGGGTCCAGGGATATTCCCTTGCTCGAGCTTTCTCTTGATAATAAAAGGAGGTGTGTGTGTGTGTGGTATAACAACCACCATACACTGAGGGCGTAGTCATTCATCTAGGAGGTGAATTCCACTAACCAACTTATATATTTTGTGTTGTTGCTTTATTGCTTATACTATATGCATGCTAAGGGTGAGGAAAGAGTGAGAGATCCATTCACAAGTTTTGTGTATAAGCTATCCCTCGATTCAGAAAACCTCCTTTACACTAATGATGTTTTCTTGAGAGGTATTGGATTTAATTCTAAAAAAAATGGGTTGTGAGAAATGGTGAGAAACCAACCACTACATTTTTGGTGTATGCGAGAAAGTGCAGAAAAAGTTCCCCAAAAGAAGCCCAACTATAGGATAAAATATCATAGAAATAACAATAAGAAAAATTTCCCAAACTTCTTTTCAAAAGAAAAGATCAAGATTTATTGGATACTATTGGTGTTGTAACAGGTTTAAGACACAAGGCTATTGATTTTTGGAATAACATTTAGAAGATAATAAATCCTTCTACAAGGTGGAAAAAGGTTAGGTTGATGTAAGATTCATGGGAGAGAGGTAAAAATATATCATCTCCAATAGATTTGAAAGTCTTTAAAAACTATTTGGAACTTGCAACCATGGTGTTCATAGTGAAGATGCTTATTTAAATAAACCAAGTATGTGTCAAAAACAATAAATAAGAGAGGAACACAAATTCAGAAGATGAGTAGAAGTGAAGGTGAGTCTATTTTGTGCTTAAAATAGAATAAAAATGTTAAATTAAGCACACCTAATAAGACCAATAAGAATGACACATCAAAGTAAAGAAATTTATTTTATTGTAGTAGAAGACACACCATGGACTCTAGCAAACAAGCCATTTGTGTTAGTGTTGATGGGGGAATGCTGAGGAAAAAGGAATAATCAATCCAAGAAAGAAATAAGCGGATTGGTTTGGTGGAGAACATTCTTGAGGAGACATGTGGGAGTTCCAAGCAAGCTAGCTGCACTTCCAAAGACTACATGATCATATGACCAATACAACTAGAAATGGTAATAAAGATGGAGAAAGAACTGGAGAAGGTAAGTGATAAAAATATAGAATTAATTCCACATAAAGAATCTGAATATCATGAGATGTTGTCTAGAAATGATAACCAGGGAGCTCATGAGATGTTTTGTGGTAGGTGAAAGCAAGATAGACATGTTTTAAATGATTTCTTAATCAGATTACCAACTCAAGAATAAATGATAAAGAAAATGAATCTAGAACCATGGTATAACTTTTTTTTCATTATTGATGTAAAAAAGAAGAGTCCACATAAGGGGATTGTTGAGAGATGCAAAGAGATCATAATGTTAAAGGGGAATGCAAGTTAAAAAATCAGAAAAGTAAGCATGAAGGGTTATCCTAAAGATAGAGTCTGAACAAAAGGAATATATTGGTTGAGAAGTAACTTTCAACCTTCTTTCTATCACTAAGGAGAAAAGGAGTTTCACCTTATTCCCATATATTGTGTTTATGCTTTCTATGCAGGGAATTAAAGGTGTTGTTAGTTTTCGGGGGGAGAACTAATGAAGATGAGAAAGTTGTTGAGTATGGACAACAAGAAACAATTTCTCTTCACCGAAAATATTTCTTCTCCCTCTTTTGGCTCTTGTATAGAACAACCATGTGCAGTTGTTCCCACTCAGTTGGGCATAGGCACCCCATCATCCGATGATGCTCCGATCTTCTAGTTACATTCTCGATGAGGAGCGCCTGATGATTTCACTCATGAAGGCTTCGATGAACCTTCGGAAGGAGGCACACATAGAGTAGGTGTGTTATCAGGGAAAAAAACAACCAAACGCTGCTCACACCCAAAGAAGATATGACCTGACTAGATAACATGGGATCTCCACTGGCAAGAGGAGGTAAAATTATGAAAAAATGATATTGTGGTTGCATTTTTGGGAGGATCTACAACAAACAAAAAATATGTGGTCCCTGTATGAGATAGGAATGGTAGATGTGACTCCAGGGGAATTTGGTGAACCTCAAGTGCTATAGTAGTGGGTATATGAGGTGTCTAATGACACATCAGTATAATAGGGTCGTGAAGTAGCTTTGTCAGGGTAGATGGAAGATGATCGGCTGTAGAAGGTGTGTTCGCTTTCTCTGATAACTGCGTATCAAGAGGCACACTCGGCAGGGGCGATTTAGACTCCTTGAATTATGGATCTACCAGAGGCGCAACCCGCAACCTTTGGTGCGATACAGAGGTGTGACGTAGGGGATGCCATAAAACCAGCTAGCCACATACCATAGGTGGGACTTGGTGGGAAGGACTTGTGCTTGAAATACGCTGTAGAAGCATTGCCGCCTCTGATGGCTGAAAAGGGAAGATTTCATGCTACACCAACAAAAATAGGGGGAGCATGAGCTGATAGAGCAATATGACTTCGCAAAACATATGATACCCAACATAAGGGAGCCATAACTGGAGGGGGAGAAATTTATGCTGGTGATGGGGATGGTTGGGATGCATGTAGAGGAAGATCCTTGACCGATGTTTGCTATGACAACAATGGGCACACATCTTAATAGAGACAACTATAAGGAGATGAATATGGGGAGCATGGTATATACATCAAACACCAATGAAAATTCAACAGTACAGTGCTTCCAGTGGTGGTGTGGCCGCTTTCTACAATGAATGGAACAACCTTTGGTAAATCAATGGAGTAAGGGGGCGTTGAAGTAACTATTCTTGGGCAGCAACACACACAATTGGCCCACAATGTACCTTGATCGATGTTTGCTACGACAACAATGGGCACACATCCTAACAGAGAAAACTATAAGGAGATTAATGTGGGGAGTGTGATCTAGACATCATACACCACTGAAAATCCAACAATATAGTGCTTCCAGTGGTGGTGTGTCCACTTTCTACAATGACTGGCACAACCTCTAGAAAATCAATAGAGTAAGGGGGCATTGAAGTAACTATACTTGGGCAGGAACACACACAATTGGCCCACAACGTAGGAAGGACCATATGGGAGATTTTTTGAAAAGTAGGTGAAGACAGGTTGCATCGCAATCAGTTTCTCCATAATTATAAAGCAAGGAGGAACATTTGGAATATTTCTTAGAGATTACTTGTTGACATGGGGCTGGACCAAGTTCCTCACTATGGCGACGTGCACCTCGACGTAAAACACATGGGATTGGGGGTTGCACCAGAACTTTATCATGTCTCTAACCTTAAGGACAATGTGAATTTTAAGGGGGTGACAGTGATAGAGACCAGTTATGCCACCTGGAAAGAATAAGGGATATAGGGTAATTATTGACGAAGGAGTAAGTGGTTATAAGAGAGAGAGTATTAGGGGAATATGCAGTGGGAATTGGGGAATATCTAGGGGATATTCTTTAAATCCCTCTGTAAAAGGAATTAATGGGAACTGAAGACAAGAGAGAGATCATTCTATTGGTAAATTGATTGTGAGGCTTAGACAACAGCCACCCGTGGCTTGGGCGGGAGTGAAGATACATCTCTCGATCATCCTCCTTCTCCTTCTTCACTCATCATCTATAATTCAGATTCCTATACTGCAGTATATACAAGAAGTATGTTAGAGTGATTTTTCTGGTGCGAGTCCTATCATTATCTCATGGTTTATCTATGCTAAAGAACTGTTAATAAGAGGAAATAATTTTATGCCACTATTGAAAAGATATTTGAATGAGTTTTTACCACTATTGTATGAAGGATATTCATTTGGTAAATCCAATTAGAAGATAGTGTGGATGTTACTTCCAAGAGTATGAAAATATAATACATGATCATAGTAAAAAATTTAAATGGTAAGTTGTTGCATTCACTGAGATTGAGGTGACCACAAGATGAGAAGAGTTCCATGGTGTCTGTAGATTGATAATATTATCTCTCTATGAATAAGTTATAAAAGGAAGCACTGGAGTTCCATCCTAGGGAATATCATTTATAAAGGTAGGTTGTTCTCTATATTATAATCATATAATTTTTTAAGAACTGTGGTTCTGGAGGTAGTGAAATACCATTGAAATACTTAGGAGGAGTATTTATATGCTGCATAGGATTTGGAATTATACTGGTGAATATTGAATATGATTTGAAGTTACTGTGTTCTTGAATAAATTTAGAAGTTTAGATGTTAAGGTTTCCAGAAATTAGAAGTTGATATGGATTTTGAAAATTAGTGGAGTCCTTAAATATGTAAGTACACTTACTCTTGAAATTTTTAAAAGTACTTAGATACATAAAGTTTAATTCCCAATATGTAAAAGTATATATGAGATGAAGTAGAAGATTTGGAAAAGGCATAAAACTTATGTAAGGGTTAACAAGGAGAATATGTTTCATTATTGTCATTGATCATACTGAAAATGTAGAAAATGGAAAATCTTCTTTGAGGTTTGTAAGAGTCATTGAACTTGAATAACCTTTGTGATAAATTGTTTTAACAACGTTTTGGTATTTTTTGACAACTAATATTTTTGTTTAAGAATGTTTTTGTTATTCAGGAATTAGGCCCAAGTAGCTTTCCAGACACAAGTTTCCAGACTGAGGGTTTGTATCAAGCTGTACTAGACATAGAAGAAGCCAGGAAGATGAAATTTTTATTTGATGGAAGTTTTTTTCCATAATTGAAGAAAGAAATTGATGAGTTTGAAAGAAGTTGCTGGTTGAAGAATTAGTATTGCTGGTGAAGAGGTTTGTTGAAGAAAGTGAAGTCAGAAGTTATAAAGTTTTCATACTTTCTAAAAATAATCAGATGATGCTTTTCTAATCAAGAAGTTCTTACAAATTATTAAAACATTCATGATAATTTTTTTTGAAGAAATGGTGGAAAAGTTTGAAGAAATCAGATTCGATGAAAAGAAGAAAAAATATGATCCAACATTAAAAAAAACAGATCTAATATATTCATAAAATCGGATCCAACATCATTGTTCTGAAAATCATATCCAACATATTCAGAAAAATGGATCCATTATAATCATAAAATAGAATCTAGCATCATTGTTCTGAAAATTGAATCCAGAATTTTCAGAAAAACAGATCCAGTATGTTGATAAAATTGGATCCAGCATTATTGTTCTGAAAATAGGATCCAACATATTCAAAAAATCGGATCCCTCATTGTGATAAGGTCAAATATGAAATTCAATTTTTCAAAAATCTTGGAGAAATCTAAGGATGTTTGAAGAAGTCAAAGTTGAAGTTTTAAATGTGAGAGATTTTCATAGCTTTGAAATTTGAGGAAGCGGGGAAACTTTTCAAGTTTCCCACCTTTGTTTTCCAAGTTGCCTATAAATACTTACTCAGATCATTTATTCATTTGTTACTTTCTGTATACACGTGAAAGGTAGAACGTTGGAGAAAATGGAGTGAAAGTTACTATCTAATTGAAGTGAATTGTATTGAGCATTCCAAAAGATTTTGAGTTTTTACATATTGAGTTTGAGTTCATAATCATTCTGTAAAAATTGGATCCAACATTCTACAAAAATCGGATCCCACATTCTGAGAAAATCAGATCCAACATTCTGAGAAAATTAGATCCAGAATTATGAGCAAATCAGATCCAATATTCTAAGTAAATCAGATCCAGTATTCTGAGAAAATCAGATCCAATATTCTGAGCAAATCAAATCCATCATTATGAGCAAATCAGATCCAGCATTATGCAAAAATTGGATCCTACATCATAATATTGAGAAAGTCAGATCCATCCAAATCGGTCTGAGGGTTTAGAATAAGAAATTATGAAGCAGTTTCAAAAAGTATTTATTCTTTTGTTTGACTCAATTTTTTTATAAGAAAACATTGTAAATTGATGTAAGTCAGTATAATCTTTCCTATCGAGAGATAGAAGGTGTATAACGGGAGTTGGCACAGGTTGTATTCACTTATTCATAATAGTGGATTTATATAGACCCACGAGAGTATCTATGGTAAGGTCATAGGTTCTCACATTGAGGTCAAATCTTGTAAATCTTGTGTGATTTTTTTGCTTTCCTACCTTTTTATGCACGAGCATTTACTAAAAGTTGACAAGGGAATAAATTTTAACAGGTTACATGGGTTAAGTTTCTAAAAGTTTTGAAACTTATAAAAAGTGAACAAATGATTCAACCTCCCATTCTGAGTTGTTATTTTATACTTGGAACTTCAATTGGTATTAGGGGGATGTTACCTTGTTGAATCCTTATCATGGATAATATCAATTTTGTCAATAGTATAGAAATTCCTACATTTGATGAAAAAAATTATTATGGATGAAAAATTAGGATGATTCCTTATCTCTTATCTCTTGGACTGGAAGTTGTTAATGGTGATATTATTGGTTTTCCACCTATTGAGAAAGATGCTCCTATGACGTTTGATGATAAGAGAAATATAGAAGTTGATGAAAAGGCTAAAAATTCTATTCTCATATCCTTATTAGAAATTTTTTATCAGAAGGTGGTGGGTCTCAAAACTTCAAAAAGTATGTGGGAAAGGCTGAAAGTGTTTTTGAAGGAAATATGAAAGTTAAGGAATCAAAAATACAAATTTGTCGTAGTAAGTATGAAGTCATCAGAATGAGAAATGGAGAAACAATTGATGAATACTTCACCAGATTAAATGAAATTGTTTGCAACATCATGGGATTTAGAGATGTTTTCAAAGACTCTACAATTGTGAAGAAACTTATGAGAAACTTTCCTGACATGTTTGGTTCTAAAAGTTTTTCTTTAGAAGATAATGATGATTTATCTCTTGATGACTTTCATAAATTTCTTATTTCTTATGAAATGAGGAAATTCCCAATGTTTAAAAATAAGATTAAAGATGAAAATCCAAGATGTTGAAGAAGAAAATCCTTATGAGTCCGAAGATAAAGAGGATGATGAGATGAATGAAAAAATCATGTCTCTTATATCCAATAACCATCGAATAGGAAGAAGAAAGTATGGAGGTAAACTTCCTCTTAACAGTTTTGAGTGTAGTGGAATCAAACACTTTGATATGAATTGCCCCAAGAAGAAAGTTGGATAATATCAAGATGATTCTAATGAAAAACCTCGATGGAAGAAGTGGAACAAAAATGATAAAGAAGAAAAGTCTTCCAAAAAATATAAGAAGAAGTTTGTTGGAAACAAAAGAATTTTGTTGAGTAAGAAAGTTTAATCAAACTCAACTGACAACAATTCATCTAAAGATGAAAGTTTAAAAAAATTTAGAACCTTTATTGAAAAAGTTGAGAAAACAAAAGATTCCTAAAATGGCGAAGAAGGCGGTGAAGAATATTATAGAGAGTTTTAGCTCAAAACCGAACTTGTTGCATGTGTTGAGAAAAAAACTAAAGAAAAAAATTAGAGTAATGAATAAATATCATGAAGAAGTTACTGAACATAGAAATATTATTGAAGATATTAGAAAGAAGTCGAAAGCTAAGGAAGAAGAGGTTAACAAGTTGCAATTAAAACTTCTTGAGTCCGAAATTACCTTGAAGAAGATGAATGAAAACTTCAAAAAAGCTTCAGAAGTAAAAGCTGAGACTTCTAAAATTGCTGAGAAGACTCAATACGAGAATCAGATGAAATCTTATCTTACCAAAAATAATGTTTCATCTGATTTTTTTAATATTTCAGGTTACATAAAAAGTATTGGGAAAGATTGGGTGGAAAAAGGAAGTGATAAACCTATAAATTCTATAAAAGTAGAAAAATCACTCAAAAGAAAAGATGACCCACATCCTGAGCATGTTATATCTGAAATAAGTTACCAACTTCAACAAAGTTTCTATAAAGAAATATCTGTCTTGAATAGAAAATCTAGATTTGATGTATATTGCTGGAATTATAGAATCTATGGACATAGAGCTTATAATTTTTGGTACAAATTATCTTTACTCGGAAGAAGTTTTGAGAGAAGTATAAGAAATAGTGAAAGAAGAATGGGTAACTTTCCTAACTTACAGGAAATTGAAAAGGTGAATTATCAAGATGTTAGAAAATTTCCAACAAAAAATCAATTTGAATGTCTAGAAGAAGTTTGTGGAAGATGTGATCATTCTGGTTATTATACCAAAAGATATATGACACTTCTTCTAGAAAATTTTTCTTATGATAGAAAGGAAAAGAAAGTTGAAAAGAAGAAGGTTGAGGAAAGAGCTTTTGTTGTTGAGACAACTTTGAAAGTAAGAGGAAAAAACTATGAATACTTGATAGTGTTTTTTCTTCACATATGAAAGGTGGTATAAAATTCTTGAAACATCTTGAAAGTCATGATGGTGGAGTATTTACTTTTGGCAATGACAGTTCCTTAAAAATAAGCAGAATCAGAACAATAGAGATTGAAACAGAGAAATTGAAATCTAATGAAGTTTTACTTGTTGATGGGTTAAAACATAACTTACTTAGTGTAAGTCAATTTTGTGATGATGGAAAAGAAGAAATATTTTGAAAGGATTCTTTTATCATCAAAAGTGTGAAATATGGAAAATTCATTACAAAAGGAGAAATAACCATTGAGAATCTTATTCAAATAGGATAATTCAATAAATCTTGTTACTTGAGAGCTGAAAATGAAAACAAGTTGTGGAACCGAAGACTTGGCCACCTTGGGCAGAAAAAAATGAATAAAATTTCTAAAGTTGATGATGTTCAGAATTTTCCATAATTGAAAAGAAGAGATGAAGATGTCTGTATTACTTTCCAAAAAGGAAAGATGACTAACAAAAGTCATAAAATAGTCGAGATTCAATCTAACAGACCATTTGAGCTTATTCATTCCAATTTATGTGGACCGATGAGACATCAATCAAAAAAAAGATACTTCTAATTTATCACTTTTATTGATGATTTCACTCGGATGACAAACATAATGTTTATTAAGCACAAGTCAGAGGATATTGGGATGTTCAAATTATTCAGAAAAGATGTTGAGAAAGAATTGGGGGTTTCCATAAAGAAATTGAGAATATATAATGGTTCTAAATTCACAAACAATACTTTTGAAGATTATTTAAGAAAACATGGTATCAAGAATCTGTATAGAGCTCTCTATACCCCATAATAAAATGGAGTAGTAGAAAGAAAGAATAGAAGCTTGGTGGAAATGAGAATAAGTATGTTAGCAGAATACAAACTTTCAAAATTCTTTTGGTGATAAGCTGTTAGTACTGTTGTGCATGTTCAAAATAGATACTTATTGCGAACAGAAACCAACATGACTCTTTATGAAATGTGGTATAACAAAAAACATTAATTTAAATACTTCAAAGTTTTTGGAAGTCCCTGTTTTCTCAAAATCAAAAATTTGGATTTGGAAAAGTTTGATGAGAAAGATGAGGGAGGAACTTTCATGGGTTCTTCACCAAATAGGAGAAGTTACAAATATTGGAAAAAATGTTTACAAAAGTTGGTGGACTCATATGATGTGAATAAAATTGAAAATCAAAATTCCTTAACAAAATTTGTTGGGAATTCTAAAGGGGATATATTATAGAATTCCAACAATAGTGAATGTTATCCAAAACATCCTCATCAAGATTCAAATGAGTCATGTGGTGAGGAAAGTGAAGCTAGGAGAGAAACATTAAGATTTCTTACCTTACGAAAGCATGTTGAATCTGAAAACATTATTGGGAATCAGAAGGCTCTAGTTCAAACCAAAAAAAAGTTGATATTAGAAAATCAGACTTCACTTATCTCGAAAGTTGGACCAAAATCAGTTTCAGAGGCTATTTAACACAAATAATGGGAGAATTCTATGAATGAAGAGTTGGATCAGATTAAGAAGAATTAAATATGGTAATTTGTTCTAAGTCCAACAAATAAAAATTTTATCATAACCAAGTGGGTTTATAGAAAAAAATTGAATGAACATGGATAAGTTTCAAGAAACAAAGCAAGATTTATTTTTAAAGGACATGAACAGGTGAAAGGTGTGGATTTTGATGAAACTTTTTCCCCCTTTGTAAGGATAGAATCTATTCGAATGTTTCTTGCAATGGATGCTCATCGGAATTAAAAGGTTTATTAAATGGATGTAAAGTCATCATTCTTAAATGGTGAGATTAAGGAAGAAGTTTACATTGATAAACCTTGTCAGTTTCTACTTAATGAGGTTGAAAATAAGGTTTGTAAATTGAAGAATGATTTTTATGAGCTGAAATAAGCTCCACATGATTGGTATTCGAACCTTGACAATTGTCTGAGAATGATGATAATTTTAAAGGAAAATTTGAAAAAAACTTGTATTTGAAAGAAGTTGACTTCAATACTTTAATTGTAATTGTTTATATGGATGATATAATTTTTACTAGGGATGAAGGAAAGGTTTTTTAAGAGTTTTCTGAAAAAATGAAGAAGAATTTTGAAATATAAATGTTGGGAGAATTAACTTTCTTCATTAGCTTACAAGTTCAACAAAAGGAAAAATACATTTTCTTATCTCAAGAAAAGTATGCCAGAGAATTGTTAAAGAAGTTTGGGAAGACTGAATCCAAATAAGTTTCAACCCTTTTTTCAGTGAGCACAAAATTAAGTAAAGATGAATCCAGAATAAGTGTGAATCATAAAGACTTTCAGAAGCTGATAAGAAGTATTATTTACCTCATAGACTCAGGTCCTGATATTTTTTATACTATGAATTTATGTTCTAAGTATCAAAGTAATCTGAAATAATCACATATGTTGGTAGAAAAGAGGATTATGAGATATGTCAAAGGAACAACTTCACATGGGTTGTTATAAAAAAGAAACAGTGAGATGAAGTTTCATGGTTATACTGATGTTGATTGGATTGGAGATTGTAATGATAGAAAATCAACCTCAGGAGGAACATTTTTCTTGGGTGAATATTGTGTAAGTTGGGATAGTAAGAAAAAAAGTTCAGTAACTTTAAGCACAACTGAATTCAAATATGTTGCAACTACTCATGCTTGTACTAAAATGTTGTGAATTAAAGTTTAACATGATGATTTGAAAGTATAAGTTTCTAAACCATTGAAGATACTTTTTGATAATCATAGTGAAATTAACCTTCCTAAGAATCCTGTTCAACATTCAAGATCAAAACATATTGATATAAAGTTACATTTTATAAAAGATAAAGTTGCTGCTGAAGATGTTTTTCTAGAATGCATTTCAACAAAGTATCAGACTGCTGATATCTTTACAAAAGCAACTTCGAAGGAAATTCTTATAGAATTGAGGCTGTAACTTTATGTTCAGCCTCCTCCCATATATTCCTAAAACTCATAAGGAAGAACCCTTACCATGTTTTGGATTATTTTGACAAAGGAGGAGAGTAAGTAACAACCTTTTACTTTGTAAGAAGTTTTTAATTAGCTTTCTTTTATGAATATTAAGTTGTGGTTATCATATAATGGGGGAGAGAGAAAAAAAATGAGAGAGGGAAAAAATTGAGAGAGAAAAAGATAAAAATAAGGGGGGTTTATCTTTACATGGATGCAAATTTTCTTTCCACCGAGGGATGAAATTCCTTTAAAAACATTAATTTATCCAGTAGTGTGGTGTTATAACACTCTCTTTTGAGAAAGACTATGTTTTGATAAAAGTTAAAAACTTGATTTGTTTTTAGAAGTTAAGTTGTGAAAATTTTTGAGAGTTTGAATTTTTTTTAATAAGGGTTGTCAATAAATCCAAAGGAGGAGATTGAAGAATATTTGTAATAATTTGTTTTAACAAAGTTTTTGTATTTGTTGACAACTAATATTTTTGTTTATGAATGTTTTTTTATTCAAAAATTAGACCCAAGTTTATTTTTGGACACAAGTTTCCAGACCTAGGGTTTGTATTGAGCTCCACCAAACATAGAAGAAGTTAGGAAGATGAAATTTTTGTTTGATGGAAGTTTCTCTTTTCTGTAATCAAAGAAAGAAAGAAGTTTTTGAGTTTGAAAGAAGTTTTTGGTTGAATAAGTTGTATTGTTGTTGAAGAGGTTTGTTAAAGAAAGTGAAGTCGGGAGTTAGAAAGTTTTCATACTTCCAAAAAACAATCAGACAATACTTTTTTGATCAAGAAGTTCTCTCAAATCATGAAAACATTCATGATAAAAGCTTTTGAAGAAATAGTGGAAAGGTTTGAAGAAATCAGATTTACTAAAAATAAGTAAAAATCGGATCCATCATTTTTTAGAAAAATGGATCCAGCATATTTAGAAAATCGTATCCAACATTATTTTTATGAAAAAGGATCCAACATTTTTAGAAAACAAATCCTGCATATTGAGAAAATTGGATTCAACATCATTGTTTTGAAAATAAGATCCAACCTATTCAGAAAAACGGATCCAGCATATTCTAAAAATTGGATCCAGCATCATTATTCTAAAAATCAGATCCAACATTTTTAGAAAAATAGATCCAGCGTTTTTAGAAAATTGGATCCCACATCATTGTTTTAAAAATAAGATCCAGCATATTCAAAAAATTGGATCCCATATTGTGAGAAGGTCAAACATGAAATTCAATTTTTTATAAATCTTGAAGAAATTAAGGAGGTTTGAAGAATTCAATGTTGAAGTTCTAAATTTGAGAGATTTGCAGAGCTTTGAAATTTGAGGAAGTGGGGAAAGTTTTTGAGTTTCCAGCCTTTGTTTTCTGAGTTTACTATAAATACTAGGTCATATCATTTTTTCATTTGTAACCTTTTATATACATGTGAAAGGTCGAAGTGAAAGTTCCTATATTATTGAAGTGAATTGTACTGAGTATTATAGAAGAGTTTGAGTTTTTATAGATTGATTTTGAGTTCATTATCTTATTGGAAAAATCATATCTAACATTCTACAAAAATTGGATCTAGCATTCTAAGAAAATGGGATCCATAATTCTAAGAAAACCAGATCCAGAATTTCGAGAAAACCAGATCCAGTATTATGAGAAAATTCGATCCAGTATTCTAAGAAAATTGGATCTCTAATTCTGAGAAAATTAGATTCAGCATTCTGAGAAAATTAGATCCAGCATTCTGAGAAAATCCTATCCAGTATTTTTCCAAAATTGGATCCAACATTCTACAAAAATTGGATCCTGTATCATCAGATTGAGAAAATCAGATCCATCCAAATCGTACTAAGGATTCAGACTGAGAAATTTTGGAACAATTTCAAAAAAGTCTTTATTCTTTTGTTTGACTCAATTGTTTTATAAGAAAATATTGTAAACTGATGGGATTCATTATACTCTTTCCTATCATGAGATAGGTTTCTAATGAGATTTGACACAAGTTGTATTCACTTCTTCATAATAGTGGATTTCCATTGATCCATGAGAGTAGCTATGAAAAGGATGTAGGTTCTCAAACCAAGGCCGAACCTTGTAAATATTTTGTGATTTTATTACTTTTCTACTTTTTCATGCATGATCATTTACTAAAATATAATAAGGAAATAAATCTTAACAAGTTACAGGGGTTAAGTTTCTAAAAGTTTTGAAACTTATAAAAAGTGAACAACTGATTCAACCCCCCCTTCTTAGTGGTTACTTAATTCTTGTCACTTTAGAACTCATACGTGAGAGTCTATGTTCCAGATTTATAAAATTCGAAAAAGGCATGGCGTGATTAAGAGTGATCTAAATTGTGTGTAAAATTTCCTTATGAACAGAATAGAAAAATGTGGTAGAGTTGGAGAAACATTGATATATGTAAAATTAACTTTGAGTTGAAGAAAAATATTTGAAAAGGTGTTGGAAGCTATACTGAGGTATGTAAGAGTAAAAAATATCTTCTGTGAATAAGATGGTACGTAAAGGTCATTAGTTGGCTAAAAATTTGAGACTTCCTAAAGTTAACTGGAAACCCAAGATATTAAACTTCTAGAAGAATAATTTGGAAGAAGGAATGGGTATGATGATGTTCTAATATTCCTAAAGTCTCAAGTATCATAGGTTGTTTAATCCATGATTCAAACCATGATTTTAGGAAAGTAAAAAAGAAGATGTAGTCATGCAATGAATGAGAAAACCATACCATGAAGCTACTTGAGGAAGAAAGATTGGACAAATATGGATATTTTTTTTGAGATGTTTCCACACCATGATGAGGGTTCCATGCCATGGTGCATGATGAAGGAGGAGAGTAATTACTGGATTGATTCACACTGCAACAGGAGGTTCCACTATGTTACCATGAAAGAACTCAATGAAGCCCATGTTTTTAGAAAGTTCTTCACAACCAAAACATCTTGTGCATGAATGGATGTATACATAGATAGGATTATGTGGGTTTTATGGAGTGAGAAATATGTGATTATTTTGGTTATCACGTGTAGAATGAAGGTCAATATTTAGGGAAATTTAATGGAGATATTATTAATGTTTGGTTTTAAAGGAGTTTTAAATACTGAAGTACCGGGAGGATTTGAAATGTAAGAAAGAAATACTTTCCTGATAAATGTATGGAAACTAAATCCATGAGTATTACCGAGTATAAAAATGTCATAAGAAATGAGAAATGTGTATGGGAATTGATGCATAAACATCAGGAGTCACAACGACAAAAAAAAACAACGATTAAGATAAGAGTAAAAGAAAAAAAAAATAGAATTAGAACACAATGATTTACGTGTTTTGGGAATAATCCTTATGTCTAAGGAGAGGCATAATTTCACTATATGTTAGGAGAAAAAATTATAGAGAGATTTCTCATAGTTTCTCACTAAGAAACCCTAGCCTAAAATGGACTACAAAAGGAGGAAGATGATCCACTGTTCCACCAACCGCACAGGAAGTCCGCATCACTACAATTAAAGGCATTCACCCAATTCAAAAGTGCTATAGTGGATACCGGCTAGAAGTATAAGGAGCTATAGAGAATGGAAGATGGAAGTCTACATCACTATAGTTCCATGTTAATGTCAGTTAGTCAACTCTACTACAGTGTGTCAACATTGATATAGTTCCACAAAATTTGGGTTGGGGGCCTTCAACTCTTAGAATCTCGGAGCATGGGAACGTTGCCCCCTGCAACCCCTAACGAGATCACCATGGAGCTCAACCCACGTAAGTTGCAGCCTGATGCGCAGTAAGACCCACAAACATTCGACCCAAACATCTAAACCGGATCGGGCCACACCAATCCAATAGGAACTGACTTCTATCACCGAGAGATCTTTTGTGTTGAATCCAAAGAGATCCAAAACTGATAAAAATGTAATTATCCTTATGCAATGAATAATGAGGAGACATATTGACTAGCTTTCTACTGCTAAAGATCCCACAGGCCAAAGAGAAGAATATCTGAGGATTACAACCTATTATATTCTTATATTTTAAGGTATGAATAATTTTGAGGCAGCCTTTGAGATTTCCGTATTTTGATTAAGGAGATCAAACAAAAACTATCTAGAAGGGATATGAACTTACAATTTTCTTGATCATACTTCAAGGTCATACAAGAAAAATCTTGTATTTATAGAGCTGAAAGTTAGTGCTTGTGTCCAGTGATATTCCTTTGCCCAAACTTTCTCTTGATAATAAAAGGATAGTTCTGTGTGTGGGGGATACTCACCACTATACACTGGGGATGTATCCATCCATATTGGAGGTGAACCACATTAATTTTTTTTGTTTCATGTGAGATCCATTCATTGAATAGCTGCGAAGGTAATGAGGTAAAAAAAGATTTAACTGGTAATAAGTTATAGAGTTGCAATGGGTGGAGATTTTCAAGTGTCTAGTGACGAGGTTTCACGGGGGATGGGGAGATTTTTTTATAAAAGGATAGAAACACCAGAGGTTTCTGCTTCCACTTTCATAGAAGCCCAAATCTCTAATAGTGTAATATCACAATCCATAATTATTGTCCTCTTCTCACTTGAAACTCACAAATATAATAAGCCCTCTCTCCCTCACCTCCAATCATTGGCCCTCCATTGATTCCCCTCCTCCCACGACCCTTCTTCTAACCTACCCTCAATGCCCCCCTCCCCCAACCTTTCCCCATAACCCTCCCCTCAATGTTCCCCTCCCTGAACCACCCTCAATGGTCCTCCCCAATCAATCCCCTCTAAGACCCCTCGACCCCATCTTTATGAAGCTAGTTTCTATTGACAACGCCCCTTCCTATGAGTTTATGATCTCACAACAATGGTTACCCCTCCCCCCCTCATCTTTCAAGTGAAAAATATCTATAACCTCAAAACCTCAATCAATAAAGTTTTTGTTTCTATATTATTTTTTTGGGAAGTTATTTATTGAATTATTCATTAATTTTGGATTAATATGTTATTTTTTTTATATTTTTTTTATATTTTTTTTATTTTAAATATTTGAATTGAGAGGAAAAGAAATAAAATGTTGATTCCTAGAAACCATGTTACCGTGTTTTTTGGATTAAGGGAGAATGACTTAATATATATTTTAATTCTTGGGTCAATTCAACTAGTAATGAAATAAAATATTAAAAAAAATAAACTTGCTCCCCTAATTTTCAGTGAAACTTCATTACACGACATGTGAAACTTTCAAGTTGAAATTGAAATATTTGAATAAAAAATCTTAAAAATTAGTTTTAATATGAGTGGCATATAACCATTAATAAAGATTCCTGAAATCTTTGGGGGGATCTAAACAAGTGTAATAAATATATATTTTCTTTTTATAAAGTTTGTATCTTCAAATATTCCATGTAGTTTTCTATCATGCCAGTTGTAAATGTTTTTTTTTCAATTACAATGATTGGAAACCTCATTTCAACATCGTGATTGGTGAGAAGACACCAAGTCACAAGCTGTATAAGATATATGGTGTGAAGATGACACAAAGATTTTGTTCGAGAACTTTTTTTCATTCTTTCTTATTATATAAATGATCCTCTCACATTAAATATCATATTTAAGCAAATATTTTTCATATATGTGTATTTCAAATTAAAAGTTTCGTAGTATGATGTAGCTGCATTGGAGAGTAGTGAAAAAGGTATGTTTTTTTTACTAAAAATCACTATTATGTTGCATGATTAATTGATTAGACCTAGTAATTAAAATATATATTAAGCCTGTATTCTTTTCAATAACAAGTATAGAGGATTTTAAAGTTCCCCCCACATTAGAGGGGAAGATTAGAAAAGTGAGAAAAGAAAAGCTTTGGTAGCAAGGGGAGGGGGAGCATCATCTTATTCTCATCACGAGAAATTACGGATTGAAGAATAATTCAAAATGGGCTCTGTGTTCATTTTGTGGGAAGAAATGATCTGATCCATTCGGGGCTTCGGGGAACCCAAAAATGAAGTATTTTTACTTAATTGTATTTGTTGTAAATATCAATGTCATTATGAAAAGATGATGAGTTTGGATACATGAAGTATATTCTACCCATATGGTTTGGGAAATGATAATGTAATGGTGGATGCCATTTTTTTTACACAACAATAATAATATGTTGTCAATGGATGGGGATTTGAATAAAGAAATTCATATTTAGAAGCCATCCATGTGTTTATTTTGAATAAAATTAAGGATAAGAACTACACATGGATTGAGGAATTAAATTTGGTAAATTTGTCTTGTAAGATGGTAGATTTTTAGGGTGCCATGTTGTTTTGATGATGTTTTTATAAGGCATGCTAAGTGTTCGAGTATATTAAAAATATGGGTCGGGCTAGCTAGAACTGGCCACCCACACAGCCCAAGATAAGCCTAGGTGAAGATTGATTCCATCCACATCAGTTCAAGAAAACTCATCCTGCAAGGAGCGTACAAGAGGAGCATGGTGAATATGGGGTAGTGCACACCATTGGCAGGTGTGTGCGTGTGTTTTAGGAGATGACCTGGTGTCCTGGCCTAGAGGTCATTATTTCATTGATGGATATTAAGTGGAGGCTGGAGGAGCAAAACTTTGATGTGGGATGACCACTTAAAAAAAGGGTATTGTTCCCCCACTCACGAGTTAGGGATAAAATGCGGCCCATGAGTTTTAAGTGGTATGACATCATTCCCTTTGTATGATGTCATCTTCAATGTTTAGAGTAGGATTTCCTATATATCAACGTGATAGATGACACACCTAGCATGATTGACTGCAAGATCATAAAGCAAGAAGACGTTAGAGTTGGTGTCCTAGGACTAAGTGTTTGTACTTTGATTATATGTATATTCAATATATTGAATATTAATAAAACAACTTATTACTTATTGTTCATTGTTTTTTGCATGACTCCAATGTAATAATGCTGAGTATACATCGCATTGATAAGGTTATAGCAGTTCATTACTATGATGAGAACCTTTAAATGCTATGACGATATTTTTAAATAATTCTGTTTGGTTGGATAACATACTTCTATGAGACACATAATACATAAACTGTCAGATGAGAGTACTCGTAAATAGATGAGGTTTATTATTATGAAGTTAAAACTTGGTAATCTTCAATATGAGAGATTACATGAATAGACCCTCCAGTAGTAATTACACATGTTTTTGTGTCATTATATATTCCTTTTCGCGGGTGTGTATAATGGTATTTAGAATTTAAGATTATCTTTAATGCATTTCATGACTTGTGCACTTAGATTTGATGATGAAAACCATGATGTCATATGTTCATGACAAGGTGTAGGGTATATTGGGTGTGTCACAATTGACTTGTCATTAATGGATAAGTTGAGGAAGGATTTGTGTCTTTCATCTTTAAGGAAGCTGATATCTGACCCTTTGATTGGAATGAAACTGTCACCCTAAATTTTATGGTCATGGTGTAACGACGTGTTTATTTCTTATTGTCAAAGAAAGATGTATCAAGCATATAGGGTTGTGACACAGATGCACAACCTTATTGATGAGATATTTTGATAAATGGATTATATTACACAGTGAACATTCATATGTGGTTGTCGTCGTTGTGACATAAAGTTCTTTCTCTTGGTCAACTTAACCCATTTTTAGACTTTAATCCTGGATTTCAGGCAATTTTTCCTAATTCCAATGAGAAATAATCCAATAGGGTCACACACTAAGTGTTTCTGATGAGCTTGATTGAATTCTGTTTGAATTTAATTAATTTAATAAATATTATTCTTAAGACAAAAGGATAATTTAATTCACATTTTATTGATAAAAAATATTTATTGATAAATTAAATATTAAAAGAATTATTCAGTTTTTTAATAAATTCTAGAGGAGTTCGAATGGATCAAGATCATGTCTAGTGAAAAATATTAATTAACAAATCGGTTAAATAATATTTTTTATCATTTAAGTTGGCTCCCACCACAAAATAATAATAATAATAATAATATAATGTGTATGATTTTTATTAAAGGTTATAATATTATTTAAGTGTCGACATGCAATTAAATAATATTTTAACCTAAACCCTAAATCTATAAATAGATAGTTATGTCTATGTTGTATTGCATTCAAAAATAAAAAATAGATAATTTATGAACACAACAAATTCTCTCCTAACTCATCTCTCCCTCTTAAGAATGAGAAATACAAGAGAGATTCCTTCATGACCAAAGGACAAGCGATCAAAACGAATAACAAAAGATAATCGCTTCGACTTACTAGAACTTAGAGATCGATTGACATTACTCAGAGATCAATGAAGCATGTGTGGATCACCGCTAAAGGGATTCTATCCTTGGATCCTCACAACACAATAAAGACAAATTGAAAGAGTCTTTTTAGCTGATCAACATCTATATTGGAGAAACAATCCTTAGATCAAATATTCATTTCTTTCGATATTAAATAAATTAATTATAAATTTGACGTGAAAGATCCTCTATTGGGGTTTTGGGAAACTCAATATTAAAATAAATTTTAATATATCACCCACCACCGTACGCTTCCACTACGCCTAGAACCAACAAGTGTTATCAAAGAGGTCACCTTTTGCTGGTAGAGTTAAATTACATTAAATTGAATAGTAAATTTCGTGTAGCCTCCCAATTACTGGTATAATTAAATTACATTAAATTGAAAATTTCAACATTAAAACCTTATTGATTTGATTGACACTTTCAATGTTTGACAATTTAATAAGGGTTTTAAAGAATTTTAAATGTTCAATTAATTTATTGTAATAAATCTACAACTATTGGTTCTGTTGTTTATTTTCCATTAATTCCTTTATGATGGTTTTCTCTAAGAGGATTCATATGGTCATTAAGATGGAATATAATTAAATAAATAAATAAATAAATAATGCAATCACATTTATCTTAATAATAAAGAATGAATAAGAAATGAATTTTAGCCATTTACTTTATGTATACATTGCATGTATTACTGTTAATGGGCTAGACCAAGACCAACGTATGTGTTGACATTAATTTAATTTAATTTATTTCATGATTTTGTAATTATTTATTATTAAATTAAATACGATGGCCCCTCCATTATTATGTAGGACCTGAGTGTCCAAGGATATTTATGTAATTCCCCTTTAACCAATCCTTTGGTTCCCCTCACCTGAGTGTGAATTATAAATACTTTTCATTAATGGAGTTACCCAAGGCTCACAAAGATAGTTCAAGAAAAAATCACAATGATGCCAACCTAGGTGTTACATAGGCGTATTGGTTGGATGCTATAACTCACACCAAAATTGACAACATGAGTTATTTTCCCTAGGTCATAGGTTGATTTAATGTTTACTCATTAAATCAACCATTAGACAAAGCTCATAAACAAGTCATTTATTTATTTCTATCTAGGAAATTATTTATTTTATAGATGCAAGAACACGATCCCATAAATAAAGAAATTAATATGAAAAGATTGAATTTAAATAAATGGATTGTGCATAAATGTTTTATCCATCATGTTTAATTAATTAACATCCACTTAATATTAACAAGACATGTAAAGGATAAAACATGATAAAATTTATGCATAATTAATTAAAGTCTCTCAACCTGATATTAAGTCAGTTAAGCCTTCAATTACTTGATTGATAATGAAACCATAAAACTAAGTGTGGTACATGACCAAAGTCTGGACACTTACTTTTATCAGGGAGTTCTCATAGGTGTTTTGGGTTTCCTTAATTGAACTTGTATTGAGTTTAAGGATAAAAGTTTGTTCAATATAAATTTGGAGGCAAGTTTTGAGGAAATCCAAGTCAGGATTTCAGGATATGAGAATTCACTCAATGGATCAATGAGTTATAATACCATAATTGGAAAGACCACCCACTTAATTACTTTCTTATGGTTTTCATTGCTAAAGTCTATATCATTAAGAAAAGTAACCAGAATCCTTGCTACTAGAATGTCTTAGAAACTAGACATTCTAAGTTCAAAGGTGAGGGATATTGAGACTTGGTAAAACAATAGGATATTTAATTAATAAAATCAATTAATTTATTATTTCTCACATACTTTTTAATCAAGAAAAAGTACTAATAATTTTCTCTTTAATTGTAGAATAAAATGGAAATCTCATCATCCAAATTATCCTAATGATCAATATTGAATAAAGACAACCTCTTCATTGGAAATAACTTGTAGGAGTGCTTTAGACTCCTTCAGGTTGTGCTACACCATTGATGGAAATCTTACATGATATCGATGTTAAATGTTTTATGTTTTAATCTATGTCTAGTGAACTCATGAAGTCTTATGAAAACATGAATTCATATAGCATGCTTGAGCAACTTAGTGGTCTTTATTAGGAGAGAGATAGACATGAACAGTTTGAGATTTCTAAACCGCTCTTCTAGAGTAATCTTAGAGTGGGTTCCCCAGCCAGGCCTCGCGTAGTTAATCTCATTGGCTTCATTGAGTGCCTAGAGGTTATAGGGTTTAAGCTCCTTGAAAAACTGAGCAATGATCTCATTCTCACATCACTCCCTCAGATCTTCTCTAGCTTTGTTGTAAATTTTAATATGAACAAAATTGAGAAGTTTCTATCTGATCTTCTTACTATCATTTTCCAAGTAGATAAGGATACGAAGCACGAAAAACCTTTTATCCTTATTATAAAAAAATGGAAAGGGAAAAAAAGAGCTATAAGTCCAAATATTCTTCATTCCCTTATAAGAAGAGGAAGATCAATGGGAAAACAAAATAACCTGATGTTGTCTATTTCACATGTGGCAAGAAGGGTTAATAGAAGAAAAATTGCACCCAGACCAAGAAATAAGAGGAAGCTTCAAGTGAATTTGTTATCAAGTGAAATTTATATGTTTATACAAATTGTGTATTATATACAGATTGTTTTACTCACATATTTATTCAAATATAATAGAAAAGTAGATTTAGAAAGATTGAATGAGGGGAGGTAGATCTAAAAGTAGTTAACAAAGCTAAACTTGTTGTTGTAGCTATCGAGGAATATCACCTCACATTGTCGATCAAAGTGATTTTGGTTTTAAAAGTTTGTTATTTTGTGTCATCTATTACCAAAAATATTATTCCTGTATCCAGATTTGGTAGAAATGGATTTATTTTCATATTTGGGAATAAATATTGCTACTTTCATAAAGATAACATTTGTTATAGTAAGACACACTTAAATAACGGTCTTTATGTGCTGGATTACATGAACCAAGTAACGATAATTGATAATTAAGATACTTCACATGACTCATACCACACCCAACTTTCACATCTTCTTAGGTCATGTAAATGAAAAACTTTTGACTAAATTACATCAAGATGGATATATAGATTCTTTTTAACTAAAACCACTTGGTGTATGTCACATATGTTTACAAGAAAAAATGACCAAAGACCCATTTAGTGGGAAATGTGAAAGGGTTAAAGAGATTCTTGAATTAGTTCATACCTATATGTGTGTACCATTTCCCATTGAAGAAAGGGGTGGGTGATTATACTTCATAACTTTTACTCATGATTTTAGTATATATGGATATGTCTACTTAATGAGGTATAAGTCAGATTATTTTGATAAATTCAAGGAATACAAGAATGAAGTTGAGAACCAGTTTGGTAAGAAGATTAAGAAACTTTTCTCATATTGTGGTGGGGAATATCTTAATTAAGATTTAATTGATTATTTATAGGAGTTCGGGATATTGTCTCAACTTACTCCTCCTTATACGTCTAAGTGGAATGGTCTAATCAAAATGAGGAACCACACCTTGTTAGATATAGTGAGATCAATGATGTGTCATGCGAGTCTTCCATTATCATTTTGGGGATACATGTTACAAACAATAATATACGTACTAAATTGAGTTCCAACTAAAGCGATAGATGATATACCATATCAATTATGGAATAGAAAGAAACATGTGTTGTCTTTCTTACATGTGTGGGGTTGAAAAGAGTTTTTTAAGGCCTCTTCAGGTAATAAGATTGCACCATGAGGCACAAAGTGTATCTTTATAAGATATCATAAAGGAACAAAGGGATACTACCTATACAATTCTTCAGACAAAAAGGTTGTGGTTGACAGAAATCCCACATTTCTTGAGAACGGTATGATCTCTAAAAGAGATAGTGGGAGTGAGAAGACGTTTATAAGTCCATGCTCAAGATAAACAAGAGTTGACACATTAAAACATTCCACAAATCCCTTTGGAAGAAGTTATTCTAGTGACACAAGTACTGAATAGGAGTACTAGAAAGGTTAGAGAACTAGAATGATATGATTTTATAGTCACCAATGATGGTGACTCATTATTAATTGATAATAATGATCCTCCAACCTATAACCAGTAAGTGACATAGATGCTGTCAAGTGGCAAAAAACCTTGAATTCTGAAATGGATTCCATGTACTAAAACTAAGTCTGGATTTCAAAAAATACTCTAGTAGATGTAAATACCATTGGTTGTAAATGAGTATTCAAGAAGAAACTAGACATGGAAGGAAAAGTCAGTACCTATAAGGCATGACTAGTTGCAAAAAGGTTTAAACAGTGTCAAGACATTCACTACGATAAAACCTTTTCTCCCGTTGAAATACTGAAATCCATTAGAATTATACTTCCCATTGTGGCTTACCATGACTATGATATTTGAAAAATGGATGTCAAAACATCCTTCCTTAATGGGAATGTTTAGGAATATGTCTATATGACACAACCTGAAGGGTTTGTGACTCCAAAGGATGTCAATAAGATATGAAAAATTCAAAAAACCATTTATAGATTAACGAAAATATATAGGCCATGAAACATTTGTTTTGATGAAGCCATAACCAAATTTGGTTTCATAAAGAATGAGTACGAGCCTTGCGTCTTGATTCATGCTCAAATTTACCCAAGAGATGAAGGTAGAACTATCCTTGTAGTTTAGCTTGGGTTGTTGAATCCTCAGAGACCTAAGAAGTAACCTAAAGACACGTACATTTTATGGATTGTTTTTGGATATGAAGAGGCCAACTTAGGTTGATTTTAGATGGGTTTAAGGTATCAATAACATATTTAAGTTAATTTAAATTAAGATAATGAGTTGATCCTAAGTTATCGTTTGGGGTGGATTGGATGAATTCCATTTTTTAATGATTTCAATTTGTTATATTTGAGATGGGTTCATTTAAGAAGATCAAACAACATCATCACTTACTGGTTTACTACTTTCACCCTTTAATACTAATCACCTATACACTCGAAGGATCAAAGTTTTTAGCACTTCAAGGTAAAGGTTTGTATTAACACTTGAAGTGTGTGGCCTTAAATTCAACAAGGATGAAGGAGTTTAAAGATTTTCAAACAAAATTCTCAATTAAAAGAAGTGATTAGAAATTAATGGAGTGAGAAATAAAATCCAAACCATCCTGTTGTTACTCCCTTGGATCAACCCATAAAAGTGTTATCCCTCCATTTATTATATGGTTTCAATGGAAGCAGAAAGTAGACTCATGAGGGAGGGATTGGAGAAGTAAAAAAACAATAAAAAGAAAGAAATAATTCCACCGCTGTGTGAAGAATATCACAAGGTATGGTGTGAATAAATTCACACCTTAAGGCAATGATATCAAAGTGATAAGAATAAAAATAGAATAGGAGGAAAGGAAGAAATTTTATTAAGAACTAAGGTGATTCGAACAACTTACATGAGAAAGAAGAATGTTACAAATCCAAATCGACATAATAACATAACAATGAAAACAAAGCTCTAAGGATGATCAAATCCTCTACCAACACTACCTTAAATAGGGAATTTTGAAACCTTGGGTAGATCCTATAATAGTGGAATTCACCTTAATTAATGTTGGTGGGCCTAGGTGGGTGGAAAGTTTAGAGAGAGTAGACTTTTCCACCCTTGACCTGAGGTGGAAGCCAACTTGCTTTCACCGAACAGAGGCGCCGGAAGACCTTATAGATTTCTGAATTTGAGTCGTCCATAGAAGACAAAAATGAAGCGCCAGATGTTCCATATCTCTCTATAAAATTACACTCCAAATTAATGTGTGGTTTTTGAGTATGATTAAATTGGTGGGATAATTTTATGGGCCTCAGAATCTAGCCCAGAATTTTATCTCCAAATTGATCCACCTTAATAACCACCATTAAGGACGAATTAGAACTGGATCATGAAGAATGATTTGTTCATATATATTTCTTATATCATACTATGAAATTTGGACTTCATTGGGCCTGTATGTTGGGCCCCATATTCTCATCAGTGGGATGGTGTCCAATCTACCTTCTCCAGAATTTTTTGCATGAAATCCCATTTTGGTGGTCTTCCAATGTGAATCTTCCGACACTCCACAAGTATGAATTGTTCCCAATATAATTATAAACTTGAAAATTAAATATGAAAATAAAATCAAGATCACTGGGTACTTTAAATGATGTTAAAAGATGTACCACATAATAGTGCATTTTAAGAAGGAATTACAATCATCATGTGAAATGACGTTCAAAGTGTAAAATGAACTAAAATGATGTTTATAAATAATAAATAACATGAATATTATATATATTAACAATGAATATTAGCCTCATTTAGTGGCTAATCACACCCCCAACTTGAGTTTTTCTAGTCCTGAGAAAAATATATCTCAACAATATGAAATTAAAATTCCTTTTTCCAAAAACATTTTAATACACAATGATCAACAAAAACCATTATACCAAAAAATCATGAAACCAATAAAAATATTTTAATACAAGATAGTTTCATAAGAATATCTCAATCCCAAGCCCATTCCTTTGTTCAAATTCATTTCCATATTTCATCCAATATCAATTAAGTATAAGGATGTGTTGTGTATCACAATAGACATGGGGGTTCATCTTTATTCAAGGGGGAAATGAAGGAAGTGCTAGGTGGAATCACATTTCAATATTAAGATGAGTATTAATTTTTTTTCAATATTTCCATGGTAATTGAAATTGCACTCAAAAGAGTCAACCCATGTAGCAAGACTTTGCCGATGACTCCTAGGCTCAAAGACCTTAGGGCACCAAGTGAATCCCACATACTCAGGCATCATATTGAGTTAACTCAGTAAAAAAAAGTCAAATTTCCAAAAATAGAGATAAAATTACTAACTCTGGTCCAGAAAACTATGGAGTCACGATCCCCAAGTGCCGAAATCCACGCATTAGGTGATTTCATTTCTCTATGCGCAAATATATTGTTTATTTTATTTTATTTTGATTTTTCTAATACTCATATTAAGACTAAAATGATTACCAAACCTATTCTATTTATTTGGAGGACCCCATGAACTCAAAATAATACCCCACTTTCCAAAGGACGTGCATTGTGATATTTTTTTATTTGGATGAATATATAAACCATGAAATATCACATTATACAGTCACAATTTCCAAAATCTATGCTCATGAAATTATACATGGATTAAAATAAAAATCAGGGAATGATAAATTATTTGATATTCAATTTCAAAGTGTAAAATTTCTATTATCATGTTCAAAGTTAAAGAAATTTTTCCTTCCATTAAGACACACTTTTTTTTCAAATCATTCATCATTTTTTTGACACAAAAGAAATTTTATTTTATCTCCCCCCCAAATTAAAATAACATTGTCCCCAGTGTTCAAGGAAAAGAAAATTTACAAGGAGTAGAGGAAGATAAGGGAAGTTTAAAAAAGAAATTGAAATATGAGGATCATGGAATGAAGTCACCTGGTGGTTGAAGTTGAAGTTCTTGCAGCTCCAATTTAGTCCTTTGATATCCATGTCACTTACAGAGTTCCATAGTGGAAAAAGGAAACAAAAAAACAAAAAAAAAACAATATATATATATATATATATATATATTAAAAAAAGTAAAATAAAAGTATATATATAAAAATTATAGAATAAGGAAGAACAATAAGTCGTAGGTCAGTGGTAATCACACGCCCCTGTCTCCCTTCGGTCCCGGGTTTGAGTCCCTGCGGCTTCACCGGTTGTGATGGGGTTTTCCCCATGACCTATGACGTGGCCTTTTAATTTTATTATTATTATTATCTATTTTTCTTACCTACAAACACAAAAAAAATGAACTGATGATACATTGTCTTCTTTTTAAATTTCTGGGTAAGATATTACTCAAGGATCACACCATGTGACACAGATGAATATGTCACTCCTCTTTCATACCCATCCATACTCATAATAGAAGAACAGGTCAATAGTCTATTTTTTTTTTAAATATCAAAATGATTCATTAATTCTTTTTAAAATATAAAGTTTATTAAAACAACAAAATTACTAGAAAATTGAAAACCATGGGTTGCCTCCCATGCAATGCTTTGTTTAACGTCGTTAGCTCGACTTGGACCCCTAATTGATTAATTATTTTCATCATCTAAGGTAGGTTCACACAATTCTTCATAAACTTCATGTTTTTGGAATGGTTCTATGAATAGTTTGACTCTATGACCATTAACTTTAAATGTTTGACCATTGGTGGGATCTTGAATTTCAACAGCCCCATGGGGGTACACCTTATGAACTATGTATGGACTTGACCATATAGACCTCAACTTTACTAGGTGTAAATGAAGTTTATAAATATAAAAAATAACAGGTTCACCCGGTACAATGTGTTTGGTTTTAAGATTTTGAGATTGGTAGGCCTGTACTTTAGCTTTATTAATCCTTGAATTTTCATAAGCCTCCATCCTAAGTTCCTAAAGTTCATTGAGATCTAATTTCCTTTTTTTTCCAATGAGAGTTCATAATTAATTTTCTTAATTTCCCAAAAATCCTTATGTTCAATCTCCATTGGCAAATGTAATGCTTTACCATAAACCAACCTATATGGGGACATTCCTAAAATGGTTTTATATGCAATTTGATAGGCCTAAAGATCATCTAAGAGTTTGTTTGACCAATCTTTCCTAGATGGATTAACATTTTTCTCAAGAATTTGTTTAATTTCTCAATTGGATAACTCAGCTTGACCATTGGTCTGTGGGTGGTAAGCAATGGACACTTTGTGAGAAATTCCATATTTTTCCATGAGTGATGATAATGGACGATTGCAAAAATGAGTTCCATGATCACTAATGATAACCCTAGGAATTCCAAATCTAGAGAAGATATTTTCCTTGAGAAATATAATCACAGTTTGATGATCATTGGATTTTATAGGAATGGCCTCAACCCATTTGGAGAAATAATTGTTAGCTAAAAGAATGTAAAGATATCCCCTAGATTTTGGGAAGGGAACCATGAAATTAATTCCCCAATAGTAAAAGATTTCAAACACTAAGATGGGAGTGAGTGGCATTTGATTCCTTTTTGTGATGGACCCTACTTGTTGACACCTAGGATAGCTTTGACAAAATGTGTTGGAGTCCCTTGAGAGGGTGGGCCAGAAGATACCACACTAAAGAATCTTAGAAGATGTTTTATTAGAGGAAAAGTGACCTCCACATGCCTCACTATGAAAGAATTTAAGGATGGACTCTTGTTCAGATTCTGGGACACACCTCCTAATGACTTGGTCAGGGTAGAAATTATAGTGGTATGGATCATCAAACACATAATTACTAACATAATAAAGGAATTTCCTTCGATCTTGAGTCCCTAAGAATTTTGGAATGACTCCTGTAACTAATAAATTGGATATGTCAGCATACCAAGGGCAGTCACTCACAGAGTATAGGTGTTCATCAAGGAATGAATCAGACACATAAAGGTGTTTTGAGATTTCTTTTAATTCTATCCTAGAGAGATGATCAGCTATAACATTTTCAACACCCTTTTTATCCTTGATTGTAAGGTCAAATTCTTGTAAGAGAAGGACCCACCTAATCAGTCTAGCCTTGGAATCTTGTTTTTGGAAGAGGTATTTTAGTGCAGAATGGTCAGTGAACACAATAATGGGGGATCCTAAGAGGTAGGACCTAAAATTATCTAAGGCAAACACAATATAAAGTAACTCCTTTTCAGTGGTGGTGTAGTTGATTTAGGAATCATTTAAGGATTTTCTTCCATAAGAAATGACATAAGGATTTTTATCACAATGTTGTCCTAACACAGCTCCAACAGAAAAGTCACTAGCATCACACATAAGTTCTAAAGGAAGGTTCCAAATTGGAGATTTCATGATGGGAGGAGAGGTGAGAGAGGATTTGAGGGTTGAGAATGAACCCTCATAGCTTTATGTCCAAACAAATGGAGCATCCTTTACTAGGAGAGCACAAAGGGGACGGGATGTTGAACTAAAGTCCTTGATGAATCTTCTATATAAACCAAAATTTCCTAATAAATACCTCACTTCCTTGACAGTTTTGGGTGATGGAAGGTGACGAATGATGTAAACCTTGGATTTATCAACTTCAATCACCCTACCTGAGACTAGATGGCCTAGAACTAGTCCCTCTTTAACCATGAAATGGCATTTTTCCCAGTTTAGGACCAAATTCTTTTCTTCACATCTTGAAAAGACTCTCTCTATATTCCGAAAACATACCTCAAATGTATCTCCCAACACAGAGTAGTCATCCATGATGGCCTCTAGAAAATCCCCTACCATGTCTGAGAATATTCCCATCATGCACCATGGAAGGTTCCAGGGAAATTTCATAAACTGAAGGGAATGCATTTGAAGGAAAAGGTGCCTAATGGATATGTGAATATAGTCTTCCCTTGATCCTCTAGGGATACCTCAATTTGATTATACCCCGAGTACCCGTCTAATAAATAATAGATGGCATGACCTTCCACTCTCTCAAGGACTTGGTTAATGAATGGTAAGGGGAAATGGTCCTTCTTGGTGAATGAGTTTAGCTTCCTATAGTCAATGTAGACCCTCCATCCAATTATCACCCTAGTTGGAAGAATCTCTCTATCCTTATTGGTTATCACTGTGATTCCTGCCTTCTTGGGAACCACTTGGATTGGGCTCACCCATTCACTCTCAGCTATGGGATAGATGATACCAGCTTTTAACAATTTCAGAAGTTATTTTCTCACTACTTCCATGAGATTAGGATTGAGTCACCATTGAGGTTTATGACATGGCTTTGAATCAGATTCCAAAACAATCATATGAGTCCCGATAAGTGGGATAATCCTAGTAATATCAGACCGGGTCCAACCAATGTCTTTCTTATATTTCTTAAGGACATCTAGAAGAATCTTCTCATGATTGGCTTTAAGAGAAGAAGAAATGACAAAAGGATGTGTTTTATTGTCCCCTAGGAAGGCATACTTGAGTGCAGTGAGAAGTTCCTTCAATTCAAGATCAGGTTGGTTTAGAATTTCAGCAGAAGATTGGGACATTAGATCAAGATAAATTTTGTTTCCTAGAGTTTTATATAGGATTTATTCCACACATGTAGAAGGTTCAGCTACTAGATTGGATTGATTAGATTTATGGAAGGAAGTTGGAGTGGTCTCCATGAAAGTGATTTCCTAAAAGGTTTCACTGATTGTTGGACCTAAGACTTCATCATAGGAGAAATTTGAAAATGATTTAAGCTAATGAGATAAACTTCCTTCATGTGAACAAAGGAATTCAATCTCATCCTGACTTAAATATCCATCAAATATTCCTTAATTTTATATGGATTCATTATCAATGCTTCCTATCATGTTTACTTCATGAATGTCCTCATCATACCCTATTTGTGAGCTTGCATTATAGATTTTCAAGTCTAGACTCATGTTTCCAAAGGTGATGGTCATGTTCCCATTTTGGACTTGGATAAATGAGTTGATTGTTGCAAGGAAAGGATGAACAAGGATGATTGGGTTTTGATCCTTATTTCCTAATTTTGGATGGTTTTCAATGACAATTAAGTTAGCAGGGTAGATGAGGTTTTCAACCTTTACCAGAACATCATTTAAAATCCCCTTTGGAACCCTAATGCTACGATCAGCAAGTTGAAGTGTGACAGATGTGGGTTGGAGCTCCTCTAGGCCTAACTGGCAGTACATAAAATATGGGATGATATTGACACTACCACCTCGGTCACACAAGGCCTTGACAACTTTGCTCTCTCCTAGTTCAACATTGATGTAAGGGCAACCCGGGTCTTTCAACTTAGGAGGAATGGCCCCTTGAATGGTGGTACTCACATTAGTATCCAAAAGGACTGGGTTTTTATGTAAAAAATTTCTCTTAAAAGTGCACAAGTACTTAAGGTATTTTGAGTAGGTAGGTATGGTTTGGATTGAATCGAGAAGGGGAATGTTCAACTTGACTTGTGAGAATATTTCCCTCAATGTTTCACTCAATTTAGGCTTGGTTTTCCCCCTCATGCATTGAGTAAATGGTGCAGGTTGTGGGGTTGTTTGTTGAAGAGTTTTTTCTTTCACATTGTTATCAATTTCCTCAGTTTGATCTTGTGGTTCATTTTAATTCTCATTAGAGTTTTAAGCTTAACATGGTTTCTGACTTGTTTGTTCAGGTTTCTCAATTGATTTACCACTTCTTAAAACAGTCACAACATTTAATTATTCATGAGTTGTTTGAGTACAACTTGACTCTCCCATTGAAGTTGAGGATGGTTCCACATGAGTAGGCATGGGTGCCTTTCCAGTTTTTATGGTTTGAAGTTCTTGTTTTAGGGAAGAGACTTCCGAGTTCATCCTTTCCATTTGTTATCATAGTTTTTCCAGTAGGCTTTGTGGAACAGTTTGGTTTGGTACTTGAGAAGATTGGTTTATCCCAGGGGGATATTTTGGAGGTGGGATGGCTTGTTGAAAATGGACCGGTGGATGTTGGTATTGGATAGGTTGGGTTTGGAACTGGTTATGGGTTTGGTAGTTCTAATGGGGGTAAGGATTTTGTCCCTGTGGTTGGCTAGGTTGCCGGTTATCTTTCCAGCGGAAGCCTGGGTGGTCATTATACCTTGGGTTTAAGGTGTTTTGGTATTGAGGCTTTTGAAAGTTCAAAGCATTTACTTCCACTGGGGTCCTCATAAAAGGACATCCTTGATGGATGGAATGGTTGGGCAGTTGTCTGTCTTATGGTCATGTTTGTCACAAATATTTCAAACAGGGTCTACAGTTTGGATTTCATGAACTTTCCTAAGGTCTATCTCTTCAACCTTCCTAGAGAGTGCTGCAATTTTAGCCCTAAGGATTTCCTCTTCTCTAAGTGTATTAATTCCAATAGTTCTTTGTGGATTTTTAGAATAAGTTGAATTTCCCCATGTTTGGTTTTGTTCAGAATGGTTTTCCAAATACTCATAAACATCATTTGGGGATTTGTTTTTAAAGGTTCCATTACACATCATGTCAATGAATTGTTTATTCCCCGGACCCAACCCTTCATATAAAATTCTCAATTATTCAAGAATAGAAAAAATATGGTGTGGAACCATGTTTAGGGTGTCTTTGAACCTATCCCATGTTTCATATAATGAATCTCCCTCTTTTTCAAAAAAAAATTGGATGCTCTTTTTAAGTGCAATTGTTTTGTGGTGGGGGAAGTATTTTTTGTAGAATTCTCTATGTAATTGGTCCCAAGAGTTTATGGATGATAGTCTCAAATTGTTTAGCCAATTTTTAGCTCGATCATTTAAAGAAAAAGGAAATATCCTCATCTTAGAAGATTCTAGTTGATGTGGGGGATACATGGTTTCAACAATGTCATTGAACTTCTTAATGTGAAGGTAGGGAATCTCAGACTCCATTCCATAGAATGTGGGAAGATGGTTTAGGATATGGGGTTTAAAGATGTATTTGTTATCTCCTAGGGAGTTGTGTCTAATTCATTAGGGGGCATTGGTCTAGGAAGGTGTGAAGTATTCATTCATGGTTTGATCGACTTCATTCTCTAAGTTTGGGGCTTCCTCATTTAGATTTCCATTTTGGTTTCCACCAGGGTTTATGAGTTGGTTTCTTTGAAGACTTTCCATTTAAATGGGATCAATTTTTGACTCTAGAGTATTAGTAAGATTAGTATCTAATGGAAATAGTTCCCTTGGTGTACTTAAATCCCCAACCCCAAGACTATCCACCCTAACTAGACGGTTTGATTTATCACGAGTGTAGGCAGACATGCGCCAAAAGAAAAAAAACGAGAAAGGTAAAAGATAAGAGAATTTGGGTGATAATATAATAAATGGGGGAGAATAGAATGTGTGTTGAGATGACTTGGGTCCCTGACAACAACACCAAAATTTGATTCACGTTCAAATTTACCCAAGAGATGAAGGTAGAATGGTCCTTGTAGTTTAGATTGGGTTGTTGAATCCTCAGAGACCTAAGAAGTAACCTACAGACACGTACATTATATGGATTGTTTTTGGATATTAAATGGCCAAATTGGGTTGATTTTAGATGGGTTTAAGGTATCACTAACATATTTAAGTTAATTCAAATTTTGATAATGAGTTGATCCTAAGTTGTCGCTTGGGGTGGATTGGATGAATTCTTTTTTTAATGATTTCAATTTCTTATATTTGAGATGGGTTCACTTAAGAAGATTAAACAAAATCATCACTTACTGGTTTAATACCTAAACCCTTTAATACTAATCACTTATACACTTGAAGGATCAAAGTTTTGAGCACTTCAAGGTAAAGGTTCGTATTAGCACTTGAAGTGTGTGGCCTTAAATTCAACAAGGAAGAAGGAGTTTAAAGATCTTAAAACAAAATTCTCAATTAAAAGAAGTGATTAGAAATTAATGTACTGAGAAATAACATCCAAACAAGACACTTTATACTCCCTTGTATCAACCTACAAAAGATTTATCCCTCCATTGATTATATGGTTTTAATGGAAGCGAAAAGTAGACTCGTGAGGGAGGAATTGGAGAAGTAAAAAAACAATAAAAAGAAAGAAATCACTCCACCATTGTGTGAAGAATATCACAAGGTATGGTGTGAATAAATTCACACCACTACTGGAAATTAGATCTTTCCCAACACTTCTATACCAACGTTTTGCAAAAACCGTTGGGAAAGGCCCCCAAATTGGCCACTTTTCCCAATGGTTTGGCCAAACCGTTGGGAAAGGTAGACCTATCCCAACATTTTGGCCAAACCGTTGGGAAAGGCCCCCAAATTGGCCACCTTTCCCAACGGTTTGGCCAAACCGTTGGGAAAGGTAGACCTATCCCAATGGTTTTCCAAAAACCATTGGTATAGACCTATGCCAACGGTTTCCAAAACCGTTGGTATAGGTAATATGAAATCTATACCAACGGTAATGGAACCGTTGGTATATAAATTCCAAAAATAAAACATCCTCTGGGATTTGATCCCAGACCCCTCGTTTATCATTGAACGACTCAACCACTAACCTAACATGACTTTTGTGATCATAATTATACCAACGGTTTTAACAACCGTTGGTATAGGTACTTTCATTTTTTATCATCCCTTCGTACCGAGAACATTATATAAATAAAAATTTAAAATATTTATGTAATTATGATCACAAAAGTCATGTTAGGTTAGTGGTTGAGTCGTTCAATGATAAAAGAGGGGTCTGGGATCAAATCCTAGCGGATGTTTTATTTTTGGAATTTATATACCAACGGTTCCATTACTGTTGGTATAGATTTCATATTAACTATACCAACGGTTTTTGGAAAACCGTTGGTATAGACCTATCCCAACAGCTTACTTGGCTACGGTTCTCCAAATCGTTGGTATAGGCTATACCAACAGTTTGGAGGCCTATACCAACTGTTCCAAACTGTTGGTAAAGGTTAGTTTTCCAGTAGTGCACCTTAAGGCAAAGATATTAAAGTTATAAGAAGAAAAATAGAATAAGGGGAAAGGAAGAAATTTTATTAAGAACTAATGTGATTCGAACAACTTACATGATAAATAAGAATATTACAAATCCAAATCAACATAATAACATTACAATGAAAAAAAAGCTCCAAGGATGCTCAAATACTATACCACCAATACCTTAAATAGTAAATCTTTAAACCTTGAGTCGAGCCTAAAACATTTTAGGTCACCTTAATTAATGGTGGTGGGCCTAGGTGGGTGGAAAGTTAAGAGAGAGTAGACTTTTCCACCCTTGACCTGAGGTGGCATCCAACTTGCTTCCACCGAACAGAGGCATCTATAAGACATTCTATATGTCCGAATTGGAGTGGTCCATAGAAGAAAAAAATTAATCTCCTGATTTACCATATCTCTCTGTAAAATTTCAGACCAAAAAAATATGTTTTTTTTGATATATGATTAAATTTTTGGGATGATTTTATTGTCCTTAGAATCTGGCCCAGAATTTTACCTCCAAATTGACCTGCCTTAATAACCAGCATGAATTCCGAATTATCACTAGCTCATGAATAATTATTTGTTCATATATATGTCTTATATCATCCCAAGAAATTTTGGATTCATTAGGACTGTATGTTGGGCCCTACATTCTCATCAGTGGGCTGGTGTCCAATCTGCCTTCTCCAGAATTGTTTGCATGAAATCCTATTTTGGTGGTCTTCTAATGTGAATCTTCCAACAATCCACAAGTATTAATTGTTCCCAATATAATTAGAAACCTGAAAATTAAATATGAAAATAAAATCAAGATCATTGGGTACTTTAAACGATGTTAAAAAATATACCACATAATAGTGCATTTTAAGAAGGAATTACAATCATAATGTGAAATGATGTTCAAAGTGTAAAATGCACTAAAATGGTGTTTATGAATAATAAATCACATGAATATTATATATATTAACAATTAATATTATCCTCATTTATTTTCTAATCACGTATACAAATGGTTTAGTGGGAGTGAAGTTGTTTTCTTCATAGTATATGTTAATAACATATTACTCATTGGAGACAAAATACTAGTCTTATAGTCTGTTAAGAAATGGTTGAATAAATGATTCTATATAAAGGAATTGGGAGATACAACATATATTATTGGGATCAATATCCATTGTGATAGATCCAAGAGGTTTCTTGTCCTAATTCAAAATACATACATTGGAAAGATACCGATGAGATTCAGTAAGGAACAATCCAATAGGAGATTGTTTCCAGCCTCACATGACATTCATATTTCTAGGAAAATGTGTCCTCCGACACATGAGGAAAGAAATAGAATGATAAGTATTCCATACACATCAATGATTGGGTTAGTCATGTATGTTATGATATGTATTAGGCTAGATTTTTCCTGTGCATTAAGGGTGGTAGGAAGATATCAAACTGATCTAGATGACCATCATTGGATGACAGTCAAGACAATCCTTAAGTATTTGAGGCATACTAAGGATATGTTCCTAGTTTATGAAGGATATGTAGAACTAATAATAATAAGATATTTATATGTTAGTTTCCAAACTGATCAAGATGACATTAAGTCACAAGATGGATACATTTTCACTTTGAATGGATGTGTTGTGAGATGGAAGAGATCAAAGTAGGATGTGGTCACAAATTCTACAGTAGAGTCTGAGTATATTGAGGCTTATAAGGTAGGTAAATAATAAACATGGGTACACAAATTTTTCCAAGATCTTGACATGGTACCTAGTAGTAAAGATCGTATCACACACTACTGTTACAATACTACAATGGCGGCTCTCACAAAAGAGACAAAGTCACATTAGAAGATGAAGTACATACTTCAGAAGTATCATATATTGATGGATTTTTCTTACAAAGGTGAGGTTATAGTGAGAAGTATTTACATGGAATAAAATATGGGGGGACTCTTGACTAAAGCATTTACTTAGTAGAAACATGATTATCATGTGAGATCTAGCAGACTGAAAGTCGTAGGTAGTTTTCTCTAGTCCAAGTGAGAGTTTGTTAGAGTTGGTGTGCTATGACCAACTGTTTGTAATTTGATATCTTATACATTAAATATATTGAATATTAATAAAAAATATAATTTCTTATTGTTTAATATTCTACATGACTCTAATTTAATAATAACCTAAATTATATGGCGCATTGATAAGGTCATATCGGTTCTCCACTATGATAAGAACCTTGAAGTGATATGAATATATTATTAAATAATGTTATGCATTTGGATAATGTACTATGATGAGACATATAGTACATTGAATTTCTAGTATGAGTACTCATAAGCATATGAAGCTTCTTATCATAAAGTTTGCATTTGGTAATCTTTAAGATGAGAGATTATGAGAACAGACCCACCAGTAGGAACTCTGCATGTTTTGGTGTTCTCAGATATTCTTATCTATGAGTGTGTGTAATGTTCCTTAAACTTTAAGATTATAATTAATGCATGTCATGACTCACACACTTATATTTTCTGAGGAAAACCATGATGTCATATGTTTGCGATGCGGTAGGGTATGTTGGGTGTGTCATGATTGACATGTCATTAATGGATAAGTTGAGGAAGGGTTTGTCCCTTCTATCTTTATGGATAATGATATCTCGACCCTTTGATTGGAATAAAACCATCACCCTAAATTTCATGGTCATGGTGTAATGATGTGTTTATTTCAAATAGTCAAAGAAATACTTATCAATCATATAGGTTGGTGACACAAATGTGAAACCTTCTTGATGAGATATTATGATAAAGAGATTATATTACACAGTGAGTATTTGTATGTGGTAATCATCATTGCAACATTAAGTTCTTTGTTTTGGGTGTTTTGATCTGTTACGAGATAGTAATATTGGAATTTAGGTAAGCCTACATAATGCCGACGAGAAACAATCCTAGAGGGTCACACACTAAATGTTTTCGATGATCTCGATTAACTTCTTTTTGAATTAAATTAATTGAATAAATATTATTCTCAAGACCAAGAGACAATTTTATTTATGTTTTATCGATCATAAATATTTATTGATGAATGAAATATTTAAATTAAATATTTATTTGGGTGTTCAATAAGTTCTATAGGAGTTTTAATAGAACAAGACCGCGTCCGGTGATAAATGTTAATTAACAAGCTGGTTAAATAATATTTTTTACTGTGTAAGTTAGCTTACACCACACAATAATAATAATAATAATAATATTATTATGTGGAATGAAGTTTATTAAATATTATAATATTATTTAAGGGACGACTTGTAATTAAATAATATTTTAACTTGAAATATAGCTCTATAAATAGATGGTTATGTATATTTTGTATGAAATCTAAAAATAAAAAATTGATCATTGTTGAATATAATAAATTCTCTCTCGATTCCTCCTATCTTCCTCTTAGGAATAAGAAACACAAGAGAGATTTCTTCAAGACCGATGGATGAGAAATCAACTGGAATAGTGTAAGACAATAACTTCATCATGCTAGTACTTGGAGACCGATTGGAATTACTCAAAGATCAAATGAGCACGTGTGGATCACCACTAGAGGGATTATGTCATTGGATCCTCACAGCGCAACGAAGGAAAATCGAAAGGTTCTTCAGATGATCGACATCTACATCGAAGAAAAAAAATACTCAAATTAGGTATTCATTTATTTCCATATTAAATAAATTAATTATAAATTTGATGTGAAAGATCCTCTATTGGGGTTTCAAGAAACTCAATATTAAAAGAAAATTTAATATATCACCCACCACCACATGATTCCGCTACGCCGAAAACCAATAGACGTGCCATGTTTTCATTCTATATCGATCCCATAAATATCACTTGACCTACCACATGAAGGATGGTCATACATTCACTCAATTGACCATATTTTCATGGGATGAGTGTCTCAGTATAGCAGTTCACCTGTGCGGCACCCTAGCCCCCTCCTCGGTGGGAGGGGTTCATCCATTCCGCTCTTCAAATGATGTATGGATCACTAGTTTTGTTATACCATGGACTCATCAGAAGAGTGGCCTCAACTCTCAACCAGGGTGGTGTCGGGACTGACACCCACCATCCTCCACATTATTAGGGCGACTCCAATATCTATGATAAGAAAAAACCACATGAATCACGGTCTTTTTGTTCTTGCTGGTGTGGGACGTAACCCCCATGATTGTGTCGTGACAGTCTCCCACCACCATTCCATGCACGCCATTGTGTATGCAGGATCGTGACCTTTAGTATGTCTGAAAAATGGTATGCTTTAAACTAATCGGTTTCCATGCGTGGCCAAGGGGATTCTCTTTCCTCATTTTCGGCTTCATGACCCACCCACTCTCTCTAGGTCGCAAACCATTGTGGTCCACCCACTCTCTTTGGGTTGAAAACCACATCCTCAAAATCCACCCTCCAAAGTGGAATCTCTGCCTACGACATTCACACAAGCATGACCATCTATCCCATTTCACCTCTAAAATGACACCCTGAGACTTTGTTCCCACCACCAAGGTCCAATTGACAACATTACAAAAACATCATGAGACAAATTCCCTCTGATACCACTTGTCATAGGCTGAGCATCTCAACATAGTGGTTCACCCATGCGACACCCCAACCCCCTCCTCAACGGGTGGGGTTTGTCCATCCATCTCATCAAATGATGTGAGGTTCATAGGTTTCATCCTACCATGGAGTCATCAGGATAGTGTCCCAAACTCCCAACCAGGGTGTTGGGACTGACACCCACCATACTCCACATTATCGAGGCAACTCCCATCTCTTAGATAAGGAAAAACCACATGAACCACAACCTTGATGTTATTACTGGTGTGGGATGTGACCCCCATTATTAGGTTGTGACAATATGAAGAGATGACCTACCACATGAAGCATCTCCAGGCACAGTAGAGGGAGCTACTACACAGAAAAAATGGAGTTGTTGCATGATTTGTGCTTCCTCATAAACAAACACTAAGTTACTTCAAGTACAAACCTCGAGAAACTGCATAAAGTGTGAAGACATGGTCAATGTACCAACCACATGAAGAATTTGAATCTACCATATAAAGGGATATCCTCATAGTAGATGGTTCTACCACATTCCCATTTCATAGTTGACCGTAAGGGTCTCCAATCATGGTAGATGAACCTATTGTGTGTTGAGGTGGATCGACCGTGCTATGAAAATAAGATTGAGATGCTAACTGGTGAATCCATTGACATTGATTCTATTGTACATGTGTGGTGAAAGCCATGTCCTCCTAAAATCAATTTTATCATTTCCAGTGATTCAAGCGAGTTCGAATAACACCTATAACGAGTCATGCATAGTGTTTTGATTAAGTTAAGGAGTTCATGAAGTTTCAAATGTGTTTAAGTTTAGCCTTATGAAAATGATGATGTTTTTGGTGATGTGCTTCATAGAAACAAATATCACGATCACAGGGTAGTGTATCCTAATTATTTCTTAGTTATAGTTAAGGTTAATTTCCACGATACAGAAGTGAAATCCATTCCACAGTATTTTTGATGCATGTCCATACACATATAGAGAGATTATCCAAGTGAAGAAGAGTTACAAAAGTTTAAACATGAAAAATGCATGCAAGTTTGGGTTAATTTCAAATTGTGATGATTCCATGTATGATATTATTAAATGGAAATTAATACCATGATGCTTATTATAATAAAATCATTTATTTAATGAAGGGAGGAAGTTATGATCATCAGAATATATGCATGAAGAGACATTCATGATTGAATACATGCTCTTATAATTGAAAAAGAAAAGGAAAGGATGATAGGTTTGAAGAAGAAAAATATTTACACTTCACAATGAATATATTTTGAGTGAAAAAAGTGAGTACTTCTTTAATATCCCATAAGTTGAAAAAAACAGAGAGTGATGAAGAATAATACTGAGGTTGAAGTTTGTGAATCAACTTCTTTATCTAGTGAACCTTGAGAATTCAGTGAGTTTATCTGAGTCTGAGTAGTGAGAAAGCCTCAAGACCAACCAAAAGAATCTTTAAGACTCTATAATACTACATTTATCTAAGAGAAAAATGATAAATAAAAGGAAAATAAAAAAAGTGAGGGCACTCGTTTCATTATATAAGAGACATCCATTGGGGGAAAAATGAATATAAGGATCGTGGTAACATATCTCATACAAAAAAGGATAATAATTAATTGAGGGTCGTGGGTCATTGAATTTTATGGGGATATTTTATATTCCAAAATAAAAAGTATAATGTCAGGAGACCTACATATAAAAAGAAAAATATGTTGAGAGAAGAAGGGGTTCAATTTTTGAGAAACTGATAGATAATGTGTTGTAAAAAATATTGAAGAACACCCTCAAATGTGAATAAGAGATGGATCTAATATTGTGGTAAAGCTTAAGATCAACTGGATTTCTAATCCGAAGGAAGAAGAAGGGATTCCCGAAACAACCATTATTATAGAATCTTGAGAAGAATAAAACAGAGCAAGGATGAACTGCTATGTATGGATTCACTTTTGGTGTTGAAGCACTTGAAGATACATGAGGAACTATTAGGTTTGAATATCATAGAATCCTAGTGAGTGAGGAAGCTAGTGAAGATGAGTTTAAAGTAGTGAAAAATTTGTAAAATACCCTTAAAGATATTCTAGTATTTGAAGAAGTCATTATTGAGTTAAAGGAGATCTATTATCTTGGTGGTGAAGCATACTATGCAGAAACAAAGATCTACTTACAAGAATAACTTGAAAGGAACACTTTTATATATATGGCGGGACTCTATAGAACCTATGCGACTTAGGGTATGGAGGGAGATCATGGTGAGAAGCTATGAAAATATTGTAAAGCTACTGAGAAAAGTCCAATGTGATTCTGGAAAAAGATACATCCAGTATGATTCTAGAAGAGGAAGTCATGTGAGAGACAAGTGTTGTAAAGATCATGAGACTCAGTGTTGGTGTGGGAAACACCAACCCTTATAATCAAAATTAGATTGAACTTTGTAAAAATATTATGCACCTCTTTATTGATTTACTTACATTGCATGTAGTTAATGATTTCTAGGTTAAACAAAAAATATATCCATATTCACTAGCTGGAAACATGGGTTAAATTCAAAAGCGGAAACACCTAATTCACCCCCTCAGGTATCTGCACAGATCATGATGGGAATTTCAAGTGGTATTATAGAAAAGGACACATATGATTGGATTTATTTTAAAGATGAACTAAATTTCATTTGGATTGATGAAGTATATATTTCAAGAGTTTTTTGAAGTTGATCTACCTTATATGGATAAGTCTGGTTATACTCATGTTAATGTAGTATCATAAGTCTCTTCCAATATATTTAAAAACAAAATGAATAAAGAGGTAAATAAGGAAAGAAAGAATGTGAAGAAGCAATGGGATCAAACATTATATAATGGTTCTTATAATGGTAAGTACACATCTACTGATTCTAGTAACAGATATCCTTTTGTGACTAGTTCAAGCTGTGAAGAGCATGAAGAGATTTAAAAATTAAAAAAAATTACTCTTATTTCAAGGGTTATTTAAAGGAATTTCCGGATGAAGTTTTTTTGCATATATACATGGTTTTATGAAGAAGCTATTTGATTAAAAATGAAAGTTATTGGAAGAAGTTGATTCCATGGAGAATGTATTGCCTAAGTAGGTTAGATGATGCAACACCCTCTCAGAACTGGTAATAGTTATGAGTGAAAAAACCTCACTTTTCAATGATAACATATCTAAGATCAATTACAAATTTAAAGTATAGTTTTTGAGAAGTGTTTAAGGTTTTTATGACTAAGGACCTACATGCACTTGAGAAGCTATATACAGTTACAGTGAATGTCAAGGATGCATAGTTGGAGTTGAAAGCTAAGAAGGTAAAAGAGATTGACAATTCACTTCATGAAATAGGAAAGATACATGATAAAAATATTGATAATATAAAGAGTTACTAAGAATTCAAGTTGAGATCTATTGAGGATGAAAATAATTCAATCAACCTAAAGTTCCTTAAGTAGGAGATTAAACTGAAAATTTTGGAATTAGTTCATGTTGAACCATATCCAAGATCTAAAATAAGTAATTACACCACTGTAGTTTTAGATAAAATTTTTTCCTCAAAAGGGAATCATGTTAGTTTTAAATAGTGCTTGAGAAGTTTTGGAGAAGCTTACACCTCAATCACATGGAAGAACATCACCCATGGTCCTAAAAGGAATACATGCACTGAATATATTTTGTCAAAAAATTATAGATAAAAAGTTAATTATGTACATTTTTGGCTAGTTAAAAATCATAATAATCCTATAAAATCTCTAAAGGTAGATGTGAGAATATGTATGAATAAAAGTTCCCCAACCTGATCCCAAAATAGAGGTGAAACAACCCAAAAATAACAAGGTTTTCAAGATGAAAAATTTGGACAAATTTCATCACAAAGAAAAAGAAATAGGCTTGTAGGTTATTGTTGGTGTTGCTAGAGATTTGGGAATATGGCCATAGATTATTGGCACAAAATTTCAACTTATGAAATTTAGATAAGGCCAAGATATTGGGTATTAGAGTTGAAGTAAAAGAAAATATTTCTGAACAGAAGTTGAAGTCACAAAATAAGAAAAATATTCCATTTAAATAAATGATATGATTATCTTGATAATTTCTGAAATTTTTTCAACATATATGGCTACACTTACGATGTATTCTGGTATATTCTAACCATTGATAACTCTTGTACTCATGAGAAGAAGCAACCACATTAGTAGATGAAACTAAGAGATAAAGACAAGTCAACCTTGTGGAGTAATGAAGTGAAGAAAGCTACTAAGAGTGATACTCCCAAGAAGATAGTGAAGATGGGTAAGTAGTATGTCAAAACCATAAGAATAAGATACTTATATTGTGGTAAGATAGTCCACACCATGACCTTTTGTAAAAAAATCCTTGGGAAAAAAATATAATATGATCTATCTAAAAGCAAGAATAAAGTCAATCAAAGAGATTCACAAAAAGATTGGCATGGAGGAGGATATCACTAATGATGAAATTAAGAGGCTTACCAATAAGGGAAAGTCAAAGAAGAAATAAATAATGTGTGTATGTTGTAACTTTCCTGGATACACTCCTAATAAGTGTATGATAGTCTTACCTGCTCAAAAGGATTTATCAAGTGATAAAGGAAAAGTAGCATTGGTCTCTAGTGACAAATATGTTGCAACATTGAAGTATTCCACACTAAAAAATAGATTCATATGAGACAAATGATATTTTGATCATATGTCCCAATCAACTAGAATAATCAAGAAGGTTGTAGAAAGAATCAAAAAGTGAATCAATTATCCTAGCTCAAGAAAAGAAAGCTACTCCAACCAAGAATCAAGTTGTGAATGAAAATAAGACCATGTTTCCCACTGAAGTACAAGTCTAGAAAGTGAATAATTATGTAAGAATGAAGAAGGATAGTCATTTCAGAGCTTAAAAAAATCAACTGGTTTGAGAAAGAAGTCTCATCCCTAGTGATACAATTAAGAAGGTGATAAAGTCCACCTTATTCCCAAATCAACTGTGATTGTGTTTAAATACTAGGGATTGAAGGTGAGGTTTAAAGGAGGGTTTTGGTACTTGTACATCCAGGGAGGATAACCATTATGGTGGAATAAATTTTAATTAGTGTATATTTCCAAATTGGTGTCTTCACTAACTGGTATTAAATACTTGAATCTTATTTTTAGAAGCAAGTAACCATGGTGATGAAGTTTGGAGTGCACCCCTTTAGGGGGAGCAACTAAAAAAGTGAAGGCCGCCCGAGGATTCTTATATTCTTAAATTCTAGAGTCTGGACAACCCTAGAAACTAATTTTTGAGGTATGATAATCACTCTACTAAACCATTTATGATTTGTGATTATGATAATCATTAATTGTAAGTGTTGTCCTGATAAAATGGAGATGTAATTTACTTGAAATTTAATGTTCTAATGTGTTAAGATGAATGTAGGCTCATATAAATTATTTAAAATCTAATTTATACAACCCCTGAGAAATTATATTCTAAGTTGGTATCAAAGTGATTATATTATGGATAGCTCTAATGTATAAATTAATCACTCATGTTTCCCATATCGGGTTTCCACACATGGAATTTTTGATGACTAATTTATGATACATTTTTAAGGATCATGTCATACCACACAATTATGATGATTATTATGCTTATCTTTATTTCTGATAGTCACTTGAAACTAGTGAGTTGTAACACAGGCTAAATTACTTCCCTCATTTAATTTCTAGAGATGTTGGAAAACTTAGTAAGGGAATACCATGTTGTTTCAAGGTTTTTTTATTCACATATGGTATCAAGTTGTAAAAGTTTCAATTGGTATTTGAAAATGCCACCCCTTTCTCAAGTGGAAAATTTTATGAGTTGTAAGGAGAGAAGAAGCTTCGCAAATTTAATTGAGCATGTCCTCCCTTGAATTAATAAGTGGGAGAAATTTTTTCCCACCTTTATATTTAGTGTTAATTAGGGGGAGAAGAATGACCATGATTGTTTATGTAAATGTGAAATTAAAAATAAATACGAAGGGGGATATTAAAGTTCCCTTGGATTTATGATTGTATTTGTTGTCAATATCAAGGTCATTATTCAAAGGTGATGAATTTGGATACATGAAGGAGATGTTGCCTATATGGTTTGGGCAATTTTAACTTAAAGGTGGTTGTCATTATTGTTGCATAACAATAATAATATGTGGTAAATTGATGAGGTTTTGAAGAAAGGAATTCATATTGAGAGGACATACATGTTTTTATTTTGAATAAAAATAAGGTAAAGAACTAAACATGGAATGGGGAATCAAATGAGGTAAAGTTTCCTTGTAACTTGGAACTATTTGAGGTTGCCTTATGGTTTTGATGATATTTTTCCAAGGCATACTAATTGTTTGAGTATATTAAAAATATGGTTCGGACCAGCCTAAACCAACCACCTAAGTAGCTTGAGATAATATTGTGCCAAGCTTGATGACAACCACATGGTTATAGCCAATCCACATGGCCCTGTGGATGTAAAAGTACAACATGGTGCATGTAGAGTGCACACAGAGTGCACAAGAGGAGTATGGTTCACTTGGGGTGACACACACTGTGGGGAGGTTTGTAACACCCCGTTATCGATCTGATAGGTATGTCTTTAACATTTTCATGGTTTCTCCTATTCATTAACTGGATATGATTGAGAAGGAATTGGGAGGATACCTATGATGGCGAAGTCATAGAATTTTTGGAGTTTTTCTACTTTAACCAAGGTTTTCTGTAGACTGCCAAAGGATTACACATCGTGTAACTAGGTTACACGCCATGTAATAGTATCAGAGGACAAGTTGTGAAAGGCTTCACACTGTGAAATGTACACAACATGAAAATAACTTTCATTTCATGAATGTTTTACATATCAATTTTTAACTCGGAGTGTAAAATTTTAGTCGAGGCCATGCATTTTTCAGCGGTTATGAAAATTAATTATTTCATGACAGGTATTGGGATTACACGTTGTGTAATACCCCGACTGTGGTTTTTTAAACAGGTAGTGTGGCTGGTATTTTCCTGTTATATCCTCTCTAGTTTCAATTCCCTTGACCTAAGGCCTTCCCTAGGAGATCTTGAAGCTGTCCAACCCTTCTAGATCCATTCATTTGGAATTCGATTGTTGTTGCGCTTGCGGTGGGATTCCTGGGAAAGAGTTATCACTTGTTCTTAAAATTTATATCTTTCTCCTCCTTTGGGATTTCAATAGATCATCCTGGAATTGATGGATCTATGTCCCATTTTTCTAGATCTCACCTCTAGTTTGTTCATAGAGGTATTTTACACCTTTGTTCTCATTGACGGGTGCCACTGTGAGTGTTGTTTTCAGAAATACTATCATACATTTTGGTAGATGACCATGTCGCTCACTTGTTAGTGTCCTATCAGCTAGAAATTTAATGAAATATATCTCAAATTCATGATTTATTCCACTTATATCTCTTGAGGATGTACATACCTAACCCTTCACATATACTAAATCTGGAGGTGGTACAACTGGAACATGACCTCTCTTATGAGGAGCAGCCGATGGAGATCTTGGACTGTAGAGATAAGGTTTTTTCCAACAAGACTAACCACCTCATCAAAGTGCTTTGTATAAACCATAAATATAAATAAGTGATGTTATAACTAGAGGAAATAATTAGACAAAAGTACCCACACCTTTTCTCAACTTTGAGAATGATTTGAAATTTCAGGGATGAAATTTTTTAAGGGGGAAGAATGTAACAACCCATACTTTTTAAATGATATTTGTTTCCTGAAAATATGTGTTATATTATATAATACACAACAAAATCATATCTTTAATAATGAAGTGGAATTTATAGAGTATAAAAAGAAATGTGACCATCGATATTCGACCGTTATATGACCGTTGGACTAATATGTATGTTGTTTAATATGACTGTTGTTAAATATGACCATTGTGAACTATACTATTGGTAATAATTTTAATGTTATAATTAGTTATTATATGTAGAAACGACAAGGGATAATTAATGCAGAAAGGAGATGCGATGACCTCCACCAGTAGAGTCACGTCATATAAATATCATTTGTCAGAAATTGGGAGGGAGGGAACATCACTGGGATTCTCCCTTGATCAAGACCAATCTGATCTTCAACAAGTGAAGTTATAATGAAATCTTTTATGGGATAATTTCAGGTTAGTGTAAATTTTCACTTGGTCGATGTTAGCCGAGCTGCCCCATGAATCTATCACCATAGCATACCTTACCCTTAGGTTGTACATGATTGTTATAAGGGGTTACGTGTCCCAAACTTAGTTACTTAATGTGTAATTCCTTTGTATTAATAAAATTTTTATTCCATCAATTCCATTTTAAGAACACTTTTGCTTAATAAAAATATAGGTTTAATAGAGTTGGAATTGGATAAATTGATTTTTTGGACACAAATTATACTTTTCAGAAAAGATATAAATTTTTATAATAAACTTAGGTATTATGAATCAAAATTTATTTTAATGAAATAGTATGATAAAAACACTCTTATTCACATATAAATGGTAAAATAATTTTATTATGTCTTCGAAAATGTTTAAGTGTCAGAAATTTTACTATGCATTTAAACTCACTATTTTTTTAATAAATAAGAATTTTTATAGTTAAAAGTTAAAATTATCATATTTATATAATTATTCTGATAAAAAACATCATCTTTTAAAGCATCACTTCAAAATTAGGTTAGAGTGAATTTATGAGATTTTTCTAAAATACTTTATCTTTCTATGAATAGTAAAAATACAGTTTAGGTTTTTTGTCATGTTTAATGACTTCATAATTATGTCATAAATATTTAATAATTAATTAAGAAAAATCCACGACTTAAAATGTTTTATTTTATTAATATCAAGTATTTTAATCTATTTTAATCAATTTCCAAATCGATAATTTACTTTCCTAAGTCAAAAATGGAAACTTTGACTTAAAAACATTGTTTTGTGGAAAATTTATTTTTCCATACCAAAATAAGTAATATAATATTATGCTCAGTTCTTTTGGGTTAAAATAAAATAAAATATATCCCAAATTTCCAAAACTATGGGCAAAAACCATGGACGAGTCAACGATTTTTTTCCACAACCTAGATTTCCAAGGCCTATATTTGGAAATTATCAAACAAATCCTCCATTTTTTCTATAAATACCCACCCATTTCTCCATTTACTTTCACTCACAATCCATCGTCCATGAATATTTGGTATTTTTTCCTCCTAAGATTCCCCCAAGGTGTCCTAAAACCCACAACGTTTCATTCCTCAAGATCTAGGAGTAATTCTTCAAGATAAGGGAATTATCCTTCATTTCTCTTCAATTCAAAAACTTATTTTTCTATATGTCTTATAAATTTTATGGTTAATCTTTTTTATTACCATTTTTATCATAACCTTACTGCTAAATTATTTTTTATCAATGGAAGGCTCTTTTCCCCTCTCATTTTACCCTTTTCTAAGACCATGTTTTATACCCATTATGCTGTATAATTAACTTCTCAAAATTTCTCTTTTCTACTTAATAAATTCTAATCTATTTTATTTTTTTGAATACCCAAAACCATTTAATTTCTAGGGGTATTCATATATATGTAAATATGATTTATTTGATTCATGTATTTACAAATAAGAAACCTAAACTCCATTTTCATGGGCTAAAAATGACATAATGATCATGTCTTTAACCACTTTTGAAACACCATGATTTTGATAAGAATCCCATTATTTATTCTCCATGGGTTATTTATGAAATGTTTTATTATGATCTATATGGATAAAATTGATTAAGACATGTGAAGGGTGCACCCTAATAGAACTCAAATGCATTGGGTAAAGAATCTAATCTCTTGAGATGATATATTTTACGATACCTTGGTGAATAGCCTTGGTAATTTTCATTTACAACACCTTGGTGATTAAACTTGCGATATTATTATGAATGTATAAATTAAATGTTGTAGCCACATTTTCATGTTATGATTCATGTTATTTTTTTTATGATATGACTTAATGAAATTCCTCATGTTATTATTTATATTCCTCATGATCACATGTAAATTGTTTTCCCTTACCGGGGTTCATGATCATCCCTTTACTTTGATGTATGTCTCCAGAATATGAGATATAATAAATGTACTTAGGATGAACCCATGAGTATGTATTAAAGTGGATTTAGAATAATGTTTTAAGTTTTTGTGTATTATGTACCTTATTTAAAAGAAACTAAACTTTAAAAGATCCTATATATATACCATGTAATGAAAAGTTATGTAATAAAAAGAAAGGATGCCATATTCACCACCTATATGGCCTTAATAATCATGAGGGTCATATATCCAAAATCAATTGATGCTTCTAACCATAGGTGAAATGGACTGGATCTACTAGCCTATTACTTTTCATGGTTTCAGGTGATGGAGGTGTCATGAGGAGTTTTGAGGAAGGAGAGAATGAGTTGGAGCTGAAATTTTAGATGAGAAGAAGATTAGAATGTGGAGGATTTGGTTATTCTATAGGGGATATTATATAAGGGTTATTCAAGCTTCATGTAAGGGTCACCCAACTTCACCTATTTTATGAAAGGTTAGATTTTTGGTGTAGAGAACTGGGTTGCATTATAAGGGGGACCTTATATAAGTGCAATCCAATTCTGTTTTACAGAAGGGTAGAGTGTGTAAGGGTCATTCACATCCCATGTAAAGTTAAATCCTAGGTTTTTTAGCATAGTGGATTTCTTGAGGTATGGTGAAGTGTATGTGGAGTTTGGAATGAAGGTAACAAGGCATACAATGTAAGCCAATGTGTCAGATATTTTAAAACTTTCCTCATTGAAGAAAATAACATCGTTATCTCTGGTGATCTGAGCCTCAATAGAGGTATGAGGATCTCATGTTATTTCTAGGTACAAAATTAAATAAATGGTTACCTCATTTGATTTGATGTGTGTTAGACTATAGCTCATCGTCAGTGATCGTTGCCAAAAGTATCCAAATACGAACCCATCTAGATCATCCACACATGATTCAAGAATCTATGCATACATCATTCTTCATATTTTAGGTGCTAGCATGGAGCTCTGATGATATCTTCAACGTTGTGATGATCTCCTTAATCTCTTGTCTTCAATCCGCAAAGGTATTATTGGATCGTTTTCTCAGATAGAACCTTTCTCTCTCTATGATGTGGGAGGAGTGAGGAGCTCTCAATCTGTTGGAATGAATTGAACATAGGAAATGACCTCCTCATCTACTTATATAGTGGATGTCTAAAATACCCAGTTAGGGTTCCTTGGTGTCACAACCCCTCCCTCCAAAGATAACCCTCCTGGGATAACAATGAAGAAAGGGATATAATGACCCCCAAGTCCTACCTCCAGTAGGACCCAGGTTGGCGACTACCACCAAGGGTGTACAAATCTCACAATATGGGAGACATTAACCTTTATAACAAAACAAGATCATGAGATAGGATGAATCATCCACAAAAAAATCCATGACATAATATGAAATAAATCCAAACCATCCCACAATGCATGTATAAATCAAAACTGATACATATGAAGTCTCCAAATTAAATCCCATAAGAATAAATCTAAGCAAGCGACACAACAACAGCTCCAAAGGCCCAAACTAGAAATGTCCAGTATGGTCCAAAAAGTCCTCCTGGAATCCTAAAAATAGTTTTTATAAATGTAGGTTGAGTATACAAGTATACTCAGTAGGAAAACTAAAGTATCTCGTTCACATGTGAAAAGAGAATACTAATTCACCTGTGTGAAAGTAGTATAACCAGATAACATCAAAAAGGTATACTAACCAACACCCCAACCTCACCAAGGTCTACTCATCAAAAACACATCCAAGTAATATAATATAATATAAATCACATTAATGATAGGGTACCCTGTACCACTTTACCACTAATTAGCTGCTCTCACACCCCAACAAAAAACATCATGGCACTCCCACATCTTCTAAATATATCACATCACATCCCACCCGCACACATCTGGACCATCACCACACATCACATCCCACCCGCACACACCTGTGACATCACAAAATATCACATCCCTCCCGCACACACTAGGCCATCACAACACATCTCATCTTAAATACACATGATACCATCAAACCACCATCTAATGCACTAAAAAACCTCCAACCATCAGAGCCTGTGAAATACCTACGTTACCTAAAAGAGGGAGCAAGGAAGAATGGGCAGTCAACCTTCCATCTTCCCACAAGGATGTTGGGAAAAACACCCCCTACGTGACTATGCGGGTGTTTGGATCATGGTGCTCAACAAGGGTGGGGTGTGTATAGAAATCACCAGAACATACAATATATATACATATAGATTCAAAGCACACAAGACCATCCTATGGGTTTACAACAAGAACTAACCACCTCACAAAATCCGTACAAGATCACCGCCACCTATAAATGCATAAAATCACACAATCAAAATGGAATACATAATTCATATTTTAGTCTTTAATCAAATTTCCAGAATCTCTATTTATCAAAAAATTCCACTTTCACAGCCTATTTAATTTATGTAATCAACATTAATTATAAAAACCCAATTCATTTTTGAAAGACACCTTATTTCATATTTTCAACCCATTAGTTTATATATAAACATTAACGAGTTAAACAACACAAAACATCATCAATTTCCTCATTAAACATAACCATTTCAAATTACTAACATGCAGTATTAATTCCATTAATACTTGGGTAGATATAATATAACCAACCACAAAACATAAGCACAACACTATATCCAAACTTCCACATCCACATCACCTTACAAAGACATCCAGTTTCATAGCCCCACTGCATAACCACACCACACCCACCATCACAGCCTCACTGCACCACTGTACCATAACAACAATAACATCCCCATGACATAACCACATATAATCCACTTCCCCCACACACATAATATTATAGATAATGTACATTACATCAATCCTTCACAAAAAAACCAAAACCATTCCACACATCACAATATATATCACAACACAACACATTTTTAGATTTAGAAAGGAAAGGGGCACTTAGTCAATTTCACTTCTTTATTTAAGGGTGTTATCAAAAAATCCATTGAATCCTATGGAATCCATTTAATTAAATGAATATATGTGGTTAATCATTTATTTATTTACGATGATACCATTCAATGAAAAAAATAGAGGATTTCAAAAGGAAGTCACTACAGCATAATTGTGCCACAAACAGACATGTTTTTATCAAGGTATTACCCCCATATGATCATAACATCAAATCAAATCAAATCAAATAAACAAGAAATTGTAACATCACAATACACATTCCCCTACCCCTTTAAATTCGATGTAACCTGATTCATTATCTTTCATAATCCGGTTGAAACCATGTTCACAACAGTTAACATTAATAGACCCATCCCACATGATACACATAAAGATAAACAAAGGAAAAACCTACCTGGAAGAATGATGATCGATACAACCTTATTGCACCAAAAATAGGGGTGCACGTACAACAAGAAACTCTCTAGGGAAACACAAACCAACTGAAATGGCCCAGTTACTTGACACCAAGGAACAAGGATTCAGGACATTTGGTCTTAAGAGAAATCTATCAAAAAGGGAGAAGGAAATATATTTTCTTTTGAATGTTTAGATATTGAATGCACGAGATTATATACAGTTATAATTTTCCATTAAAGGCAGATCTGGTCAAGACCACATGTTTTAAACATTTAAAATTCTCCAAACTCTTAGGGAATTAAAGATATAATTTATGGAATTTGAATTGGTTTCAAAGCCTTTTAAATTTGGAATTAAACCCATTTTACGTCAAAGAACAAAATGGAAAAACTGGAAGAACAGGAAACGCTGCTCATGATGCACTGCCAACGAGACACCGCCAGATGAGGAAATTCTAGATGAGGCACCACCCACGAGCCACCACCAGTCAAGTCAATGCCAAACGAGGCAACTCTATATGATCCACCACCAGTCAAGGCACCTTTAGATTGGGAATTGCCAGGCGAGTGACCGTCAGTGATCCACCGCTAATGAGCGACCACCAGCGAGCCACCGCCAGTAAGACACCTCCAGGAAGACACAACGCCAGTGACCCACCACTATTGAGGTACACTACTAAAAAAACAACCTTAAACAGTTCTATAATACGCCTTTATCAGTGCTAAAAAAGTGCTGATAATTTAGGCGCTGTTAAAGGCCCAGAGTTTTTATCAGTGTTAAAAAAGCATTGTTAAAGGCCCCCTTTAATAGTGCTAAAAAAGTACTGATAAAATGGGCCTTTAATATCTCTATTTTTAGCATAGTTAAAGGCCCCTTTTACCAGTTCTTTTTTAGAACTTTTAAATAGGGCCTTTAACAACTCTTTTTTAGCGCTGATAAAGGGTATATAATTTTTTTTCCACACCCCACCACCCACCACCCCTTCATCAGCGCTTCCCACCCCCAACCCTTTTTCATCACTTCCACCCTTTCCCACCCTCCCAAACGCGCCCTGCCTCCAGTGAGTTTTGAACCCTAGACCTCTAGCATATACATCAAAGCCTTTTTCGGTCCACCTATACTGTTTTGTTTTACATTTTATGATATTTCTATATATTTATATATATTTCATTACATTTTCCCACATTCTTATATATATATATATATATTTATATATATGTTTATATATATGTTTATATATTAATAAATATATTTTATATGTAAATATGTTTAATTATTTATTTATAAAATTAAATTTTAATGTGTGCATATATAAAAATATGTATATATTGTTATATATTTGATTTTAAATAATAGTACATTATGAAAATCGATAAAATTTAAAATCTATAATTTCAATATGAATGTAATCCCTAGGAAGAAATTCATTCCTCATGGAAAATGGGCAAAATACCCCCTTAAACAAGGCTTAAAATCCATCAAATGTTAAAAAATTGGGGTACCCTGACTAAAAACTCAGTTTTAGAGGCCTTCTGGACCTTTTTTCCCTTACAAAAATGTGACGGAGGGTTTAACTTAAGTAATTAGTTCACAGAACTCATCATATGCTTTTATTTGATATGTGGAGCCCAAATGGACACCTGGATCAAAAGTTATGGCTGTTTGAAGTTTGAGTTACATTTTCAACTTATTATAGATCTTTTTTAATTTTTTGATTTTTTATCTTCAAATTGATATTAAATGACTATTACTCAATAATAATAAGAAAATTATTAATTAAAAATATTTTTTTAGTTATTTTATAATTCATTTTTACTAAATATCTTATATATTAGGTGTAAATTCCTATTTACCTTATCTAAAAAATATTTTAGAAGATATATATTATATTTATATCAATATAAATATATTTATATATTAATATATTTTTTTAATGAAATATAATTTTTTGAAGTATACATTTATCAGCGCTTGTAAAAAAGTGCTGATAAAGGGGGTCTTTTATCATCGCTTCTAAAAAAGCACTAATAAATCCCCCCTTATCAGCGTTTTTTTACAAGCACTAATAAAGGAACCCATTTATCAGTGCCTGTAAAAAAGAGCTGATAAAGACCCCCTATAACAGTGCTAAAAAGCATTGTTAAAGATGACCTTTAACAAAGATTTTTTTAGAACTGACAAAGGGGGTCTTTAACAGTGTTTTTAGCTAGTGCTGTTAAAACCATAGTGCTGGATAAACTCGATTTTGTAGTAGTTTCACCGCTAGGATGACACACCGCTAGTGAGACACCCATAGTGAGGAACCACTAGGATGAGACACTGACATCGAGCCACCTCTAGAGAGGCACCACCAGGATGAGACACCACCAACAAGAAACCACCAGTGAGGCATGGCCAAGATGAGACATTGCCAGCGAACCACCATAAGGGTAAGACACCGCTAGGATAAGTAGCTGTCAACAAGACACCGCCAGTGTGAGACACCATTGGAAAAATGGAAAACTATAATGTAGAAAACTGTTGAAAATTACCAACTATTGAAACATCTCACCTATCCTAAAAACACCCCAGTTTCCCCTAGACACCTCAGACATCATATTTCCCCCAAATTAATGGAATAGAAAGGTCTAGGCGATTACATTAGATACCTATCAAACTATTCTCTCTCTCTCTCAAGAATTCAAAACCAACCTGAAGGGAAAGAGAGGAAGGGTCCAAACAACCATCCCTTGAGATACCTCTCAAGGATATCGTTACACTTGAAACACTGCTACCAACTAAACACATCAATGTTCAATGATAAACCACTTTGTGTTGTTCGAAAGATGGAGTGAAAACCTCTAAAACTAATAAAACCTCCGCTGACACCTACAAACCAGGAATTATCATCATGGTTATTGACATGTCACCCCAAACGACCACAAAACACACTGCACAACCACAAGCCGCCTCCTCTCACATAGAAAAACTACCAAAAAACCACTATACAAACACAACACATAACCACAAAAACCAACGAACCTCACCATCCTAAACACACAAATCAGGGAATTATATCCTCCATGTCAAGATACTATCCACTCTAGGTAACACTAACACTCCCACATGGGTTTAATCACATCACTATTATTGCATTTCAATTAGGAATAAGGTCATCCCCTTTTCATACATCAGGAATTTATCACACATCACAAACCAAGGGAAAATAGCTCATATCATATTAAACAAGGTTTATAAATCACATAATAAATAAAAACAGAGCAGGGAAAATCTTAAAACAACTCTGGGTACATGGTACGCATCTACATCTCTTGCTCCCAAGTACTCTCCTCCTGGAAACTATGCCTCCAAAACACACAAACCAAAGGAATGGTCCATTCAAGATAATCAAAACAAAACTATAAGAAAAGAGAATGGTGGTATGAAAAACCAAACCATGAGACACCTATCATATTTCTTGATATTTTTGGAACAAAATAATCACTAGGGAAAAGAAGTTTAAATCTAAACAATAATTTAAATCAATATTCTGGGGGAGATACCTCTCAAATAGAACATGGTCACATAGATGGTCATAAAAAACACATCAAGAAATTAATATCAAAACAAATATGAGCAAAACATTATTTTAAACACAATTCACCATTCACATTTTTAAACAAGTACATGCCTTTAAAAATAAACCTTCATTGAAAATCAAATTGCCTTTTATTTTAAGACATTTTTATTCCAAAAAATATTTTCAAATCCTTTAAAAGTTTTATTTCACAATTCTATACTTTTTATTTCAAAAATATATATAAATTATTATTTTTTAAAAACCCATTCCACTCATTTTAAATCACCCCATCTCAAATCATAAAACATTTTACACCCTTTTCATTATATTAATATTCTGCTTCAAATCATTATTTCAACTCAAGAACATTTGTTTGTTTTTATTAGTTCACTTTCAAGGGTTTTCATAACACAAACCATGTATTTTAAAATCATTTTTTACGTGTCTCAAATATGACATATGACATTAAAAGTAAACAAAACAAAACACAAGGTTGGAATAATCCATTTTTGCAGTTGAAAAATTTCCCAAGTTTTCTAATGAAACATCATTCACTTGGAGAAAATCAACGAAAAAAATTTTCATAACATTTCACAACCAACAAAAGAACTCACATTAATATAGACAATGTTTCTACAAGCATACGAATCAAAGGAACTCATCCACCACACCATGATATTGTCCATTTTGGGCGACACTAACTCACCCACACGGTTTTAAAACATGTCGTAATATAACACATCTTGATATAATAAAGAGTTTCCCTATCATCATATGTTTGAGGTCATAACCCATGTCATTAACATAAAATCAATCACAACAAAACCAACCAACAATATAGTAGTAAAACATTCCTATCACTTCCTTTATAAAAAAAGATTTACGCATGGGAGGCAATGCCATCTTCATTAATTTCTTTATTTCCAAAACATCCAATTTATTTTATTACCTTCATTAAGTGATTAACTTTTTTATGGGTGGTGAGGTATTCCATCAACATAATCACAACACATCACAAAAAAATACATCTCACCATAATAACCAAACATATCTTCCACTACACATCACCATCACTGTACAACACAACCATTGTCCAAACCTGCCAACCAACAAAAAAGTTCACCAGACATTTCACACAATCACATCACTGTACCACTTTACCATCCATTGGAAAATACACTTTTCACATAACCACTTTCACCATCCAATCCTCCACATTTCACCAACCAACAATCACCACTAAAATCACACACAAATCCCCACACACAAATCAAGGAATTCCCTTTCCCATGTTGAGATATTTTCTTCTTTTGGCGGCACTAACTCTACCACATAGTTTCAATTGCATCAAAGTATAACTTGTATCGATTAAGGATCAGGTTTCCACCTATTCATATGCTTTAAGTTTTAAATAACATGTCACACAAGGAATCAAAAAAATAATAACCACACATATCAAAAACTCATAGCATCTTCCATAACTATTTAGGGACTTACATTATTTCATCTCATTATTTTGCATGGGTACTTTCACACAATTTTAAATTTTCCATGGGGAATCGGTTCATTAGCCGTTTATAAGTGATTAAACTTTTAATACATGGTGAGATTAAACAAGAAGTAATGTCAAGGGTCTCATAATCTACAACAATCATAGCACAAATGGTTTTCAACACTGTTATTTTCAACAAGGCATATCAATACATCAATGCAATGATAATAATGAAACCACAAAAAACACTCAACATTTCCAGGTTATTTCTAATGAAACATAATTTCTTGCAGTTAAATATCTCTAACATGCATCCAAGTTAAAGAAAAACTGCACACATTTTATATCACACACTATGTTTAATACGATTAAACAAGACATTCTGGGTTCATATTTTTATCAAGGAAATACACTTTCAACTTCATTTGAAAAATTCTACATGCTATGTTATTGTGTTAAATTCAAATACTAAATTACATAAACAACATGATATCATAATCATAAAAGTAAAATATGATTTCTAACAAAAAAAATTAAAACTACACATGTTGTATTACTATTTTTCATTCTTTATCATTCTTGAACTAAACACTATTTAATCATTTCATGGCTAAAGAAAACATGATTTCTGACAATAAAATTAAAACTAAACATGTTGTATTACTATATTTTATGCTTTATCATGCTCAATATAAACATTATTTAATCACTTCATTGTTCAAGAAAATATTTTTCTATAATTAAATAAAGATAACATGATTCTACTTCCATATTTAAATACAACATATTAAACATGCTGTATGCTTATGTTTAACATACTAGAATTTCCCTAGTTACAACATAATGGTTTCAACATTAGGCATGCTTCCCATAACAAACTACTCATGATTTATCACGTGAGGAAAATTTATTTCAACACTAAAATTATTATTAGTCATAAAACAATAAGTTTAATCATTTAAATAGTTTTAAGCCTCAACAAGTTACCACAAAACATTTTTATCATTTTCTAATCTTTTGAAATAAATGTCATAATAATTTATACCTTAACACATGCTCACAACATATAGTTATATCAATACTATAGAAGAACAATCAATCGAACATAAGGAGAAAGTTATTCTTGTCATGGTTTCCAAATTCTTAGGAATTATCAATAATTAAGATAGATACTTCTAGGAATTTCATAATTTAAATTTCTAAATCCACATTTTACAACAAGTCTAAAACACACGCTTATGGTAAATTACAAATGTAAAAAAATTTAGGGAATATTAAATCACATAGGAACCACAATACATTTAATCATGGTTTAAAAATAGTTTATTTTATCATGATAGTGTGGAATATACTTCAAGGTAACATGATTCATAACAAATTAAAATTAGAAAGCAATGCATGACATATTAACTCGCATGGAAATTAGAATGCTTCTAAAAATGGTTTCTAAAAAACTTATTTTATCACGCCAGCATGAAATATAATTATAGGTAGCATGCTTTATAAGGGTTTTCAAAATTAAACAATTGATCACAACAAGATACACTATACATGCTTCTCTAACAATTTCAAACATTAAAAAAACTAGATGGCATGTTATAAATTTATAAAAAAGGAAGAAAAATCCAATTTATTAAGAATCACACTATAAAAGGAAAGGAAACCACACATTAAACCCACAAGAAGGTTTCAAAACAAATAATTCAATATATTTAACCATCACATTACTCCCTTTTGGTTACATGAATAATTCTACAAAAAATAACAATTTATTAGTAATAAAAGCATGGGAAAATTTAGAGAAACACACATAAAACTTCACAATTAATTTAATTCATTTTAATTTTTCAATTTAACCCAATTCAAATAAGGACACAAGTCATCATGATGAATGTATCTCTTATAGGTCTCTACCTTGAAAACTGTGCCGCCTCACTTGGTTGTTCGATAGGCTCAAATTTGGTGAACTGAATCATGGGGGGCCCTATAATCCCATTTCCTAGCTAGTCTCACTGGCCCATGTCATGCACCAAGGTCAAATGACACTATTTATATTCCAACCCATGCAATCCTCACTATTCCTAACTCCAAAATCTACTCTATATATCAACCATATGCCTCTAATACCACTCTATCATGACCTCCTCTCTCCAAAGATACCCCTCCTAGGCTGGAAATAAAGAAAGGGAGATAATGACCCTGAGTCCCACCTCTAGTAGGCCCCAGATTGGTGAGTAGCATTAAGGGTGTACAAATCTCATAATATGGGAGACATTACCCTTTATAAGAAAAAAAGATAAAGATATAGGATGAGTCAACCGAAAAAAAATCCATGAAATAATATAAAATAAATCCAAACCATCCCATAATGCATGTATAAATCAAAACTGGTACATATAAAGTGTCCAAATGAAATCCCAAAAGAATAAAGCTAAGGTGGTGACGTAGTAATAGTTCCAAAGGTTCCAACTAGAAATATATATCACGATCCAAAAATTTCTCTTGGAATCCTAAAAACAGTTTTTATAAATGTAGGGTGAGAATATAAGTATACTTAGTAGGAAAACCAAAATCTCTCATGAACATGTGAAAAGAGAATACTAATGCACTTGTGTGAAAATTATAGAACCAAATAGCACCTAAAAGGTATACTAACCAACACACCAACCTCACCAAGGCTCAATCACCAAAAACACATCCAAGTAATATAATATAATATAAATAACATCAATGATAGGGTACCCCACACCACTTTCCCACTGATTAGTCGCTCTCAAATCCCAAAAAAAAACATCATGGAGCTCCCACCTCTTCTGAATATATCACATCACATCCTTCCCAAACATACCTGGGCCATCACCACAAATCACACCCCGTATGCACACACCCGGGCCATCACAAAAACATCACATCCCGCCCAGACACACCTAGGACATCGCAACACATCTTATCCTGAAGACACCTAAGACCATCACAACCACCATCTAATGAACTAACAGACTTTTGGCTATCATAGCTTGTGAAATACCTACCTTTTCTAGAAGAGGGAGCATAGAAGAGTTGGTGTCCATCCATCCATCCTCCCACCGAGATATTTGGAAAGACACCCCCGTGTGAATATGCAGGTGTTCGGCATATAATGCTCAACAATGGTGGGGTGCTTATAGAAATCACAAGAAAATACAGTGTATATACATATAGATTCAAAGAACACATGCCCATCCTATGGGTTTACAACAAGAACTGACCACCTCATAGAATCCACATAAGATCGATGCCACCTCTAAATTCATAAAATCACACAATCAAAACAGAATACATAATTAATATTTTAGTCTTTAATCAAAGTTCCAGAATCTTTGTTTATCAAAAAATTCCACTTTAATATCTTCTTTAATTTATGTAATCAAAATTCATTAAAAAAACGCATTTCATTTTAGAAAGACATATTATTTCATATTTCCAACCCATTATCTACATATAACATTAACCAGTTAAACAACACAACCCATCATCAATTTCCTCATTAAACATGACCATTTTAAATTAATACACATTACATCAATCCCACCTACACATACCACAAACATTCCGCACATCACAACATATATCACAACACAACACATTTTTAGATTTATAAAGGAAGTGGGAGCTTATTTAATTTCACTTACTTATTTAAGGGTGTTATCACAAAATCCATTGAATCTTGGGACATCCATTTAATTAACTGAATATGTGTGGTTAATCATTTAATTATTTATTATGACACAATTCAATAAAAAATAGGACTTCAAAAGGAATTTTTTGTAGCATAATCATGCCACAAATAGACATGGTTTTTATCAAGTTATTACCCCCATATGATCATAAAATCAAATCGAATCAAATCAAATGAATAAGAAACTGTAAGATCATAATTAACATTCCCCAACCCCTTTAAATTTGATTTAAACTGATTCATTATCTTTATTAATCTGTTTGAAGCCATGTTAAAAAGAGTTAACAGTAATAGACCCATCCCGCATGATACACATAAAGAGAAATGAAGGAAAAACCTACCTAGAAGAAAGATGATTGACACAACCTTATTGCACCAAAAAACAAGGGCACATGTACAGTAGGAAACTCTCTAGGGAAAAACGAACCAACTATAGTTTCTTGGTTACTTGAATCCAAGGAAAAAATATTTAGGATGTCTGATCTAAATAGAAAGCTAGACTAAAAGGGAGAAGGAAGGATATTTTCTTTCAAAAGTTTAGGTCCTCAATGCTCGAGATTAGATATAGTTTTAATTTTCCATTAAAGGTGGATCTATCCAAAACCATGTGTTTTGAACATTTAAAAGTCTATGGTCTCTCAGAAAATTAAATATGTGATTTATGAAATTTGAATCAGTCTTAGAACCTTTTAAATTAGGCACTAAATCCATTTTACGTCAAAGAAAGATGTCAAAAGGGAAAAACTGGAAGAACTGGAAACACCGCTCATGAGACATCTCCAGTGAGACACCTCCAAACAAGGCAACACTGGATGAGGCACCTCCAGTGAGGCACCACCAGATGAGGAACCACTCGTGAGCCACCACCAGTTGAGGTACCACCAGATGAGGCACTTCCAGATGAGTGACCACTACTGAGCCATCTCCAACAAGCGACCACCAACGAGCCACCGCTAGTGAGGCACCACCAGGATGAAACACTGCTAGTGAGCTACCACCAGCGATTCACTGCTAGGATGAGACACCACCATCGATTCACCACCAGTGAGGCACTACTAGGATGAGACATTACCAGCGTGCCACCGCCAAGATGAGACACCACCAGCAAGCCACTAATATGGTGAGAAATCACCTGGGTGAGCAACCGTCTGCAAGACTTCCAGTGTGAGACACCGTTGGGATGAGGCACTGTTAGAAAATTGGAAAACTGGAATTTAGAAAATAGTTGAAAATTACCCACTGTTGGAACATCTCATCTATCCTGAAAACACCCTAGTTTCCCCTAGAAACATAAAACACCAGATTTCCTACAAAGTAATGGACTGGAAAGGTCCGAGTCATTACACCTAGCCCTTATTTATTTAATTTCCACTAAATAAGTAATATATAAATAATTATGATGAACTAACTGTGTCATAAATATTACTTATATTTTATCACATATATATTATATATATTATGTGATAAAAACTGAGTCATTAACTTGAATCATAATTCAATATAATATTAAACAAACCTTGAATATTAAAATAATATTCGTTCATATAATATTATTCTATGTATTTTCTTAAAAATTTGTAAATAATTTTAATAAATAAATTAAACACAATAATTCTATACTTGAATAATAATGAATTTATTTATTTATCGGTGATCGTTAATACTTGGGTAGGATCTTGAATACACTATTGTGTGTGACCCTATAAGCCCTTACCTCAATAGCAGTGAATAATATTTATAGACCAACAGTGGAGTCTAGAAACCCATCAAAAACCATAAAGAGACAAGGAATGGTTATAGCAATGATAATCATCCCACTAACACGTACTGTGTAATATAATCTCTTTGTAATATGATATCTTATAAAGTAGGATTCAACACTTGTGTCATAATCCATTCTTGATTTATTATTTGTTGATCTAATTGGATGAATTTTACTTCAACTACCATGGACATGGATTTAATGAAGGTACTACCATCCTTATCAACCAGCCTCGTTATATCACTTCATTAATTCAAAAGAAACAAATTATATCTTGATTATCCAACCAATGTCATACCACCAATGACACACCCAAAACAAGCTAACTCTCCATGAATTCAATGTCATGGTTTTTTCCTTGCATCAATATACATGATCAAATGAAACACATTGATAATGATACGAATTCAAGATAATAATACACATGTTCATAGATAGGAACAATCGATGACATCTGAAACTTGTGGTGTTACTATTGGTAGGTCTTTCATCTTGATCTCACCTCATAGAGATCACCAAGTGTGAACTTCATGAGAATAAGTCTCAATGATTATGATCCCTCATCACTTGATAGTAAAATATGTCTAATTAGTATGATATATTTAGACCATAGGACATATGTTTAAGATTAACGTCATAGCATCTTGAGGTTATCATTATATATTGGGAACTACTATAAAATTTTGATAAGACCAATAATATTTAGAAATTACCATTTAAATAGAGGATTCATAAATATCAACACTGTTATGTTAAGAATATATAATGTATAACTCACTTTATCAATGATATAGTAATCAAAAAGTATTGATTAACTTGGGTATTGGGTTACCACTATTAAAACACTCCCAATTACACTAAATATAACTTTATAACTAATATTATTAGCACTCACATGATAGTATCATGCTTCTTCTGAGTTTATGGCTTTAGTTATGGGTCTATCATGTCTCCGCTTCATGGCAATTCTGCTATCAGTAACTTCACCTCCTTGAGTAAGACTTATCAGGAGATAATATCCCTGAGCATATCCATTTTTTCCATTATCTAAATTTTACATATTGTCTAGTATCTATAAAGAATTATCATCATGGTAAAACTTTACTTACTAGGTGCGACTCTATGAACTGGAACAAAAATGCTACATTTCTTAATATATTACTTCTTAGCTTCCTAAAAAGATACAACACACTTAGTATTTGTTGATATGGATACCACTAGTTTGAATGATATTTTATTTCTCCTAGATCATATCAATCCCAGGAATATTAGTTTGTGTCCCCTAAAAACTAGTATCCTTTCCACTCTACATACTAGGTATATATATCCTTTGTACTTTCTTTTTCAGAATTAGATAATTCTGATTTCATCCCATGCAATTCTCCTAGATATAACTAATATTTTCCTACCATAAATTTTATGTTGGAAATATCATTTCTTTTGCATAACATGGAATATGTGATTGATCCACAATATAAGCATATGAAATTCAACTTACCACATTAATCTCCTCCTATATCTCGCACATGTCTTCTTAGAGAGATTTATACCATGTGACATTGGTATCAATTATCTCTTTAATTATTCCAATATATATTTTTAATACATTGTCAGTATATGTACAATTGACTAGGTCCAAGAAATCATTGGATCTACCTCAGTAGATCTCATCCCCTATAACTTAGGTTAAACTTTAAGTCAATCTTTGGAGAGATATTTTCATTATGGTCTTAACTAACTATAAGACCAATAATTGTTTTTCATATGTTATTAAACATATTTTACTTGGAAAACAGTGATGCTCCCACTAACCTTTTGTAGAGACATAAAAAAATTCATTCTTGATGAATATTCTACTATATTGTTGCTTACTTAGATCATAAAATAGATTTCAGTAATTTTTACCCTTATTTTCATTTTATGGTGCACCATCCCTTTTTGGTTGCATTGTATAGACATATTCCAAGATTGGTGGTCTTGACATCCAAAGCTCAATATAGTGATCATAGAAATTAGTTATGACAAGTAAAATTCTAATGGATTTAGGAATAATGACTTGGTATAACCAATCGATCCTTATTGGTACCACACTTATACCACCCATGTAGAGTGTTACTTGAATACCACCACAATATTCAAGATAATAAACCCCTATACATTGATACATGGAATCCATTATTGAATTTTAATTGATATTATCAATCATAACTGATTTCCATATACTGCTTTCTTATAGGATTTATTATTCCAAATGAATAATGTATCACCAACCGTGGTGTATAAAAAACCATTACCATGGTTTTAATCTTATTACACAATATGTGTATATGGAACATTCTCTTTCTATATGTTCTTGTGATATTTATTCCTATATCAACTATATGCGCATCTTCAACATTGACTAGATCCAAGTAAATCTTGATCCCACTCTCTCAAATAGAGATGTTGACCCTTTTATAGAAATAAATCCTAACACTTGACTATAACTATTCTATGATATGGATTTAAATAATATCCAATATGAACTTTAGGATATTAACTAAGATGCATGTTGTGTTTTTCTTGATGAAAGTTTGATTATATTCTTAACAAATTCTCTATATCCAAATACAATGTTCTTATGACATAATGAATTTATATCATACTATAACTCATATGATATTTATTTGTCATTATAGTCGGTATGTTGTTATGGGATAACGCCATTATTTTTTATTCATGTATTGAAATATAATAAAAGCATTTATAATGCATATAAATTCCAACATTGATACTTATTTTACTTACATCATGGCTTTGATGTGCATAATGAAATGTGTGTTTAGTAATTACTAAATGCTACATTTTTTTGATCAATTTCAACATGTAAGACTCAACATAAATCCTCTTTAATAACATCATGTATTTGATGTGGATAAGGTAATGTTCGTTTAAGAATTACTTTATGCTACATTATAAATATCGATGAATGTTTTGTCAAGATATTCTTTGGCACACCAACCTGAGGAAAATCATATATTATGACCATGCATATATCATACTTCATTTTCTCATTCCTTAAATAAATCTTAATGGAATATTATGAAGTATATTTACCATTATCTTAACCTTTAAATCATTCATAGGCTCAGGCTGAAATAATTTTGAGAGCTTTGTGACTTTCCGTCATTTCTAAAGGTTTCTTTTTCCAAATCTAAGCACAAAAGAATGTCGATAATAACTAAGGTATTTAGCTCTGAAGATTCTAAAACCATACTGGGTATATCCTTGAAAAATAGTTAGTTTTTATTAACAAAGAATTATCTTTCCACAACTGGGTATATAAGTCTTGCATGTTCTATTCATCAGTTATTACAAATGATTCAAGATTTACTGAACTCTTAGGTGAGTATTAAACACCAAAAACAACATTCATTCCAAAACTGGAATAATTTTGTAACGCCCTAACCCTTGTTACCCAGAGTCGGTGCATTATTACATAACATTGGCATGATCATAAGGAAATCATGTCTCAAAAGATCAATCATTTTAGTATTATTGGAAACAAGATATACATAAGTTCAACTTTACAACTTGAAAAGAAATACAACACAAACTTATTCCATTGGAAACATCAAAGACTTCTAGATAATGACTACAAGTCACTCAAAAATAACTTCTTCGTATATTAGGAAAATGAAACATATAAAAGGGGTGAGCTCAAACACTCAGTAAGGGTAAGCAATACAACGGAAGATAACATAAATATTAAGCATGGTGAATAATTGAAGCCTCATGCCTTTACCAATAATAAACATGAATACTTTTATGGAAGGAATATGAGATGAGTAAATAATGCCATACTAAAACATAATCATGGGTATTATACTAGTATAATGACCACATTAACCATCAATATTATTTTCATAATGAGGGAATGTATAATGCTGGACATTCTGAAACATTTTGTCAAAGCCTCAGGCAAGAAGTCTAAAAATTATTAAGGCCTCAACCAAAACCATATATCAAATTGGTAAAGGCCTCAGACAATTCCACGTATAGTTGTCTCATGAGACCTACCAATTCATTCAGGACTAATATCGGACTCCACCCATCACTTACTAATTCCAATACCTTCCTCATATGAAAAGGTTGAAATAAAACATAAACATTCGTATTAAAACTAGCATACAAAATGTCAATACTTTAACCATAAACCATGAATGGTATAAAAATAGAACATCCACAGTCAAACATATCACAAAACCTTTAATACAATATGGAAGTTTTGTATCATAATAAATCAACTTCAAATAAACTTAAAATCCATCAAAGGATATTGATATAGATGAAATCAAAACTTTTTTTTGAGAAATATCACTTTCTATTTTGAAATCATTTAAGAGTCACATAATTATAAAGAAAACATTTATTTTGAAAATATTATTATAAGCTTGTAATGGATGCTTTGACGATGTTATAACAGTAGAAAATAGCTGCACCCACCATATAAGTTAAAAAAATACATTCTTACCTTAATTTTGTCAAAAAGGTTATAAAGGACCTTGTTTGGAAAATGACGGAAAGATTCATTTATAAACATCTTATAAAAGTCAAACAAGGGTATAAATGAATTTAACCCATATTCTATAAAATAGTAATAATGTTTTGAAATACATTTTTAAGAAACATGGATGTGGATGATAAAGAGGTCCCAGTAGATAATTACGTATAAACAACCTTGGATAATAAAGAGATTGTAGAATTAACCCTTACCTTGTAATTTTCATTGGAAGAGGGTAGGTTAACCTCCTGTATAATGGTGAAATAAGTTTTATTAAATTATAAAAGAATAATATATATTAATATGATATCATATATGATCTTTTAACATTGCTTTGTTAATAATATCTTAGTATTATCGTATTTTTGGGTGTTAGCTGATTCATTTTCCTTTGTATGATTTGTTACCTAAGTAATGTTTATTATGGATAGGATGTATCTTATTCATATTCAGAATGATATTAAGTCTTCAAACATTATTTTTAATCATCAAATGAAAATTATTCTTGAATGGATACGATGGGGAACGAATCTCATCACGTTCATAGAGACGGTAATCCGTACGTACGCACGAGCAAAAATATCATTCTTTTGATATTAAAATAATATATAATTGGATGTTATATCATATATACATATCATTATAATGTTATATTTATTATTTACATCAATTAAACATCATTATTATACCCATACAAATAATAATGTATTGAATAACAATTACACCACGACGTGGAGATGGTAAGTCGTACGTACGTACGTATGGTGACATGTCATTAAAAGGATGGATAGAATAATGAATATGGTTGCACCATATTTATAATAACATAAAAATATATAGAAGATACTTGAGTTATTATTTTAGAATATAAACAACAAAGAAAGAGGAAGTGGAAGAAGAAAGGAACTTGAAAGAGGTGATGAAATATTTACCTCTTCTTTGGGTTCTTCCTTTTGATTTGATCAAAAGGGCTGCTTAGGTTGAATTTTTTTGTAAAGGAATGCCTCTAGAATGAAGGTATGGAAGTTTATAGGGTATTTGGGCAGTTTTTGGCTGAGCTAAATGTCTTTGAAGGTGTGAATTAGAGAGAAGGGGGAGTGCCCTTTTATAAGACGAGTGAGGGGCACCTTAGGAAAAGCTAGAAATATTATTTTATAATAAAATAATTTTCGGTTTCTAATGGCTCAAAAGTGAATTAGTTAAAGGATAAGGTGGGGACGGGTCGAAAACCACTCAACCAATAGGTTTTAGACAAGTTTTGGTCACTATATTAACCATATCTTTTAGATTTAACTCTTAGTTAAATAGTTTGACATTTACCATGTCTCTTTGTATTTTTATATTATATGATTAATAAACTTACTATATACTTCCAAGATAACCCCAATTGGTTCATTAATGATACACCTATAATTATATAAGTCTTTTGACCAAACATTATATTTTTAGGAATATAATATCAATTAAAAATATAATATTTGTTTTAAAAACTTTTTTATGTCAATTTTGACACTATTTGGTTTTTTTCTAAATTTATAACAACATTATTTCTTCAAAAAAAAAATTCATCTAACCAATCCTAATATTTTATATTAACCTATAAAATTAGTTAAATTCATAAAAATTCTCAAATTAAATTTATTTGTATATTTATAATATCAATTATTTTAATATTTCATTAATTAGGTAATTACTGCATCATCATTGTGTCATAAATAAATTAAATTATTTAATGTCTAAAAAATATAAAAAAATACCATCATGTAGGAAATATTTTTATCTTTCTAATTAATATTTATATTCTAATTTATCTTATGTGTAACCCTATATTAAAAACGGTTTAGTTATTAAACATTGAATTTAACACTTTTAACTATTCTTTGAATTAAATAATAAAAAATGTCCTAATTTAATCCAAATGGACCAAAGAGGTTCATATTTTATTTCTAAGGTTGTTTTTGATCGAATTATACTTATCCAATAGAATTAGGACATGTTTTTGGGTAATAATAATATGATTTTTACCCTTAATTACCCTATTTACTTTTAACCGTGGTAAATAAAAGTAAAAAGTTACTATTCAACAAAAATTATTTTTATCTTATTGAACCAAATTTTACTCCTCGATATTAACCATGTCTCCAAGATTTTATAAATTCAACTCATAGAAGCGGTAAAATTTAGTTTTATGTAAATTTGCTAATACTCCTAGGAGGTAGGTAAAAGACGGTAAAAAGTTCAATAAAATTTTTTTATATCTAAAATTATTATAAACTGACTCCAATGAATTACATTGAAAATATATAGGTATTATGTTTCTATTTTGACCTAAAATAAATTTAAATAAAATAAATAATTATTTAAATAAAAATTCGGTTTCAAACAATGACTCATTGTTTTTCACTGTTAATCAAAAATTGAAAGTTTTCATAAAAATGAAAAAAATCCACCATAAGCTAATTTCAATATTCCGAATCCAAAAATTAAGTCCATTTTGAAAGATAAAATTTATAAAATTTCAAAAAGTGGGTATTATATTCATAATGGCTAGTTTGATTGGTTGTGGTGTGTTAGAACTTGAAGTTGCGTACAACACACGCTACTGCATTATTCAAAGAGAATCATACCATGGAAGCTTGGGGTATTACATTCTCCCCTCCTTCAAATAATTTCTCCCTCGAAATTTCTAGAGTATTACTGTGTAAAAAGACTCAGGTGGTTCTTCATCATAAGTTCCTCGGGTTCCCACGTTGCCTCCTCCATCTTATGGTTTCTCTATATAACTTTTACCAGACGAGTCGTCCTGTTTCTCAGCACTTGTTCTCTTATATCAAGAACCTTGACAGGATCTTAACAATAATACATATCGAGTTCCAGCTCTAATTCCTCATATGTGAGTACATGCGTTGGTTCAGGCATGTATTTTCTCAACAGTGATACATGGAACACATCGTGAACTTTGGAGAGACTTGGCGGCATTGCCAAACAGTAAGCTACAACCCCAATTCGTTCAAGAATTTCAAAAGGTCTGATGTACCTAAGACCCAATTTTCCCTTTTTACCGAAACGTATAACACCCTTCCATAAAGATACCTTCAATAAAACATGATCTCCTACCTGAAATTCCAAATCGTTCCTTCGGTTATCAACATAGCTCTTCTATCCACTTTGAGCTGCTTTGATGTGGATTTGGATTACCTTCACCTTTTCCATCATTTCCTCCACAAGTTCTTGGCCTACGAGTTTTCTTTCGCCAACATCATCCCAACAGGTTGGTGTGAGACATCTCTTTCTGTATAACGCTTCATATGGTGCCATCTAAATACTTGAATGGAAGCTATTATTATAGTAAAATTCTACCAGTGGTAAATATTGATCCCACATACCCTGAAAGTCAAGTGATCATGATCTCAACATGTCTTCTAAGGTTTGAATAGTCCATTCTGATTATCCATCAGTTTGTGGGTGATAGGAAGTGATCAAACAAAGTTCAATATCTAGGGATTTCTGAAGACTTTTCCAGAATATTGATGTAAAATGGGGATCACGATCAGAAACAATCGAAAGTGGTACTCCATGAAGTCTTACAACTTCATTAATATATAGTCTTGCTAAATGTTCAAGTGGTAAATCTTCCCTAATAGCAAGAAAATATGTTGACTTGGTAATACGATCTATAATAACCCATATTGCATCGTTCCTTCTAGGAGTCTTTGGTATCCCCATGACAAAGTCCATCGTAATATTATCCCATTTACACTTAGGTATGGAAAGAGGTTGCAAGACTCATCCAGGTTGTTGCCTTCCATATTTCACTTGTTGACAAACCATACATCTTGACACAAAATCAGCAATCTCCCTCTTCATGTTGTCCCATCAAAAATGTTCCTTCAAATCTCTATACATTTTGGTGCTCCCAGGGTGTATAGAGAAATTGGAACTATGAGCACCATCCAACAATTCTATTTTTAGATCAGGTATATCGGGAACACAAAGTCTCTTCCCAAATTTCAAAATTCCATCTTCATATAGGAATTCACTCAATATCCCCCCATTCAAAGCTTTAATCTTCTTTTTAAACTCCTCATCATCCACCTGAGAACTTTTTATCCTTTCTAGTAAAGATGGTTTGGCAACCATTTGAAAAATTATTGATGTTTCACCTTCTATGGTTATTCCCATATCCATATTTACTAGATCCATGTATATAGGATCCTTTTAAACTCTCATATTGTTCAAAACTCCATGATATTTTCTGCTCAAAGCATCTTCCACCTTATTTTCCTTCCCTAGGTGGTATTTTATTGTGCAATAATAATCCTTGAGTAGTTTAAGCCATATCCTTTGCCTCATGTTGAGTTCTTTCTATGAGAAAATATACTTCAAACTCTTGTGATCAGTATAAATCTCACATTTTTCACCATAGAGATAGTGTCTCCAAATATTCAAAGAAAATATTATAGATTCTAACTCAAGATCATGAGTAGGATTGTTTTGATCATGAATTTTTATTTGTCGTGATGTATAGGCAATAACCCTATCATTCTGCATAAGGACACAACCAAGTCCTTTCTTTGAAGCATAACTATAAATAACAAACCCATCATTCTTCGATGGTAGAGTCAAGATAACAGAATTGATTAATATTCTCTTCAATTCTTCAAAACATTCTTCACACTCATTTTTCCAAAAAAATTTAAAACCTTTACATGTGATCTTGGTTAATGGGTTAGCCAATCGGGAAAAATTCTGGATGAAACGCCGATAATAACTAGCTAAAACAATAAAACTGCGTACCTCAGTTATACTCATCGGTGCTGGTCATTATTAGATTTCTCTTATCTTAGAATGATCAATAGAGATTCCATACTTAGAGACAATATGGCCAAGAAAAGAAATCTCCTGAAGCCAGAATTCACACTTGCTAAACTTCCCATATAATTCCTATCTTCTAAGAGTCTCTAGAATAATGTGAAAGTGATTTTCATGATCTTAGTAGATTTTTGAGTATACCAATATATCATTAATAAATACCTATAAAAATTCATCAAGATATTCCTTGAAAACTCTATTCATTAGATCCATAAATACAGAGGGTGCATTGGTCAATCTAAAAGGCATTACTGTAAACTTGTAATGCCCGTACCTGGTTCGAAATGCTGTTTTCGGAATGTCTTCCTTCTTCCCACACAACTGATGATATTTAGATCAAAGTTCAATCTTTTAAAAGTATTGAGATCCATGAATTTGGTCAAATAAATCATCAATGTGAGGTAGCGGATACTTGTTCTTTATTGTTATAGCATTGATCTCCCTGTAGTCAATGCACAACCTCATAGATCCATCTTTCTTCTTAACAAAAAGGACAGGGGATCCCCATGGATAAACACTAGGGAAAATAAATACCTTATTACTCAATTCCTCTAGTTGTTTATTTAGTTCCACTAATTCCACAGTGGCCATTCTATAAGGGGTATTCGATATGGGACTTGATCCAGGAATTAAATCAATGGAAAACTCAATTTCTCATTCTGGAGGATGTCTAGGTAAATCTTCTGGAAACACATCAATATATTCTTTAACAATAGGTACATCCTATAGTTGAACATTCTTTTCCTCACCCATAGTTATTTCATTCTATTCCTCCCCAATAATTGAATTTAGTAGAGATACTAGGTGTGGATCTAGATAAGAATTATGTGGTGATGATTCTGCTATAAAGATAAGGTGTTCTTTATCATCATCATCAAAAATAGTAACCTCCTTATTCTTACAATAAATTTTTTCATCATGGTCTGATAGCCAATCCATACCGAGGATTATATCAAATTCAATCATGGGTTTGACGATGAGATCAGTAGATAAAGAACATTTATATTCCCTAATGGGAACTGATTCACAAAACTTTGTAGCAATGATACTACCCTTTGGTGTTTTGACTTACAAATCCCTAGTTAAATAAAATTGAAAATATCTAATTTTCTTAGAAAACTAGGAAGATATGAAACAATGCAATGATCCAGAATCAAATAAATCATTGACTAAACTTGAGGAAACCATTAAATTACCCGCCACCACGTCTTTCAGGGCTTCAACCTTAGCAGTAGTGATCGCATAATCTTGGCCTTGATCCCTTGGCCTTTTCTGAGGTAAGTTTCCCTGAAACTTAGGACATTCATTTTCATAATGTCCCATCTCCCTGCAATTGTGTCACTGAACATTGGTAGCATCTTTCTTTCCCTTACAATTACCAGCAAGATGGCCTTTCTATCCACATTTGTAGCATACTCCTTTTCCTTTTAGACAGGCACCAGGGTTCTTCCTTCCACAATTATCACAGGGTGAAAATTCAATTCTTCCCTTCTTCCATATTTCCTTATTTCCTTTCCTAGAGTGTTCAGAAGATCTCTTCTTCTCTTTCTTTTCTTTAAAGTCATAAGACTTAGATAATTCCTCTTCTGTCTTAATAGCACATGAGACAATATCTTCGTATGATGAGAAGGATTGTGATACTAATGCTCGATGTAGAAATGGTTTTAACCCATAAAAGAAATGTCCAATATTACTTATTGGGTTATGTTTATAATATGCAGAATACCTCTATAACCTTGTAAAGTTACTTCATACTTTGCGACATTCTCATCCTCCTTTTTCCTCAGACTCAGAAATTGTCTTTCCATATCTACTCGATGGTCATGAAGAAATTATTTTTCTAATAAAATTTCGTTAAAATCCCTCTATTCCATATTTGATATTTTATCATCATCTTTTTTTTTGAATCAATGACCACCATTGATCAGCATCTCCACTGAGGCGGTAAACTGCCATGAAATTTTTTTCCCTTTCGCTACTCCCCAAGGTGTATAATATTTTCTCTAAGGAATTTATCCATTGCTCAGCTAATAATGGATTTTTACCCCCATTTAATGTTGGTGTTTGTTGCCTCATGAAGAGGTCTAACATTGATCCTCCACGTTGTGGATCAGGGTGCTCCATATGGGTAAAGTTATTATTCATAACTTGTGTGAGTTATCCCAGTATAGTGACAAGCTGATCAGCACCAGTTGTATCACCAGCTCCACTATAATTATCTTGATGAGGAGGGAAATACCTAAATGGAGTGTGTGCATTGATACAGTTTCCATTCCTTCCACTAGTCACCATTTCTAAACAATGGAATACACTAGATTAGTTTATGAATCGCAATACATAAATCCTAACTTGTAAAACACTTAACATAAATTGAATAGTTTATGGATATAATCCATAATCATAAAAATGTTTTATTTGAGTAATTATATACTCATAAACCCTTCATAATGGTTTTTAAATAAAATGATAATTATCCTAAGCATATCCCCCAGGAGTGTCGTAACCAAGAGTGCAGCAAGTCCCGTTGTCATGCCCCAGTTCTCATTCGAGTCTAGCTCAAAGTAGTGTTTTCAGGTTTTACCCCTAGGTACATCTATGCTAGAGCCGCCTCTACCTGATCATATCCAGACAGGGATGTATTTCTTGGAAAACTCAAAAAATATCTATAATACCAAAATTCTAGGAAGTTCTTCTATACTAATACTCAAATTCTATCTTAGGGATATGTGCTCTAATCAGAGTTTATCTAAATCTCGTTTCCAAGGTTTATACTAAACTTCCTCCGATACCAACTGTAAGGACTCGACCCTAGTTACCTAGAGTTGGTGCATTATTACATAACATTGGCATGATCATAAGGAAATCATTTCTCGAAAGACCGATCATTTTAGTATTATTGGAAACAATATTCATACATAAGTTAAACTTTACAACTTGAAAAGAAATACAACAGGAATTTATTCCATTGGAAACATCCAAGCCTCCTAAATAATTCCTAAAAGTCACTCATAACTAACTTCTTTATATCCTGGGAAAATGAAACATACCAAAGGGGTGAGCTCAAATGCTCAGTAAGGGTAAGAAATACAGTGGAAGATAACATAAATATTAATCATGGTGAATAATTGAAACCTCATGCCTTTAAAAATAATAAACATGAATAATTTTATGGCAGGAATATTATCTGAGTAAATAATGCCATAATAAAACATAATCATGGGTATTATACTAGTCGAATGACCACATGAACCATAAATATTATTTTCATAATGAGGTAATGTATAATTCCGGACATTCTGAAACATTTTGTCAAGGCCTCAGCCAAAACCATATATCAAATTGGGAAAGGCCTTGGACAATTCCATGTTTAGTTGTCTCATGAGACCTACCGATGCATCGACAAGTTATAGCAGACCCTACCCGTCACTTACTAAGTCCAATACATTCCTCATATGAAAAGGTTGAAATAAAACATAAACATTCATATTAAAACTAGCATACGAAATTTCAATACTTTAACCATAAACCATGAATGGTATAAAAATAGAACATCTATAGTCAAAAATATCACAAAACCTTCAATACAATATGGAAGTTTTGTATCATAATAAATCAACCTCAAATAAACTTAAAATCCATCAAAGGATGTTGACATAGATGAAATCAAAACCTTTTTTTGAGAAATATCTTTTTCTATTTTGAAATAATTTAAGAGTCACATAATTATAAAGAAAACATTTATTTTGAAAATATTCTTATAATCTTATAAGGGAAGCTTTGATGATGTTATAACATCAAAAAATAGCTGCACCCTCCATATAAGTTAAAAAAAGACATTCTTACCTTAATTTTGTCGAAAATGTTATAAAGGACCTTGTTTGGAAAATAACAGAAAGATTAATTTATAAACATCTTATAAAAGTCAAAAAAGGGTATAAATGACTTTAAACCATAGTATATAAAATAGTAAGAATGTTTTGAAATAAATTTTTAAGAAACATGGATGTGAATGATAAAGAGGTCCCATTAGATAATTACGTATAAACAAACTCAGATAATAAAGAGATTGTAGAATTAACCCTTAACTTGTACTTTTCCTTGGTCGAGAGTAGGTTAAACTCTTGTATAATGGTGAAATAATTGTTATTAAATTATACAGGAATCATATACATTAATATGATATCATATATGATCTTTTAACATTTCTTTGTTAATAATATCTTAGTATTATCATCTTTTCGGGTGTTAGCTGATTCGTTTTCCTTTGTATGATTTATTACATAAGTAATGTTTATTATGGATAGGATGTATCTTATTCATATTAATAATGATATTAAGTCTTTAAAAATTATTTTTAATCCTCATATGAAAATTATTCTTGAGTGGATACGATGGGGAACGAATCTCATCGCGTTCGTGGAGATGGTAATCCGTATGTATGCACGAGCGACAATATCATTATTTTGATATTAAAATAATATATAATTGGATGGTATATCATATATAAATAATAATTATCATGTTATATTTATTATTTACATCAATTAAACATCATTATTATACGCATCCAAATAATAATGTATTGAATAACAATTACACCACGACGTGGAGACGGTAAGCCGTACGTACGCACATATGGTGACATGTCATTCAAAGGATGGATAGAATAATGAATATGGTTGTACAATATTTATAATAACATCACAGTATATATAAGATACTTGATTTATTATTTTAGAATGGAAACAACAAAGAAAGAGGAGGTGGAAGAAGAAGGGAACTTGAAAGAGGTGATGAAATATTTGCCTCTTCTTTGGGTTCTTTCTTTTGATTTGATCAAAAGGGATCCTTAGGTTGGATTTATGACTAAAGTAAGGCCTCTAGGATGAAGGGAGTATAGTTGATATGGTATTAGGGCAGGGGTTGTGTGATCAAAATGGCTTTGAAGGTGTGAATTAGAGAGAAGGAGAAGTTCCCTTTTATAACAGGAGTGTGGGGCACCTTAGGAAAAGCTAGAAATATTATTTTATAATAAAATAATTTTTGGTTTATAATGGCTCAAAAGTGGATTATTTAAAGTATAAGGTGGTTATGGGTATAAAATCACTCAAAAAATATGTTTTAGACAGGTTATTTTCACTATATTAACCTTATCTTTTAGATTTAACTCTTTGTTAAATAGTTTGACATTTACCATGTCTCTTTGTATTTTTATTTTATATGGTTAATAAACTTACTATATACTTCCAAGAGAACCCCAAGTGGTTCATTAATGATACAACTATCATTATATAAGTTTTTGGCCGAACCTTATATTTTTAGGAATATAATATCAATTAATAATATAATATTTGTTTTAAAAACTCTTTTATTTCAATTTTGAAACTATTTGGTATTTTGTATTTTATAAATTCATAACAGCATTATTACTTCGAAAAAAATTCATCTAACCAACCATAATATGTAATATTAACCTATAAAATTAGTTTAATTCATAAAAAGTCTCAAATTACATTTATTTGGATATTTATAATATCAATTATTTTAATATTTCATTAATTGGGTAATTACTGCATCATCATTGTGTCATCAATAAATTAAATTATTTAATGTCTAAAAAATATAAATAAAATACCATTGTGTATGAAATATTTTTATATTTCTAATTAATATTTATAGTTTAATTTATATTATGTGTAACTCTATATTAAAAATGGTTTAGTTATTAGACATTGAATTTAACACTTTTAACTCTTCTTAGAATTAAATAATAATAAATGTACTAATCTAATCCATGTGGACCAAAGAGGTTCATATTTTATTCCTAAGATTGTTTTTGGTCGAATTAGACTTATCCAATAGAATTAGGACAAGTGTTCGGGTAATAATAATATCATTTTTACCCTTAATTACCCTATTTACTTTTAATCGTGGTAAATAAAAGTAAAAAGTTACTATTCACCAAAAATTATTTTTATCTTATTGAACCACATTTTACTCCTTGATATTAAACATGACACTTTAATTTTCTAAATTCAACTCACATAAGCGATAAACTTTAGTTTTTTGTAAATTTGCAAATACTTCTATGAGGTAGGTAAAAGACGGTAAAAAGTTCAATAAACTTTTTATATATCTAAAATTATTATAAATTTACTCCATTGAATTAAATTAAAAATATATAGGTATTATGTATCTATTTTGACATAAAATAAATTTAAATAAAATAAATAATTATTTAAATAAAAAGTCGGTTTTAAAAAATGACTCAATGTTTTTCACTATTCATCAAAAATTGAAAGTTTTCAGAAAAATACCAAAAATTCACCCTAAGCTAATTTCAATATTCCGAATCCAAAAATGAAGTCCATTTTGAATGATAAATTTTATAAAATTTCAAAAAGTGGGTACTACTATTCATAATGGCTAGTTTGATTGGTTGTGGCGTGTTAGAACTCGAAGTTGCGTACAACACGCGCTACTACATTATTCAAAGAGAAGCGTACCGTGGAAGCTTGCGGTGTTACAAATTTCACCTTTTGTCTAAAGGTCACATGCAATAATTTTTTTTGGTAATACTCAACAAAATTTCAACTAGAATCAATAAAACTAGCAATATAGAAGTTGTGTACTTCTCACTGTTGACTTAGGAACCACCCTTTCTCTGCCGCTTGGGGAACATACCTTACTTCTTGTAACATTTATATTACTTACTTGGTTAATATATTTCAATACACATATGTGATAGGAATATTTTATTTAATACCCAAGAATTATGACAAAAAAATCACATACATTTGAGGAATATACCTAAAGAAGAAGAAGAAAATACTTTCTTCTTTAATTCAGTTCATAGCATTTAAGCTTCCATAAAATTATTTCATGATATTTGAAAAAAATAACCTATTTTACGATAACCAAAATCTCTATATTGAAGGATGTTTGAAGGTTTATTTGGTGTCAAAATTTCCATTGGTGTTTTTTCATTTTTTATTTCAACATTTTCACCATAAGAACTAAATAATATACTTTATTTAAGTTCTTATTTACTTATATAACATTTACCTAAAGGCAATGAAGAATTTTCTCTATACTTATCATTTTATAATATTAAACAAAACTCGAGAAAGTGGGTGAAAATGATATAAGAATGGGATGTATTGAAAGATATTATCTCATCTTTCAATTTACACATAATCAGTGTAATCATTACACATTTATGTCCTGCTTTTATTTCTCCTTGAAATCTTCTCTAAGATTAGAAAACATGTTAAATCATCCACGTACCAATGTTTTGTCCATAACGCACATCATATATTGATGATAAAATTATGAAATAACCATTATATGTGTAATACATGAGTCTCCTATAATATTTTTTCTCACCCTCGCTTCTTGAGGAGGATTAAAAGATATTAGGGACACCAACACCTTGAATTTTCAATATCATAGTACCTTTTGCAAATACCAATACTAATTTTGAAGATTTGTGCTAGTTTGGACATTTTATTTGTCTAGTATTATTTGAAGTTTGTTTGTGGTATTACTTTCCAATTTCTATAAAAACACAATCTAGTAGGTTTTTACTTTTATCTTGATTACTGATTATATATTATCGGTTATTTAAATCATTAAATATATCGCACTATTTTATTGTACGCTAACAACCCTCTATATTGGAATCAGAATACACTGTCACTCAAGTATTCTAGTGGCAAGGATCCTTAAAACCTATCCTCATAGTCTACAAGCTATGGATACAACACTACTCAAAGAGTTCAAGGCAGGAATTTGACTAGACAACCACATTAAATTGCATCTCCTTGATCTATTAAGTGAAGTCCCAGCTTCTAAAATAAAAACTTGATTTACTCAATGCTTGTCTCTAAATATGAAACAATATAGATATGGATACTCCTTTTCTTTCAACGTTAGTTAATTCAACCCATCACTCTGATAAGTATTCTCTAGTAGAAGGATACACCCTCAACTATGGTTGAAGAGAACCTCGTACACCTTGTTTTGTTCAAATTCAAATGATGGAAGATGCTTGAGAATTAATATTTATATGAGGGTTTTTAATATTTTTGATGGATATAATACTTTTTATTAATTTTGACGTTATCACAACTAAACATCCATTTAATATAATACATTCATCACATATTTATTCATTTTTATTATTTATTATTTTATGTGTTCTCGTAATAAAAAAATGTACATGTATAAAATAATAAACAATTCATAAAGGATATAATTACCTAACTGGTCTTGAGAATCTATTTTTGGTTGATCCATTCAAAACTTAATTGATCAACTGTGACCTAGGGGTATCATACCAGAGTCAAGTTCTGACTCATATCACAACTCACCCCCAATCCAGTATTTCCATGTCTCATTTGGGGTTCCACCTCATCTTGGAAGGGTCCATGCCTTACAATTTCATCGTCAAATGTACAAGTATACTCGTACGCAAGCGAGGGGGTCTAGGGAAGCACAAAAGAAAATAGATAAATTGGGTGCATGGGCCCTTATACATATTGAATGAAAAGAAGATGATACACATACCATTATATAATTAACTACTTATTACAAACATCACAAATAATAAATAATTAACTAAATTATCCAGACATACACAGGTTCATTCAATTTCTCAGGACCAGTTGGTATGAATAGTAAATACATGAAAAAATTAAATTGTATTAAATTTAAATTTGAGGGATTAAATATAAATTAAATGAACTATACAATTAAAATTATTTATTTTCTTTGGTCCAAAGATTAATTTAATTTCTATTCCAAAAAATAAATTAATCAATTAATTTAATTTAATAAAAAAATCAAATTAATTATTTTAAATAATAAAATCTTCATTATTTTTTAAAACCAATAAATTAATAAATTATTTTTTGGTTGCATTTAAAATATCTGGGACCTAGAAAACCCACTCAGGACCATTACGGGTTGGGCCGAACCCACAAAAGCCTATTTCGAGCTTGGAAGACCCTATGTAGGGGTGTTATGGGCCAGGAAGGCCTGACCTAACTCGTTCTGGGTTGGGATGACTTGTCTCGCCCCATCGTGAGGTGGATCGGGTCTAACAGGTCCCGTTTTTTATACAGGTTGCCTGATCTGGGATTTTTTAGAATCACGGGTCATGGGTTGGTCGAATGATGGGTTACCTTGTGGTCATCGAAGTGGAGTATGATGGTCAGATCTGGAATAGGGGTCACCGATGGTGGTGAGGTTGATGACGGTCAGTGGATTGTTGGCCAAGGTGTTTCGACTAGAGCCTTCGATGAGTGGTCTGACATGAGGGAACTGCAATGGCTACTGGTTTGAGGGAAGTGACTGACTGGGTACCAGTGTAGTTATACACTAGGAAACATGAACCAGGGTGTCCAGCCAGGTTCACACACAATAGAGACTATGCCGGTGGTGGGGAATGTGATGGTGGTCATGACAGTCGACTATGCTCGATGACCGATAGGAAAGGGTGCTTGTTGAATGGGAGTTGGACGGATTGATGTATCATCTTGCAGATCATAGGTGATGTCGGGTGGAGGTCTCACTTAGGGAGGGGGGACGAATGAGAAGTAGAAGTGGGGTTACGGTCGACAGTTCCACTACTGGGTGGCTAAAGGAGAAAGGCGGCGCTGACCATTGTGGATGATGGTGGTGAAATGGGTTGGCTTCCTTTGGAAGCCATTTAAACTACCATTTTTTATTCTAAAATCCTAAATGTAGGATTTTTAAAATGTGGTTTGGTTTCTCTCCATAAAAAGACACATCACCTGATTGTATTTGTTTTAATTTTCCACCCACCAAGGCTAAGAGTAGGCTTTTAAGAACCAAAAAAAATATGTTTATTTTTTTACAATGCTTCCATAGGAAGCATTTGATTTACCACCAAAAAAATGTTCTATTTGGAATCAGGTCAAAATTAGATCATCAAAATTTATGGGTTTTCCAGAACTTTCTTCAAAAATAAAATAGAAACAAAATATATAATTATATTGTTCGTCAATTTGAAACTTCAACAACCGCATTTTTGATCCATAACAAAAAATTTGGATGACCATAATTTGGTCATCCAGAATCTGATTAATGCATAGTCTATTCCATTTGGACTAATTTAAATCCCTCTAATTAATTTAATACAAATTTATTTTATCCTGACTCAAAAAATTCAGATGATTCCTATGATACCAATTGAAGGTACTGTGGCAGACTAAAGAAGTCAGTGGAGTGGGTTTTTAAAATTTTCAATACCAGAGTGACGCAACTTCATCGTCTCTGAAGATCTAGGCCCCAGTAGAGGTCCAAGGATCTCACATGAATATTTCAATGAACAAAATATGGTTACCTTGTTTGATTCAACATGTGTTTGACTGCAGATCGTTGCCAGTGACCATTGCATGAAGGATCCAAATTTGAACTCCTCTAGATCATATACACATGCTTTAAGAATTCACGCATATGCCATTATTTTAATTTCAGCTACTAGAACAGATCTCCGAAAATCTCTTTGATATCGCAATGATCACATCGATCTTGTTCCTTCGATCTACAAATGCGTTCTTGGATCATTCTCTCAGATAGAGCCTCTCTCTCTAGGTTGAGAGAGGAGAGAGGATCTCTCAATCTGTTGGAATGAATCACTCCTAGGAAATGAGATCCTCATCTGCTTATATAGTGGATATCTAAAATACCTAGTTAGGGTTCCCCAACCCACATATATTTAACATCCACTAAATATGTAATAAATAAATAATTATGACGAACTAAACCCATTATAAATATTATTTATATTTTATCACATATATATTAAATATATTATGTGATAAAACCTAAGTCATTGACATGACTCGTAATTCACACTAATATTAAATGAACCTTGAATATTAAAATAATATTCATTAATATAATATTATTCCATATATTTACTTAAACACTTTTAAATAATTTTAATAAAAATTTCAACCCAATTATTCTATAATTGAATAATAATGAATTTATTTATTTTTCGATGATCATTAATACTTGGACAACTCTCAAACCCATGGTGGGGTCAACCATGTCCTATATACCTATTCACCATAATAGGGGAGAACTTTGAATGCACCATTGTGTGTGACCCTCTAGGGCCTTATCTCAATAGAAGTGAATAATATTCACAAACCAAGAGTGGAGTCTAACAACCCATGAAGGCCCCTAAAGAGACAAGAATAGTCATAGAAATGAAAACCATCCAACGAATATGTATAATGTAATATTAATCTATTTTTTATACGATATATCATAAAGTAGGATACACAACTTGTTCCATAATCCATTCTTGATTTATTATTTGTTGATATAGCTAGATAGATTTCCATTCAACTAACATTACCATGGATTTAATCAAGGTAATACCATCATGATAAAATAGGCCTGAGATATCACTTCCTCAATTCAGAAGTGACAAATTATATCTTGATCATTTAACCAATGTCATACCACCAATGATGCACCCAACACAAGCTACCTTTCCAGGACTTCAATGTCATGGTTTTTTCCTTGCATCAAAGTAAAAAATCAAATGGAACACATTGATAATGATGTCATGTCAAGATACCAATACAAATGTTCATAGATAGGAACAACCAATGACACTAGAAACATGTGGTGTTCTTATTGGTGGTCCTTTCCTCATGATATCATCTAATAGAGATCACCAAGTGAAAACTTAAAGAGAATAATTCTCAATTCTTATGATCTCTCAACACCTGATAGTCAAACATCAATGGTTTATAATCAGTATGATGTATATGGACTATATGAAACATGTTTAATATTATTTTCATAGTACCTCGAGTTTCTCATTATAGTCTGAGAACTGCTATAACCTTTTGATAAGAAAAATAATATATAGATATTACCATTTAAATTGCAGGCTAAAAAATATCAACACTATTATGGTAAGAATGCATCATGTATAAATCATTGTATCCATGCTATGGTAATAAAAAGTACTATTCAAGTTAGGTCTAGGGCACCCACTATTGCAACATGGACTATGGTGTGGAGGTAAGTTGTGGTGTATTCCTGGAGAGGCCACCTTAAGTGGAACTATAAATTTGAGGGTAGTTTCAGTGTGGCCTAGTATTGTAGTGTAGTAGGTTTAGAGGTGGCTTCTTGCAACATAGCATAATCCCTTTTTCCAGAGGCTCATGGTGATGGATTTTAACACCTTTGTCGATTTGGGGATAATTGAAACATAGTGAATTGGCTTAACCATAACTTTACACAATTATATAGGATTTATCCATTTACTACGACATTAATTTCATTGGGTAGTTGGTGTAACACCTCGAGATTTTGTGAAATATTTTTTTTCAAATTAATTTAATATTTTCGATATTTATCATTTAATGTAACAATGAAAATAGTTTATATATATCAAAAAACTAAGTTTTACTTACATTATATGAAATACCAAGTTAATCATGCACTACATGCAACATAAAAGTTATATTTCCTTACATTGAACATTGGGGTTAGCTTATGCAAGACTGATTTTTCTCAATGCCTTATGTAACATGCCAAACCAAGTTTTACCAAAAAATAATATATTATTTAAATATTATTATTTAAATATTATTATTTAATACATTAATACTTAACCTTGCCTTTAAGTTAGAGTTTATGAATAGTATTAACTAACTTGTGAAAACCTATGGTTTACACAAGTATAAAATGAATTCATTAGTTACAATGAACTAATTGAATATAAAGGGAATATTTTTATGCTCACAAAGATATTTTATCCAAATAAATAAAATTAATTATAATTAGTGAGTAATAATTAATGTAATATATATATATATATATATTATATATTAAATAAAATATTTTTTATATTCATACAATATATTCGATAGTCATAAAATAAGAACAAACCGAATTCTACACATAAAAACCTATATTTTTATTAAGCCACTTTTATCACCTTTTGATGGTGAACCCATTTTAAATCTAAATTATGTTACTTTTATAAATTTTATAAGTCAAAATAAACTTCATTTTATAAAATTAAACATAAAAATTAGATTAGGGTAAATTTTTTGTATTTTTTTGTGAAGTTTCATTTTTTAATGAATAGGGAAAAATACTAAAATTTAACTAAAAACTGTTTTTTCATAGAATTTATTTATAAGGTTAAATTATATTTTTAATAGATTTTAAAGTTTAATTGTATCAAATATTTATCAATTTATCCAATTTAGTTAATTGGAATCAATTTCACATTGAAATTGGTTATAAAAACATAGAAAACATTTGAATGTTTTTACTTTAAAAACCCACATTGTAGTCCCGTATGTGGGATTAAATTTAAATTAATTTCTACCACTTCTATGATTGGAATTTGAAAAAAATAATTACACATTTGGAATAATAATAATATATAATCTCTAATAAGATCAACTTAGTTTTTGACCAACAATATTAGTGAAGGCAATTAAAATTAATTACAACGATTAAGATTAAATTAAGCTTAATAAGGGACTAAACCCTAAAATTAAGGCACAATATGACCTAAACACTTGTATAAAATCCATTTTATGGACATATTTATAATATATCCTCCATTTTATATACTTTTTAATATTATTGAATCCTCTTTCAATAAAAAAACGTGGGTGGGGTTTCCCTTTTCCAAATTATTACAAGAGTACCACTCCTACACTATAAAAGGCCTCATCACATCCTACTTCCAAACACCTCTCAAGTCACCTAATATAAGAAAATAAATACCCAAATAGATCCCAAATATCCCTTAATTCTTCCTTCAATACTCACTTTGGGCAGAAATCAATCCAAGGAAGTTCTTTGGTGAAAACCAAAAGGAGTTACCCAAAGAAGAGGTAACATCCTCCCTCAAGCTCATTTATCTTATTTTCATTCTCCATCCCCTCCACTCCAATTATTCCATTATTATAAAAAAAATCCTTAATATACTGAGATGTTATTGTGCTAAGTTTTTTACCTATAGATGCACACACTTCCATCTAATGGGTAATGAACATATTGTTTATGTGTACGACGAACTACCACCTCACAAAACAATGATTGTTTATTCTTCCTTTACTACCTCTCATGGTGGTCATTATGATTGAAAATATATTTTTATATAATATTTATGATATTTATAAGGTATTTAATCTTCTTTAAATATTTTACAATATATATCTTTATACTTTCCATCTTGTGTAAATACGATAATTTCGTTTGAGGAAGTGTGGACTATCGCCCCCTCAAAGCGATTTGATTTGTTCACACACTACATAGAATATATTAAGGATGTGTTTAGTGAACTTATATGATATATATGTTATAATAATGATAATGGAATAATGATATATATAAATATAAATATATACTTATATGTAATTTTCTCTCTTTCTTCCAATATGACAATAAAATAGAAACAACATTCATACGTATGTATGGCCTACTGTCTCCATAAATGGTGTATTCCATTTTGAACTTCTACATCCTATAAATAATTATAATACACATATAATTAATATACATGATATCTATATAATTTTTTACATTCTGTAAATCATTATATAAGTATAAGCATGAAAGATAAAACAAATTAAGACACATGCGAAGAACAAAGCAGATATTACCTGAAGTGAAACCTCAACATAGAATTGTTAATAAGTGGGTAATATAAGGTAATTATCAAAAAATATATGGTATTATATATAATAATATTATTCTGTAAAATATTTATAATAAACTTACATTTATTATACAAGAATCTTGTATGAGTATGAAGAGAGTCAAGACACAAGGTAAGGTAATTTCATCTCACTCTTTATTTCCATGAGATACATGACTTATTCACCAATAATTTTTTTGTGTAGTGTATATAATGCCCAAGAATGTATTATATTCCTATTATAATTAAATATATGGGTATTTATATAAACATTTTATGATATTTCTATTATGGGTTTTAAGTTTCAAAAGTCACCAAATCAGTAAAGTTATTTTGTCTCAATTTTTCCTCCTTTGAGACACATGCCATGTTATACACCTATATTATTATATGAGGTGTATAAACTACCTTTGAAATTTTATAAAATTAATATCCTTATTTTCATTATATTTTAAAGCTCCATATAATTTCATTTTCCTACATGGGTAATATGATTCAAAGTTACCATGTGGTAAGAGTTTATTGAAAAAATATCACCATTTATTGAGATTGTTTATGATCACATTTTCATTAATGGAATATTATGATCCATATTACAAGAACACTCATTAATTTTCTTCTCTTCTGGTTATTCTTTATGTATTCATGTATTAGTATCATTTTTTCCACTCTTTGGTACTTAATATAATTAAAAAAAATATTTATAATAAAATATGACCTTACCTCTCTCTTCAGTCAGAAATCTGTGTTTCTTCAAAACCATGCTTTCCAAAAAGGGATTCGAAGAATATTATACTAATATAATATGATCATTGAAATAAATTTTTACCCTTTTTTCTTTTACTAGTTTTTTAAAAGGAACATTCTTGTCACTTTCTAAATGAGACATTTTTATAACCTTTTTACCGTTCAAAAGGAATTTTCTTTTTACCATGTACACCATGTATGAATTTACCCACCATAAATTATTTGAAGCCTTATTTTCATGTTTAAAAGGTTAATTTTTAATAAATTGTTTTTTAAAATATAATTTCAAAGAAATGGTTTTCAAAAGGTTTCAAGCTTCTTTTATAAGTTTTCAAGGAAAAAAGATTTTAAAAAGGTTTTCAAGATCCTTTAAAATTTTTCATTGAAAAAGGATTTAAAATTGTTTTCAATTCATTCTTTATAATTTTTAAAGTTTATTTTAATTAAAATAGTTTTCAAAAGGTTTTACGTTTTAAGAATCATTTTTCAATGGAGAAATGATAATTTCTTCATGAAGTGTTTTTAAAAGACAATTCAAAATTATTTCTCATCTAAGATAACATTTTTCGGTGTTACTCATGCCTTTATGGGGAAATTATATAATGTTTCCATTCATATTCTTTATCTAAATGGTTTACATTTTATGGCATGGTGTTTACAAAATCCTTTTATCTTCCATAGGTTATATGATTATGAAACCCACTTCTTTTCATGGGTTATGATTTGATGAAATTATTATGAAACTGATATATTTTCTACAGGTTAAGATATGATTACATGTTTATGACACCCATTTAATTTCATGGGTTATGATATGATTGTTTATGATTTTTTGGCACATGTATTTATGATTTCATTATGATATGGGTGGGACCTATATCTCCCTCCAATGAATTAGGAAATGATAAATGTTATATGTGCTCAAAGGGTACACAGGAGGACATCCCAAGCTCAAAACAACAGGGTACATCAGAGGGAATCCCAAGCCTGAAACAAGAGGATACATGGGAGGACATCCCAAGCCCGAAACAAGAGGGTACATGGGAGGGAATCCCAAGTCCAAATTAGGTACACAAGTGATTAAACCAAGCCTAACATGTTAAAAAGGTCTTGGTCAGAAGACTTTACATAGGGTTTTTATATGCTTATGTTTCTTCCACAATTCCATGTCTTATTCTTATATTATGATTTCATGGATCATGTTCTTTATTTCATTATGATTCATGTCTTATGAACAACCAATATTTATTCCATGATTCCCATTTATGATCTTTGATATATAGGATATGATCTAATATTTTCATGATCCTATTCTCATACCCTTATGTTCATTATTATGTTTACATATCTCCCTTTTTACCCTTACTGAGCATATGATCTCACCCCTTTTTATGTTTCCTTTCCCCTAGGTTATAAAGATATGTATTATGTTTTATGTGTTTAAGAATAGTACTATTCAAGAAGAACCTAGTGGGAGTTAATGTAGCTCAGTTATGTACTAGTGTTCATGTTTCCAAAGTCACTAGGCTAATATATTCTTTGGGCATCTATTTTTGTAATATTTTAAGTATTCTGCAAATGTAATGTAATGTCTATGTAACTTAAAATCGGTTCATTATAGTTGGTCTGAGGCTCATTTTATAATAATACCTTTTCTTTATTCATGGTTTGGGGTAAAACCTTATTTACTATAGAGTAGTTAGGGGCGTTTCATCATGGTCCCTTTAAAAATATGCTAGTTATAAATTACAAAACTCATTTGAAACTCATAACTATCCCAACTTTTCTATTGACTCTTGGGTAACCTGGGTGAATCCTTAGGAGGTATTTCAAACCCCTTTTGTTTTATTTGATTCCTAAATTAAGGATATTAATTCTTTGAAATATAGGGAGAGTTCCATTTCCTTCCTTTCTCTTTACCTTATCACTTTTATTCTAGAGAAGTATGTGGTTGTGTGAATTTATTGTTTAGGAGGTGTCATGGAAAGATATTGAAATTGGATTTTTTAGGTTTCTTGGTATGATATTGGTCTTTTAATAATATTATTCTTTCTTAGATCTTACGTAGTGATTCAGAAACCCTTGATTGATGTAGGGGATCTGATATCTCTCCTTTATTTTTTTTGTAATTGTAAAATTAACATGCCTTTTTGTCTTTTATGTGGATGGTTAGAATTGACATAACAAGAAAATAAACCATAATTACATGATATTGAAGGGGAAGAGGTTATTCCATACGTGTTTACTAGTTTTCATGATATTGTTAGCATTATAAATACTCTTAAACTTGTTTCTACTATGATTTCCTTGATGTTACAATTATGATATGTGTGTCATTGTTGTGATGTTATTGATGAGATCACCATTTATAAAAGGTTAATCAATTGGATATGGAAATGAATTGTTTGTGGGTAAATTTGGAAATTTTGTGAAAGCACCTATGTAATAGATGATGAAAAAATGAAAAATACCTCTTTAAATGGATATTATGGAAGTGGATTAAACTAAAATACATCGATACAAGTTTCTAGAATGCTTGTTATTAATTTTCTTGATTATGTGGTTATCTGTGGGGGTTTGTGCAGTGATGGTGGTTGTAGGTTCAAATGCAGAACATGTTGTGAAGTGGGGATATAGTTGGTTTTCTTGGGAAATATTTTGGGATTACATCTTAGATTTTTCCAGTTTTTGGGTGGGAACTAACCCTTGGTTAAGTTTTCCAACAATAATATATATCACTCATCCATAGGAATGGATCCATTTGAGGTATTGTATGGACAACCATTTTGGTCTCCATTGTGCTGGACTGATGTTGGGGAGTTAGTAGTCCTTGGTCAAAATGAGGTGTTAAGTATGATGGAGAAGATCAAGAAAGTTTGGGAATAGATGAAAGAAACACATGACTACTAGAAGGCTTGTGCTAATCATAGGTAGAGACACTTGGAATTTGAGGCTGAAAACCATGTGTTCTTGAGGGATTCCATTCATCGAGGGTAGTAGAGGTTTGCTCGAGGGGGTAATCTCGTTCCCTTGTTTTCAGACCTATTAAGATGTTAGATCATGTTGTAAAGGTGGAGTATCAGTTATTAGTTCCACCATGGTTAGAAAAGATCCACAATATCTTCCATGTGTCCTAGCATCCTTGGTATCTTTATGATGATTCTCGTGTCATTAACTAGGGAGTTTTTGATATTGAGGATTATATGATGTTCATGGAGTGGTTGATTGAGATCTAGGATCATCAAGAAATGGTTTTTTGTGTGTTTCATTCCCTTAGTTTGTGTGCTGTGGAGGCATAGCAGTTTGGAAGAGAATACTTGTGAGTGTGAGACACATATGTGGGCTCAACACCCTAGGTTGTTTTTAATTTCACATTGTTATTATATTTTTATTTGGTGATTTATTTCTTAAATTATTATTGATTTATGAGTTCTCTTTAATCCCCTTGTTGGTCATGTTTGATTGGTGGTCATGTTTCAGATGTAATGAGATTCATGAGAGGTATCTCATGGGATGGTTGTTTGGAATTTTCTCCTTCTTCCCTCATTTATAGGTTTTATTTTGATTCTTGAGGAATATAATAATTTAATAGTTATATAATGTAATGGATCGAATATCCTGGCACCTTACTTTTCATGGGTTTAGGTTATAGAGGCACTGAGAAGAGTTTTAAGGAAGGATCATAGGAGTTTGAGAAGAAGTTTTAGTTGGGAAGTATATTAAAACACGAATGCTTCTATTATGTTGTAGGGGGGTCCTATATAAGGGTGATTCAAGATTTTCATAAGGGTCACTTAGATTCAATTGGTTTTTATAAGGGTATATTTATGGTGTGGAGCTATGGGTTGCATCATATGGGGGGAGATTTTGTAAGGGTATGATAATTTTGATTTGTAGAAGGGTAAAGGTCATAAGGGTCATCCCTATCTCACTTAAGGTTAGATCCTAGGTTTTATGGTGCAGTGGATGTATTATAGTGTGGCGAAGGGTAAGAGGAGTTTCAAATATGGCAAGGAGTCCTGGAGAGTCTAGTTTTAGTGGTTCTGTGAATCATAAGTGAGTTTCAACATGACCTGGTGTTGTGGCATAGTAGGTCTGGAGGTTGGATTCTTATGTAATAGTAGAATACCTTGTGGTGTAGAGGCTTGGGGTGATGTATTTTTATATCTCTATTTATTTTGGGGTAGTTGTGGCATGTTTCATGGGTTTCACCACAACCTTACCTGGGTATATAGGATATTCCCATTGACTAGAACATGGGGTTTGAAGGGGATTTATGGCATATCACCTTGTCTTGAATCATGGGTTGGGGTAAAACCCTATTAACTATGGTGTGTCTAGGGGTGTTACGTCATGGTCTCTTTAAAAATATTCTTGGTATACATTACGAAACCCCTTTGAAACTCATCACCCTATTAACTTTTCTCTCGACTCTTGGGGTGACCTAGGTGCATCCTTGGGAGGAATTTCAACCCCTTTTAAGGGATTTGATTCCCAAATTTAAGAGATTGATTCTTGGTAATTTAAGGTGAGTTCTCTTCCATTTCATTCTCTTTTCCTTTGCATTCTTTTTTTTGAAGAAGGATATGGTTGTGGGAATTACTGGTTCAAGTGGTGTTGTTTCAAGAGAATGATGGGGGACATTGTGCTTTATGTTGTTAAGGGTTTCTTAGTGTGATATTGGTCTTATGGCCATATTCTTCTTTCTTGGATATTGTGAATTGATTCAGGATGCCTTGATTGGGTTAGGGGATCCAAAATCTCTCCTTCATTTCTATGAAATTGTCAAATTATCATTCCTTTTTCCCCTTTGGGTATATGGTGAGAATTGACATAAAAAGATAATAAACTATAAATAAAATAATTTGAAGGGGAAGGGGTGATTCTACATGTGTTCACTAGTTTTCATGATATCATTAATGTTGGATCTACTATTGAACTTGTTTCTATTGTGATTTATTTGATGTTATTGTTTTATTATGTGTGTTATTATTGTGATGTTATTTATGGGATCACCATTTACAAAATGTTAAGCACTTAAACATTGAAATAAAGCAATTGTGTGTAAATATGGAATTTCTATAAAATCTCATATGTAAGATATAATGAAATAATACAAAAGATCTATTTAAATAGAAAATTTAAAATTTAATGAAGATGAAATATTCTAATACATTTTTTTGGAATTATTGCTTTTATCATGTGTAATTTTGTGGTTATTTTTTGGGGTTTATGTGGTGATGGTGGTGGTTGGTTTGGATTCAGATCATCTTGGGAAGAAGGGTTGTAATTGGTTAGCATTGGATATGTTATGGGTTGGTTTGTGGTGGTTGATTGATACTTGGTGTTGTGCGATGGTTGGGTTAATGTGATGAATTTGGCATGGGATGTGATGGTTGATATTGTGAGGATATAGGGTTTTTTTTGATGGTGTGTTGTTATAGTTTCCTGGTATTTATGTAATATCCATGGTAATGATGAACTTGTAATGGAGTGGGATGAAAATGGTTTTGAAATGGAAAGCCATAAACATTGGATGTGTTCGGAAATGGATTTTCATTAAATATAGGATCAGATAGATAAATAAATGGAACTTGGTTGGTAATTAGTAAATCTATAAATGTTTTATTCTATGAATAAAGAAGGTATCATGGGATATTTTATGGTTGTTTTGTGTAGTGATTTGAATTATAGAGGTGGCAGCAGTTGGTGGTGGATGTTACAGGGTGTTATGGCAGTGTTATGAGATGTTATAGGTTTGTTTAATGTGAACCCATAGGTAAGGATTTTAATTGACTATTATACTTATATTTTCATAAGTTTTCTATATACAAGCAACCAAATTTGAGTATTTAATACCAAAACCTAAAGTTTTTGTGTTCCTAGTGCTTTCCCCAACATCCAGGTTGGAGAGGATGGATGAATGACTACCCCATCTTATCCACTCTCCCTTTAGCTATGGTGTCTTGTGATGATGTCTTAGTTGGTGGAGATTCCTAGTGATGATGAATTAGTAGGTTTTGATTCCTGTAGATGATGACTCCTTTAGTGGTGATTCCCAGATATGATAGATAGTTAGCGGCGATGCCTACAGATGAAATCTTAGTTAGTGGTGATGCCCTGAGATGATAGATTATCAGTTGGTGTTGGTACACACAGTGTAAGGGTGTTGAGGTATAAGCATGGTAATATGAGGGCACAAAGTTTATTTCCTTCATGTTCATGATACCCTAATTCCCTAGACCAATGGTTGGATTATATAGAAGGGATAGGAGAACATGATGTTTGATGTTGGGATGTGAGAGTGGAAAAATAGTCCTATAATATTATTTTACTATATTGGATGTGTTGTTTGGTTATTGGGCCTTGGTGAGGTTTACTTTGACTAGTTGACCTACTATAGGTGCGTGTTAGTTATGTTTATTCACTAGAGAATTAGAATGATCATTCCACATTTGCATGAGATACCTTGAGTATGATCCTATTGAGTATACATGTTATGATCATCCCTATTTTATAAACTCCATTTCAAGTTTTTAGGGGGTTTTGAAGACTGAGTTGGACATCACTAACTCATATATCAGAGTTTCTATAGAGTTTATTCCTTAAGATTTCCCTTATTACTATTTTTATTTTAGATAATTTTATTTTTATTTCTTGAGATGCATTTTGGGATGATGGTTATTTTAGATTTATAACATGTCATTTATTGGTTGTTTTTATCATGTTCATAGGTTTTTATGGGTAATATTTCCCATTTTGTGTTTTATACCCTCGATGATATTCTCTAACTCAGGGCCTATTAGAGGTAAGATTCGAAGTTCACTCCCTCTCTTCATCACTAGATTGGGAGGGGTACAAATGGAGGTGTGGGTCGTGACAATCGGGGTATCATTATCATCACTTTATTGAACCAAAACATTTGATCTGCACTACCTATGTCATGTTCACCACCGAATGTAATGACTACATATGGACATTGTTGGGATTATGAAGCCTCTTCAAGGATTCATATTCAGTTCACCAGAATGAGACAACAATAGTAGAATTTCAGTGGTGCTATTTTGATAGGGAGGAAGTTCCAATGAGTTTTTTTAGTTTAGAAGAATATGGATCATAAAGTAGTTTCAGTTGTTCAAATGATAGTGATGTTATTGGTTTACCAATTATTGTCATTAATTTTAAATATTTCTATTGGATATCAGTGGTTATGGTTGTAAATTTATGGAGGACTATAAAAGTAGGAGGTCAGTGCAACCACGTGACCAATTGGACCCTACTATATATATATGGTGGGACCACCTACTGATGTGTAACTTAATTACTTACTAAGATTGGTCCACATGGATGAAAAGTCACCTATTTTAATCTTTGTACTTCTGAAGAAATATACTTTAACTGTGTTCTTCAAAGACCATAAGATGAAAGTCTAAACCACGTAAATCCAAAAGTGTTCTTTACTTTACCTTATTCATTTTTCTTGTTTGTATTCTAGTGTATGTGTCTTTGGAAGGCCTTGTTCATGGTTCTATGGGGTTAACTTTTCTTCTTAAGTTCTATAAATACAATTCTATTAGATTTTTCATGTCCATTGATCATGAATTATAGAGGCTAAATATATTATATATTCAAGATATTGGTTCCAATGGTTTAATAGATAAGGATTTCATGGTTTTTCACCTGTCAATTTTTCTATATCTCCCAAACAATTGGTATTAAAGCATGGTTCAAGACAGACTCAACATACTCAAGTATCTTCATTTCTTTTATTACATGATGCTATTTGATGTAGTTTGAGTTAATTCATTAATGTAATGGAATCAAAATATGTCAATATCATGGTTGATAAGTTTAACAGAAAGGACTTTAGCTTCTGTAGGATTTAGATGGAAGATTATCCCATGGAAAAGTACCTAGATGTTTTATTAAATGGATTCAAATAAGAGAATATGAAGAAAGATTAATGTTAATGGATTGATTGTAAGGAACTCATATTGTTTTATATATCATTTTAAATGAATGTTTTTTTAATATTTGGGAGAAGAAAACAATTGTAAAAATGATGATAGCCCTACGAACATGTATTGAAATTTGATGACTTTAAAAATGTGTTTATGATGTATAGGTTGGCCAACATGATATTGTTATAATATAGACAAATTTTAGACCATGTTAATGATTTTAACATGATTTGGAGTCAATTAAATTTAGTTAAAGTAACTTTTATAGATGACATTTGGGCACTGCTTTTGCTGTCATCGTTAAAGAGAGTTGGGAGGTGATGGTTACCACTATTAGAAATTATACTGGAAAAAAACTTAGCATTTGAGGATGTTAGGAACTTAATATTGAATGAAGATATCAAATATAGGGAAGTCCAGGAACTTATTAGAAATTTATTAAATAAATAAGTTAGAGTATAACCACCCAACCAAAATATGAGTCAAAGGAAAGAAAATAAGTTTGGGGATGAGAGTAGGACTAATTCTACCAAACCTAGACCTGATTGTTTGAAATATGGTAAGAGGGGGTATCTAAAGAAATATTTCAAAGATTATAGTGTGGGTTCCATAAGAACAATTTTTTAAAGTTTTAGTTCTTTAAATTTATCAGAATAAAATAGAAACTTTCTATTAAGTGATAATGTTTTGATTGAATAATAGGTGGTTGATTCTAGAGCATAATTCCATTCCACATCAAAGGAGTTCATTGAGATTTATGTATCCATAATATTTTTAAAGGTACACTTGGTGTAATGAACCAAACTTTTTTAAACGAGGTTACCTTTTTCAATGATTAAATATCTCATCAATTAATGAAGTTATAGAAAACACATGCACTACTTTGGTTATTTTGAACTGTTATATGGTCTGTCAAATTTAAAAGACCATTAAAAATAATAATTTTTGATAGTATAACCATTTAATAGTGATCGTTTAACAAGTATATATAAAGGGTTGTGATAAATTCCTATTTACACAAACAAAAGAAGTGATTGACTTGACAAGAAGGATTGTACCCTATAAAGCCAATTTATCGGAGCTTATGAGGGAGATAACATCCATAGGATTTTCCCTTGATCAATCCCAAGTTAAGATTCAAAAAATAAATAATTAATGAAACCATTTATGAGATAAGTTCAAGCTTATAGATATCATGGTCCAAACCATGTACGTCGAACCACCCCAAGAAAATATCATCATCACACACCTTACCCTTAGGGCATTCACTAGTGTAATAAAGAGATATGTATATAGACAATAATAATATTAATTTTTATATTGTTATATTTAATAAAATAATTATTATATTTATACCTTATTATTATTATTTCTTTTAATGATTAGATAATGATTTTGATAAAAATTAGATTTTGATGTGATGAAACAAAAATTGTATTTTTGGAAAATGTATAGTTTCAATCAAGACACTCTATTTTAATGATTTCGAGGATTTTTGAAATAAATGATATTTTAATAAAATATTATTATTAGATAATTTTTATTAAATATAAATGATAATATAATTTTACAAATTAAAAATAATAATAAGAGTTAGAAAACTGTTATTGTGAAAAAACTCTGTATTTTTTTAATAAATGTGGTTTTTTATTTAAAAGTATAAATTATCATACTTAGAGAATTATTTTTTTAAAATAAATATTATCTTTAGAATCATCACGTTGAAATTATCCAATGGTTATTTTTTCATAATTTTTTGTGACAGTCGAATTTTTGGATCAAAATTAAATATGGAATAAATATACGGTGTGTATTATGACATCATAATGACCCAAAGGCGATGTAATATATTCCATAAAATGTATCCATCAACAAATATATATTTACAATTTAAAATAATGTGTTTTTTAGGTTATTTGATTAATTTTATAAACCCTTACTGAATCCTTCAAAACCTATATTATATTTTAAGGTTTTAAAATCAATTCTTCGTAAATCTGACTCACTTTCACATCACCAACAATATTATTTTAATTATTTCGGTTCTTAAACTTGTAAAATAATTAAAACAACTTCTAATTGGAAGAAACCATGTGAAAAAACCATATTAAGGTTTATAGTTTTGATTACTTTATCATATAGATTCTAAAAGCTAAGTTTAGAAATTAATAAAGAATACTCATCTCTTTTGCTATATAAACTCACCCAAAACCCCATTCATATTCACTCAAAAATCTTGTAGAATGACTATAATATGACCTTACCTCTCTAGATCCCTCCCAAGTTACCCTAACCTATTAAGAAGATCATCTCAAGCTTTTGGAAACACCATCTCAAGGTAAGGGATCCTCTCCTCCTCTTTATTCAAGCACCTCATTTAGTTATGCCATTTTTTCTAATTTTTCATGTTGAAATATGATCTATGTAATGGTTCATGCCTTCCTGACCTTCTATTTTTTTGGGTTTTGGTGTTGTAAGTTCTTGGATGTGGTCTACATTGGGCCTAAAAGAGTTTGACTGTTAAATACTGGAAGCATGGTGAATACATGACGTGTAAAGATTACAAGCTATGTAAGTATGGTTCAAAAATTGTGAAGATAGGTTCATGGGGTGTTACACGATGTGTATATTTTTTAGATTAAATAATAAAATGGAAAAAAAATTCTATTAAATATATAATTTTTGGAAACCTGTGACTTACACATTGTGCAAGTATTACATAATGTGAAAATGCCCAAATTCTAGGTTTTAAATACTTTTCTCGGCCAAATTTTCTTTCATTCTCCCACATACCTTCTCTCTTATTTTGGAAGATCCCTAAGTTCCCCCAAGAAGTTTTTCACGCCCTATTCCTCCCTCTTTTATATGTTGGTTCCAGTGATTTTTCGTTGGAAATTTGTGGTATGCCCTTCCTTATTCTTGGTTAGTTTCCTCTTTCTCTTCTTTAGAGTTTCAATTAAATGGTGAAGTTTAGTTTGGGTTGTGTGTTGGATTTCATTTTAACGGTATTTGGGTGTGGTTTAGGTTGATTTTCATTTTCTCATGGGGTGGCTTTGGTTTTTGAGCATTCTTCTTCACCTTACAGTGCACACTGTGTCAATAAAGCTTCTTTGAGGTAGGGAGTCCCTCATCTCTCTTTATTGTGCATCATATAGGAGCAGTTTTATTATATATGTTTTATTGTTGTGATACCATAATTCAATATATAGAATTGTTTAAATTTAAATTGAAAGGGTAAATGGGTTTGAATTTCATGTTTTTACAGCTTTTTTATTATTTTGATGTTTTGGATTGTATGGGCTTGATGCCCCACCAAAAATTGTGTTTGCTGTGGGATATTTTTTTTGCATTGGATAATATGTGTTGTGACTGCTACATTTTTTGTGATTTTTTGATATCAACCTAAAATGTAAATGTACTAACCAATTATATTTGGATGATGAAATGGTTTCCCCAAGATCATGGTTTGTTCGATAATACCCCTAAAATAAAGTGGAATGTGATAAAAGACCCTTGTAAATTTGTAAAATGATATTAATGTGTTTTAGTGTGTGGTCATGCTTGTGGGGTGATGATGTGCGACTAATGTGTGGTTGGGTCATGTGGGGATGATGGTTTGTTTGGTCGTTCTTTTGGGGAAGTGAGGTGTTTTGTTTTGTCATATTTTATAGTGGTTAGGTAATGGTTTGTTTGAACATTCTTTTGGGGTGACGAGGTGGTTGTGTGATGGGGATGATGATCTATATGTGATACGTGTCTTCTTTGTTCTAGATTCTCAAGTAGTGATGAAATAAATGACTTATTCAATAATGATTAAAATTACACGAGTTAGTTTGGTTAATGTGTTGGAAATGTATGATGAATAATTGCAGTATGGTTTTTGTGATTAAATGTGGTCAATGCTAAATAATGAAAATAATGGAATGATTAAATGAAATTGGTTCGAAATGTGAAATGGGGCTTGTGGATTTTTGTTTGGTGGTATACATTTAGAGGTGGAAGAAAAAGTGGCGATGTTGGTTAGTTTTTTGTTATGAACCCATAGGTTGGGCTTGTGGGTGGATATATATATATATACCTTTATATTCCTTTTTATTTCTATATTCAACCCACCCATGTCGAGCATAACGTGCCGACACCCGTTTAGTCACACTATGGGTGTTTTTACTAACATCTGGTGAGGAGGATGGATGGATGGGTCCCCTCTCTTTCTCACTCTCTCTTCCATGTGAGGTAGGTATTACACAGGCTGTGATGGATAGAGGTCTGTTAGTGTATTAGGTGGTGGTTGTGATAGCTCAGGTGTTTTCGGGAAAGATGTGACAAACCAGGTGTTTCTAGGTGAGATGTAATTGTGCTTGTGGGGTGGTGGCCTAGGTTTCTTCAGGTGAGATGTGATATGACTATGCTTATGGGGAAATTTATAGTGGGGGTTGTGTATGGTAGGAGGAGGACACGAGGTTAATGTCTTACATGTTCATTATACCCTACTACTTTGGTTATGGAAGGGGTTGTGTTGTGGCCCAAGTGCTTTTGGGTGAGATGTTATGCAATCGTGCTTGTGGGGCGGTGAGCCTAGGTGTCTATGGGCGAGATGTGTTGTGATCATGCTTGTGGCGTGGTGTGGTATACAAAAGAGATGGGAGCACCAAGAAATACAACGTTGGAGTGTGAATGAGGCATACCATTGGGAAATTGGTGTGGGTTATCTTCATCAATGTGATTCTTATTATATTATATTACTTGGATTATGTTATTTGGTGAGCACACCATAGTGAGGTTGGGGTGGATATTTGACCTTTTTAGGTGTTGTTAGTTTTTTTTGTTTTCTCATGGGTGAATTAGTATGCTTCTTTCACATGTGCACAAGAGACTTTGGTTTTTCTATTGAGTATACTTGTATTCTCACCCTATGTATATAAACTATTTTTAGGTTTCCAAGAGTATCACATGGACTATGATAGAAATTACTAGCTCGAACCTTTGGATAGATATTGTATTGCTGCTTTAGATTTTCTTTTGGGTATTTACTTTTGGATACTTTTACTTGTATTAGTTTTATTTAAACATGCATTTGGGATGGTTTTAGATTTCTTTTGTATTATTTCATGGAGTTTATTATGGATGATTCATCTTATATCTCGATCCTATTTACATTATAGAGGGTAATTCCACCCATACATGACATTTTTATACCTTCAGTACTAGTCACCAACTCAGGGCCTACTAGAGGTGGGACTCGGGGGGGGGGGGGGTCATTATCTCTCCCCCATAATTGTGGTATATTTGGAGGGAGGGGGTCATGATTGAGTGGTATCAACGGATTGGTTTATAGATAGGATGGAATTTGGAGTTAGACATAGTGAGGATTGCATGGGTTTGTATGGAAACAGTTTCAGTTGACCTTGGTGTATGACATAGTTTAGGGAGACTGGCTAGGACATGAGATTTTAGGCCCTCCCATGATCCAGTGTGCGGACTCTAATATTATTGAACAACCAAGTGATTTGGACCTTCTTTCATGGTAGATACCTAGGAGAGGTACATACATCATGTGACTTTTGTTCTTGTTTGAATTTGGTTTGTTTTTGTTAGGTTAAAATAAATAAATAAAATTAAAATTATTCTTAATAAAATTTCATACTACCTGGTATTAGGAAATATTTGTTTCTTCCCTCATATATGGATCTTGTTCGTCATTCATGTGTGGCTCAGGAAATTTAGGTTCAGCAAGCCGATCTATTTGATCATCGTAGGACTGATCCAACAGAGGAGGATAAGGATTGGCAGAGGGTGTTTCATGATTTATAGTGGTATAATTTAGGAAAGTATGAGGGAATTGTTTAATATGTGGAGATAGAGAGCTATTTAGAGGATCTAGAGATCGTTTTTAGTTTGATCCAGGCCTCGGTGGGATATTGGGTTTCTTTGGTAGTCAGTTAGATGCAGAGAGATACATGTTAGTGGTAGACACTGTATCTAGGAGAGCAAGAGATAGATGTTTTTTGGGTCTACTTCCAAAAGTAGTTACAGGCACAATTCCTTTCATCGACTATGAAGGCAGTGAAGAGGAAGGAGCTTCTTTATCTTCAGTAGGGGAGTATGTCAGTGAAGGAGCTGGGAATCAAGTTCAAGGACCTTCTTTGTTTTTTACTATATCTTTTTCTAGATGAGGAGTATCATGTGTGATGTCCTGAGGAGGCACTTTGTCCTTCTATCCAATATTTAGTTACTCCTTTTACATTAACAATGTGTCTAGAGGTTCAGAAGAAGGTATAGGTAATCAAGAAGATACACTTGTGAGTATGTTTACCGTAAGAGGGGAACCAATATGGTTTCTCAAGGGGAAGATTTTTAAGTGGTAGGTATCATGTGCTAGGACCTTCAAGTTTTCGACCACTGGGGAGTTAACCACAGTAGATTCCTTTATAGAATTCTAAGTCCACTTTTTTCAATGATTTTCCTAGGGCCTTTGCACCAATATTTTTTAGTTGTGGGCTTTGTATCCATTTCTAGAACCTATGACCAGTGGCTCCCCAAGCTCATTTTGCTGGAGGTGGATAGGTTTAGTGCCAATATCAATAGTAGTTGTCAGTGTGACCATTTTAGCAGTAGGGGTAGATGGATTATACTCTACTGAGGGGATATGGAGAAAGTATAGGCCGAACTTAGGATGTTCCTTATATAAAGGTACCTCGACCTGAGCATGGTTGTAGAGGTGGTCATCATCAGAGAGGTAGATAAGCTAGGTGTGATCAGTTACACATAGTGGAGGCAGTAGTTCCAGAGGGGCCAGTGATCCTCATATGTACAATAAATTTTTTTAGTACTCTTGTTTGTGCCTTGTTTGATTCAGGATAATCTCACTCCTTTATTTCACCCACTCTAGACTATGCTCTGGTACTAGACGTAGAGAGGCTTTATATGTCCTTGGTGTCGATTATGCTAGTCGAAGGCTAAACCAACTTATTTGATGTGTGCTGAGGGTGTATACTGATGATGGGGTCACATCAATCCCATGGGGATATTTTCTTGCAACAGATGAAACCATAAAATGTTATCCTTACCATCGAATGTTTTTATTTTCTATTTTCTATTATCGACTTCTTCCATAGGTGAGTCATTTTATTGTATGTGGATGGATAGCATGTGGTTTTTGTTAGAAATAGGGGTTTTCGGGTGGGTAGTCAGTGTATAGATCCCCTTCTCTCTTTGTTGGTTGAGTTTTCCATGGAAACAATAGAGATGGGGATATTAAAGGTTCCTAGGGTCATTGGGGAATTCATGGATGTTTTCTTAGAGGTGTTTGTGATGCTACCCCCTTAATGTGATGTTGAGTTTGGGATAGACTTGTAGCCCAATGCTTCTCCAATTTTGATATCTCATTATCATATGGAACCTACCGAGTTATAGGATTTGAAGATCCATATAGATGATCTGATGCAGAAGGGTTTTATCTAGCCTAGTATGTCATCATGGAGTACTCTAGTACTGTTCTCTAGGAATGTAGATGGTAGTCTAAGGTTGTGTATAGACTACTGAAGGTTGAATCAAGAGATAATCAAGAACTATTACCCTCTCCCAAGGATATAAGATCTTTTCAACCAAATGAGAGGGGTGAGTTGGTTTTTTAAGATCTATCAATGGTCTGGATATCACCAGTTTAGGGGAAAAGAGGTTGATATCCCAAAGACTACCTTCAGATTTAGGTATGGGAACTTCAAGTTTACAACCATTCCATTTGGTGTTACAAACACACCATCCATCTTCACAAGGCTTATTAACTCCATGTTTCATGATTTCTTAGACCATTTCATCTTCGTATTCATCGATGATATCTTGATATACTCGAAGTTAGAGGAGTAGCATGCTGATCATCTCATAACATTCTTGAAGGTTCTTCAATGCCACCAACTCAATGTAAAGTTGTCCAAGTTTTAGTTTTAGAAACGATAGGTTCATTTCCTCAACCATGTGGTGTCTTATTAGGGTGTGGTAGTAGACCTATCAAAGGTTGAGGCAGTTGTTTCTTGAGAAGCACCTAATAACGTGATATATGTTCATAGTTTTCTTATCTTATAGGATATTATAATATATTTTTTAGCTAATTTATCTTGAGTTTCATCCCTATTGATAGATTTTACTAGGAAGGAACAAGATTTTGTATGGACTGATCAATGCGGGGAAGCGTTTAGTTACTAGAAGGGAAATTTGTTTAGTGATCCAGTGCTTCAATTTTATGAGGAGGGGGAAATGTTTGAGGTGTTTTGTGATGATTCCCATATGGAATTGGGATGCATTTTAATGAGACAATGGGAATTGATCTCTTATGGGTCTAGGCAGTTACATCCCCATGAGTGTAACTATGCCACCCATGATCTGGAGTAGCAGTGGTTGTATTTTCATTGAAGTTGTGATGAAATTACCTCATTGGGGAGCACTTTGTGGAATTCACATGTCACAACCCATCCCCATAATGTGTACCCCTCCTAGATAGGCAATTGGAGAATAGAGATAGTGAAACCCAAGTCCCACCCCCAGTAGGTCCAAGGTTGGCGACTAGCACCGAGGGTATAATAAATACATATATGAGAGGCATTACCCTCTAAGAAAACACATGAAAAAAAGAGATAATATAGACACCAACAAACTCCCTCTCAGACTCAAATATAAAATAAAACCCAAAGTTCACATATGTAATGACATGAAATAACTACTACAACTGCTTGTAAAAACTACAAGTACCAAAAGAAAAGTAAGGATGATAGCGAACACAAATCCTAAATAGCTCCTACTAAACGCCAAGCTATTAGTAACCAACCCAATCTCTAACATACTCCAATTTACCTGAAAAATAGTTTATATATACATAGGATGAGTATAAAAATAACTTAGTAGGATACTCCCTAGATCCTCTTGTGTAAAAAGAAAAGAAGTCATGCTAGAACATAATGAACAAAAAGTGAAACTAACTCATCACCTAAATAGGTAGACTAAGTTCTTAGCCTCACCATGACTACTCTCACTAAGTATCACATGCAAGAAAATATAATATAATAAAGAATATCAAGGGTACCCCACTACCACTTCCCCACTAGTTTCCCACTCTGCCCCAACATCACATGTCCTAAGCATCTCTCTCTAAAAAGGCTAGCCCATAGACCCCTGGATGAAGCACCACAATGTGAACCTCGTGCAACACACCACAATGTGAATGTCGTGCAACACACCACCATGTTCATGTAACCAAAAGTAACAAGGTAGTTTCTGGGATCCACCACAACCCATATAATGTGTATCATACTTCAAGTATTATACCTCAATCTATCACAACCCATATACTGAGTAAGGAACCTCAATACATCACAACCTATACACATTATACCTATAATAGTTCTTAGGAAACTATATCTAGAATACATGTCTGTGAAATAACCACAATCCATTACAACCCTCTACACACATATATGGGGAAAACTAACCATCATGAATACCAACATAAGTAACTAATAATAGAAGAGAGTGGGACCAAAGGGGGTAGTAATCCATCCATCCTCCCACCGGGATGTTGGGGAAAACACCCCCCAGGGCACAGAATCCTCGGGGTGTTAGTCTCCCTAACCGATAGTGTGGAGTATCATATAAAAACCCAAAAGTAAATGATATAATATACATCAAAACCACACTATGTGCATAACCTAGTATCAAACTCAACTGCAGATAACGTCTTACGGATTCATAGCTTCCACTGCTAAGACCATATATCCTATAAGTACACAACCATTTAAAGATCTACATTAAATTATTTTATTCCTTTTTTTTCAGTTTCAATTTAATTAAATTAATTATTTAAACATTAATTAACCATTAAAATTTTCCAAATTACATTTCATTACCATTACAATAAAGTTTTATTCCCTATGGGAATAAGCAAACAAAGTCCATGACTTCTCAAAATCATAACCTCATCATTGCATCCCAGCAAGCTTCAACCCTATGGGTTAAAATTTTATTCATTTTTTAAAATAATTACATTCAATATTACCATTTATTCTAGGAAAACATCCTAAGATACCAAACAATGTATAAAACTAAGTAAATTCATCTACCTTAAGTAGTGGAGAATGGAAAGTAGATAAACAAACAACCCGACCCCCAGCCAAACAACATATTCAAACAAGCATCCAACTTTTATATCAACAGGTAAGCAAAACTTCAACCCATTATATCACAAATAAAAAATTGGGTTTATCTATCTCTAGGTTTTTGACAATGATCTCTAAAAGAACTGTTGAAACCCTTTTTCTCAGCACTAGAAAAAGCACTGTGAAAGGGGGTATTTAACAACACTATTTTTAGCACTGTTAAAGGGGGTCTTTGACAATGCTAAAAAAAGAACTATTAAATGAACCCTTTATTAGCACCTGTAAAAAATAACTAATAAAGCCCCCCATTATCATCACTAGTAAAAAAGTGATGATAAAATGGGAATTTATCAGTGCTTCTAAAAAAGAACTAATAAAGGGGGTCTTTATCAATGCTTCTAAAAAAGCGATGATAAAGGGGGGACTTTATTAGTGCTTCTAAAAAATAACTAATAAAAGGGTGGTCTTTATAAATTATTTTTTAGAAGTGCTGATAAACCCCCCCCCCATTATTAGTATTTTTTTACTAGCACTGATAAAGGGTATATTTCAAAAAAAAATATTTCATTAACGGACACCCATATCAAAAGTTATGGCCATTTAGAAGAATTATAGGACTTTTTTGGACTCAATATAGGTGATAAAGTTTCTTGTGGGCCACTAAGACATAGATATCATCACAAGATTCTATTTGGTATGTGGTAGAGGAAAAATAGACACTCAGTTTAGAAGTTATGGCTGTTTGAAAGGCTGTTGAATGTGAAAAAAACCCTTAAAACCCATAAAACCCCTAAAAACCCTAAAAAGATCATAACTTTGATTTGTGAGTCCATTTAAACTCCACAAACAATCAAATAAAAGATTATGAAGTGAGATAAAACCACATGATATTTAAATCATGTGATAATCAAAAAAATATTATATATTATAGTTTCAAAAAGTCAGAAATCAAACTCAAACTTCAAACGACCATAACTTTTGATCCGATTGTCTGTTTGGGATATACCACATAGAAAATTGAATCATGAAATGAGATATACGAAAAAGGGTCTCAGACTGAGTTCTATGATATTTTCTGATTTTTCAACGTCATAAAGGACCAGAAGGTCTCCAAAACCAAGTTTTTTATCACCGACCCCAGTTTCTTAAAATTCAAACGGTTATAACTTTTGATCTGGGTGTCCATTCAGCATGTAATGAATATCATATCGATGATAATTTCATGATATTCTATTTTAATTGTTGTGGATATAAAATGGACTCTTAGATTATACATTATGGTCATTTCATAGTTTTAGCAGTTTTAGGGTTTTCAGAGTTTCTTAACGTTTTTATGTGTTTTAAGGGTTTTAGAGTTAATATCCATTTTAATATATATATATATATATATATAAATATGTATTTAAAAAATATATATTTAACTATATATATAAAAATATAAAATTATATAAATATATGGACAACAAAATATAACAAAATATAAAAACATATATAGATATATGAAAAAATGTAAAGCAAAATAGTATTGGGGAGGGGAAAAGGTGTTGGTGTATAAACTGGAGGCCTCAGGTTTGAAACTCACTGGAGGCATGGTTGAACTCTAGGGTTATTATCTAAAGCACTAATTAAGGGGTGGGGTAAGCACTGGTAAAGTGGGTGGGGGTGGGGGGAAGTTCTAATAAAAGGGGAGTGGGGCATGAAAAAAATTATACCCTTTATCAATGAGGCCTTTATCAGTTATTTTTTAGCATCGTTAAAGGAAGCCTTTAACAGCAATAAAAAAAGTGCTGATAAATATGGCCTTTAACAATACTAAAAAATGTGTTGATAAATCCCCCTTTTGTCAGTGCTAAAAAAAGCGTTGTTAACGACTACTTTTAATAGCGTTATTAAAGGGGGGATTTATTAGCACTTTTTACAAGAACTATTAAAGCTAACCCTTTAATATCACTTACATTGTTTTCACTTCTATAGAACTGATAAATCCCTTTTACTAGCAATATTAAAGGCCTGATTTGTAGTATTGTGTCATCCCTGATGTCTACCCTGACACCCACATGCATATCCTGATGCATCCCTCCATCACAAGCATAAAATGTTGCCACAAAAACTAGGCCTCCCTACCCCATATACCAAAAAAACCCTCTAGGATCAAATATCCCAGGCTCACATCACATCCAGGCCTCCCCAACCTATATACCACAATATCCCTCCAAGCTTAGTCATCCCAGGCTCATGTCACATCACAAGCAATAGGAAAAAAACATAGCAAATGAGATCTTGTCCCTAAAGTAAGGCATCCAACCTTCACACAAAACGAGACCCCATAGCCCCAAAGCACAAGGCACTCAGCCTCTTCAAGCAAGAAGGAAACTTAGAACCTATAATGAATTATCTTTTTTATGACACAACCGATTCTTATTCCATCTTGAATTAACTAATTCATTATTTAGAGGTTCCAACTACAGGAAACCTAACTAGAAATTCAGCACATGCTATCACAAATTAATTAAACAATTAATTTAACACATCTTTAATTCTTTTAGTAATAATAACTAACATGATTTACACCTTTATCCAATTATATTAACACATGGAAGATCAATTCATTTAAACATTCTTGCATCATTATGATTACAACACACCAGATTCATTAAACACATCTCTTTAATGTTTTATCCAATTAATTAACAATTAATTTTGGATTTAATTTCATTACCAATTATACATTATAATCAAATAATAATAATAAAAACATAGATACCACAATATCTAGCAAAAAAATAGGAAAATTGTTATCATGGTACAAAACAAAAACATCACCATGTGATCAATACCAATTCTTTAATATGGTTTAAGTAGTTATTAGGTTAATTTCATTAGAATCCAAGGTGATAAATCATGCACAATTTACAATTTTACATAAATAAAAGAGAAGGAATGAATCCCCTACCCCAAAAAGGGTGTTAATGTTCTTTTCACGAGAATGGACCAATGCTACAAATCCTGATCATCTCTGACAAAAAAACTGCATCCACCCAAGGATGTTGTGCCACAACCGTGCCAATAAACAACCAACAAAAATCCTTTAGAAACATGGAAATGAAGCACCATTACATGGAAAGGAGGAAAAAGAGGAAATGGATCTTAGAAATTGAAATAATGGATATATAAGATACCTTGGATCGAAGACAAATCACTATGGATCAAAGGAGGGAAGCTAGAGATCAATCCTCGATAAAGGAATCCCCAAAACGTCAAAGAGGGGGTTGTCGGGTCACTTGGAGTTGGTATAGAGGTACTGCAGCCATAAGGTTTGACAAACCTGAGTGGATGAAAATGTTTGAAACATAAAACATCAGGGATTTACAAGATGTGTAATCCCCTTTCATGTCATATAATACTAAGGGTTCAGTTTTCACCAAAAAACGCATTGCCTTTTTATTTTTAAAACCCTGATTCATTACACATTATGAAACCTAATTTTACATCGTGTAACTTTACATGATGTGAAATATCCCTACTTCTAAATTTTAGTAGTTAATTCCATCTGGACTTTCTCCAATCACCCTTCGATCACCTTGGTCTTCAGAAACACACAAAGGGTCGATCCATGTGGACCTGATCCCTTACATTAGATACCTCTCAAAACATTCTCATCCTAGAGAATCCAAAACCAACCCATAGAGGAAATAGAAAATGGTCATTCAAACATCCAACCTATGAGATATCTCTCAAGGATCTTGCCACCATAGGAGCTCAACCACCTCACAAAGGGAGCAACATGAAACCACACAACAAGCATAACCAGTTCCTAACCACTCACCCAGGGGAGATACCTCTCAAAGAGAGTAAACCACAACAAGAAAAAAGAGAAATCAATCTCATAAAACATAAAAATCCTACCACCAAAAAATGAACAATGTTATAAGATAATATAAAATATCAAATAAATTTGGGTACTGAGCACGTATCTATGACTCACGCTCCTAGGTACTCTCCTTTACGGCACTGTGCTGCCACAAGACACGAACCAAGGGGATAACACACCTTCAAAACACCTTCTTCTGGTAGTCCTAGATCTCTATAGGGCACTCCTCAAAGGTCACATCATCATCAACATCGATCTCACCCTAATTGATGTTGTGAGATTCGACATGAAGATAACGACAGAGCTGCAACACATGAAAAACATCATGTATATATATTATCTTAAAGGGAATCACTATCCAATATATGATAGCTCCAATATGTGATAACACCTCAAAAGGCCCAAAAAACTAGGGAGAGATATTACTCCGACAACCAAACCTTCACTTCCCACAATGGGGAGTCACCTTGAGGAACACATGATCCCCAACTTCGAACTCCCTATATATCATCCTATGATCAATATAGGATTTCTGAAAATCCTACACTTCTTTCATCCTCTCATAAATCACCTGAACCATATCTATTGTATTCTATACCAGTTCCATCCTAAGAATTATTGACTCTCTAACCCCAGTTCATCACAATGAAGAACGATAAGGTCATCTATACAAGGCTTAAAACTGATCTATACTGATGCTGGTGATGTTATTAATATTTTCATGACTTATTATATTCCCTCTTTACTGATTTTATATGAAATGTGCATAATTTGTGTGAAATATTAATGTTTTCATATTAAGTATAATTTTTGAGCATTTTTAGAAGTAGTCCAATTGAGTCAGTTTAATGTTTTAAAACTAACTGTCACTATACTGATCCAAATTGTTTGGTTCTTGTTTTTTAGGATTCTCCTTTCAATATACAACATTTAATTAGAAGGTACCATGAGCCAATTCTGCCATTTGAAGGGTCATATGGTCCTCACAAACAAGACGAAAGAATTTGTGAACAAAGTGGATCAGCCTTGAAGATTGATTTACTGGGCTTAATACAGAAGTCCAAAAAACTTAACTCTCCACCATAATTCGGGGGACACTACATGTCATCTTGGATAAAAATTTCAAGTCCCAAATCCAAGTACAAGGGGCCCAAATAAAGCTTTGAAGTCCAGACCACCATTCTGGACGATAATTAAAATAATTATAGTATGCATGACATATCTCATGATGTAAGCATCAAATAGAGCTGAGATTTTTCAGTGTGAAATAGGAGATATAGGAGGCAGACTTTGTTGAAGAAACCATTCGTATTTGAAGGCATATTCATATTCAAAAACCCTTTCACATTATGGACTTCAAAAAGACTGGATTGAAATGGACAGTTTAATTTTGTTTAATCAACCGGCCATAACTTTTGATACTTACGTAAAAATGACTCCAAATTTTGAGAGTAGTCGGACAACATTATTGTATACAACTTTTAAGAAGGAGATATTTGAATATTCGGCTGTCTGAATAGCAAAATTGGAGATACAAGTGGAGGGACAGATTGGGAATGCAAACATTCCACTCCTTGGGCTATAAATACTCTCCCCTTCTCTCCTTTAGAGGGGTTGGCATTTCAGAAGAGAGGAGATCATATTGGCACAACCAAAGCTTTTTAAAAGTCTTGGGAGGACCTGAAATACTCAAGTTTTCACTTGAGAGACCTTTCCTCCTCTCTTTGTTTTCACTTACTTTTGTGTTCTTCATTTTTGTAATCTTGTAATTCTCTTTCTTTGTAATTCTGTTTTAATGCAAGTTACTTCATCAATATCTCTTATTCTCATCCACCTTCTGTATTTTAATATTAATGTTCTTAAAATAGTTTAAATTCAGTTCAATCCCCTTCCCTTATTTATCTTCCTCATTCAATCGAAAGTTCATTTTTAATTATCATCATTGTTCGTGTGTGTGTGTCGACGTACCACTCTTTTCTAATCCCTTTCTTTTTCTTATATTCTTAATTTATCATCATAATTTTTATAACCAGAATATTAAACACTCAAATGGATGAGTAAATATCTCATTGGGGTGAGTTATAATTTAGGGATGTTAAGTGATTGAGAGTATTTTCTCGATGAGTATTCGTTAATTTAACATTGTGTATGTTGGACTTAATTTGTCATGGATTAATGACATATTTTGTTTAGCATGTGGTTTCCATGGATTATTGGAAATACAAATACACTACCATAAACATGTAATTATTGAGATTAAAATTCTAATTAATTTAAGTCTTGGATTAAAGCTTTAACACTTAGGAATTCTAATCGATGTCAACTTGTGAAGTGGGTGTTAATTTAAATGCAATATAAAGCAAAGCTCAAGGATATCATGAGCTTAACTCCCTAATAATGAACTCACCCCAATATTTATCAATTTGTTAAATCAATTATAGTCAATCAATCATTTCAATTAAGCTCTGCAACAAACCCCCCTAATCAAAATACAATCAACTAAAAACAAACGACTACTACAAAGTATCATCGCTGAGGATTCAACTCGAGTGCTGCTATACACATTAGCAGAGCACCAGAACTTTGACCGGTCGATAGGTGAAAATCGGCCGTGCATTTCAGCTGGAGTGAAAACTATTATTTTAAGCAAACTCTACTAAGGGAAGGTAACTCATCCATGAACCTATAAATCTAGGACACAAGAGAAAAACATGTATTGAAGAGTTTGGAAGGCCAACTCTATCTGACTGTCTGTCTGTGGATGAAAAGTAGTGCAAAGGCATAACTGATAACCAAAAGCATGTTGAAGATATCTCCACACCCTAAAGGTAAAATGAGGATCTTGATCGGAAATGATCATCCCTAGGACCCTATGGAGCCTCAATACCTCCTCTAGATACTTCCTCGACAAAAACTCCACTAAGATTGACTCCTTGATCACTATAAAGTGGGATGATTTCATCAAACGATTCACTAGTGACCATATAGTGTCATAGCCTCCCTAATATTGAATTAAACTGATAATAAAGACCATTGAGATGTCCTACCAATTCCACTGAGGAACATTTAACGGCTGGAGAAAACCACTAAGAACATGTTACTTGGCCTTCACATTCTGGAAGACCAAAAATTGAGTCATAAACATTAAAACTACATGCTTGAACCCAGACCACCAAAAATTACCCCTCAAAGATCGGTATATCATTTTCATGCTAGGATGTACCTCCAAAGGATAAATATGGAATTCTTTGAGAACCATATTATACATCACCAAAGGAATGAAAATCCTTCCTTGAAATAACACTCGGTGATATTTATCTTTAGACCAACCATCAGGGTCCTCACTACAAAAAACTCAGTCTCTCTAGACCTCCACTTTAAGATTCCCCAAATGGGACTCTTCCACCTATTACACTAGATATGACTACACCATCATCTGAAAAAGATAGCCTCTTCCCCCAACTTCTCCAATATCTATATGTAATGATGAAAGTTATTCCATCACTCTCCAGGAATCACTAGATTCATACACTGCATCACTACGTGACTTCATGCTCAGCTCATCATCCATGACATTCCCCCTTCTAGGAGTATATGAAATCTCAAAGTCATAATCCTATAATAACTCCATCCACTGACACTGGTGCATGTTCTAGTCACATTGTGTGAAAACATACCTTAGGCTCTTATGATCATTAAAGACCAACAAAATGCTTGTCGATGAGGTAATGTCTCCACAACTTCAGGGAAAACACCAAAACCACCAACTTGAGATCATGGGTGGTATATTTATGCTCATAGGAATGTAACTTTCAAGACCTATAAGAAATGACCAATCCGTGTTGCATCAGAATAAAACCCAACCAAAGACACGAAGAATCATAAAAAACCTCAAAATAAACTCCTTCTATTGGAAGACAAAGAAATATAGCATTGACCAACTTGTCCTTAAGATACTCAAAAGTTTTATAACACTAGTCAGTTAAAAAGAATGTCTAATCCTTTCTGTTCAACACTGTTAGAGGAGTCACATCCTAAGAGAATCAGCTACGAACCTCCTGTAATAGCCAGAAAACCAAGGAAACTTCACACCTCTACCACTGTATTGGGGGCTATCCAAGACACAAAAACTTATATCTTTGATAGATCCGCATCTACACCCTACTGGGATATAACATGACCTAAGTAATGGACTTATCTAGCCCAAAACTCACACTTCGACAACTTCCCAAATAACTACTCATGATGAAGAACTCACAAAATAACATGTAGATTCTTTGTATGATCCTCCTCATACGTAGAGTAAAAAAGGATTTCAACGATGAAAACCACTATGAAATTATCTAGGAACTCACAAAACACAAATTTCATTAAGCCCATGAACACAGTTGTAGAATTTGTTACACTGAATGACTTTACAACAAACTCGTAATTCCCATGATGATAATGGAAAGAAATATTTGGGATATCCTCATCCTTCACACAAATTTGATGATATCTTAACCAGAAATTGATCTTCGAGAATCAACTTTCACCCTTCAGTTGATCAAATAAATCATCAATTCATGGAATATGGTAGTTTTTATTCACTGTCACTTGGTTCAAGTGATGATAATCAATACACAACCATAAAAAACCATCAGCCTTATTCATAAAAAATCCGGTTCACCCCACGATGACACACTTAGCCAAAAATAAACAACACTATAATAGGACATCGAGCTATATACATAGCTCTTGTAACTCATAAGGCACCATCCTATATAGAGAGATCAATATAAGAGACACTTTTGACCTTAGTTCAATCCCGACCTCGATCTCTCATCGAGGGGGTAACGCTTTAACCTCCTCTGGAAATATAGTAGGGTAATCTTCTAAGACCCTAGGAAATGATCATTAATGAACCTATGATGAACTAAAAATCATCTCATACATCTAGGATTACAAGGATGAAACACACCTCTAACCCATTCGAGGGTCTTGCTCGCCAAAAAACACTACTCTCTCTCCATCAGCATCAAAGAACACAAGTCACCTCCTGAAGAAATCCATGATAGCTTTCACAAAATACAACCAATCTATGATAAGGATGATTTCATATGGTTATATCCTCAAACATATGAAATATACCCAAGAGTGGTGATTCCCCAACACTAGATCGCAGTCTCTACATACATCAAACAAGTCATCTTGACCTCCAACTAGCATAGTCAACACCAAGGGCATCAGGAGTCTCTCTACCTCAAGTCCAAAATCATGGATATGGTCATGTGATATGAAGGAGTGTGTCACTCTCAGATCAAACAAGGAATGCACCCAAGTAGAAAAAAGAAAAGGGTACATCGAATGACATCTGGATCACCCAATGCTAGAAACACTAAAGCATGAAGCTGACCATGACCTGATCCATGACCTCTCTGACCATACTGAAGAGCACCCCCACATCCACACTCTACTCTTTGAGGAAGGGGATAATCCCAAGGATATAATATGATTGCCACATCTACTCTTTGATGATACCAAACTAGAGAAACCTGATGTTGTTGTCTTGGTTGAAACTACCTCAGTGGAGGAGCCTGAAGTGGAACAATTGGCGTATGATGACTGCTCAGAAAGGTCAAGAACTCTCGCCACTGATGACCTCAGCCTCCATAAGAAAAATATGTAACTGATCCCTTGGTATAGGCCTAAGAGCCACTTCTCCTGGAGAAACAAGACATTGAGGGCTGGGACCTACTCCCGACTGATCGAAAGATCTTCTGTCTTGACAATTGGGAACCCCATACCACATCTCTATTTCATGGGGAATCTTGAAGACTCTCCTCTCTTGATGATCCAATTATGGATAACTTCTTATCAATGACCTTTTCTCTCACCAGCACCTCAATATACATATTCAAGATAAATAGGGTGACCTAGAGTAGGATATATAGATGAAAAGCCTTCTTAAAATGCCTTGCCTTGGACTCCTAATATAGAAACATGTCAAAATCATATCATAGAAGGTTTCTAAAATGGATCCTGAACTCTCGCACATTAGAGATCCCCTATCTAAGGGTAAATAGCTCATGTTGACTAGCCTCTTTCACGGTTGAAGAAAGAAATTCAGATCTGAACTAGTCTCAGAACTCCTCCCATGAGACCACCAACTCCTCACAATCTCCAAGGAACATGAACCACCACTACCTCATAGCCCCATGCAGCATCGTCATAGCTAAATATACCTAGTGCTCCTTCCAAACATGGATCTAGCTGAAGGATATCTCAACCAACTCCAACCAATATTTCATGAATACATATAAAATGGATCCCTCGTACCTCTAATGACTCTAGTGTTGAAACTCTTGGAGTGTCCTCCTCCAAGTTTTGTCGTCGTCAACCTCTACTCCATAGTGATCTGCTAGCACAAACTGCTAAACACCTTCTATGTGAACCTGACGAGGACATCAACCTGGATCTATGCCTACAAAAGAACAAACAGTTAAAGTTCCTAAACCTAGAATATGGAAGAACTTATCATTAATTAATTGTTTTCTTTTATTCATTTTAGGTTAACCTATCCCAAGGTCTACCCATTAAAACATAGGAACAAAGAATAATGATGCATTATCCTTTCCTAGGTCTCTACCCTACAACCATTATCACCTCATTTAGTAGCCACTACAATCTTAAGGTTCGTGCATTAGATCACAGGGGGTCCTAAATACCCATGTCTAAGCTGATCTTCCATATTTAGAATGCTTTCTATTCTTACCTGACACTATTTCCCTACCAACACAAGAAAACTCACCTATTCCTAACTCCAAACTCCATCCTATACCTCAACCATACCCCTGATACCACTCTGTCATGACCCCCTCCGCACAAGGTGTACCCCTCCCAGGCTCGCAGTGGGAGAAAAGAGATAGTAACACCCGATTCCCACCTCTAGTAGGCCCCGGGTTGTCGACTAGCATCGAGGGTATAATAAATACATAGATGGGAGGCATTACCCTCTAAGAGAACACATGAGAAAGAGAGATATAAGATAAACACCAACCAAATTCTGCTCAAACTCAAATATAAAAGAAAATCCAAAGTGTACATATGTAATGAAATATAAGAACTACTACAACTGTAAGGAAAAACTTCAAGTACCAAAAGAAAATTAAGGATGACAATGACCATGAATCCCAAATAGCTCCTACTAAACCCCAAGATAGTAGTAACCGGCCTAATCTCTAACCTATTCCAACTAACTTGAAAAATATTTTATATACATGTAGGTTGAGTATAAAAGTATACTCAGTAGGATCCTCCCCAGAGCCTCTCATTAAAAAGATAAAGAAATCATGCTAAAGCACAATGAACAAAAAGTGAAACTAACTCATCACCTAAACAGGTATACTAAGTTCCCAGCCTCACCATGGCTACTCTCACCAATATCACATACAATATCATATAATATAATAAATAATATCAAGGGTACCCCACTAACACTTACCCACTGGTTTTCTACTCTACCCCAAATCCGCACATCCCAAGCATCTCTCTCTAAAAAGGCTAGACCACAGACACCTAGGTGAGGCACCACAATGTAAACCTCATGAAACACACCACCATGTCCATGTAACCAAAAGTAACTAGGTAGTTTCTAGGATCCAACACAACCCATATAGCATGTATCATACTCTAGGTAATATACCTCAAGCCATCACAGCCCATACACCAAGTAAGGAAACTCAAGCCATTATAGCCTATTCATGTTTTACCTATAGTAGTTTGTAAGAAACTATATAAAAAATACTAGTGTGTGGAATAACCACAATCCATTCCATATCTCTATACATGTATATGGGTAAAACTAACCGCCATTCATACCAGCACAAGTAACTACAAATAGAAGAGGGTGGGGACAAAGAGGGTAGTCATCTATCCATCCTCCCACTAAGATGTTGGGGAAAACACCCCTAGGGCTTAGAATCCCCAGGGTGCCAGTCACCATAACCAGAAGGGTAGAGTAGTGTATAAAAAAAATTACATGATATAATATGGCTTAAACAACACTATGGAAATAACCTAGTCTTAGACTCAACTGCAACTAACATCCTTAGGAGTCTCAACTACCACTTCTAAGACCAAATATCATATAAGTACACAACCATTTAAAGATATACATTAAATTATTTTATTTCTTTTTATCAGTTTCACTTTAAGTTAATTAATTATTTAAGCATTAATTAACCATTAACATTTTACACATTTAATTTCATTACTATTACAATAAAGTTCCATTACCTCTAGCCATAAGAAAACCAATTCCATGTCTTCTTAGAATTATAAACCGAGCATTGCATACCAGCAATCTCCAATCCCATGGGTTTAAAATTTATTCATTTATTAACAACATTACTTTCCATATTACTACATTTTCTAGGAAAACATCCTAAGCTAGAAAACAAGGTATACAACAAAGCACATCCATCTATCTCAAGAAGTGGAGAAAGGAAAGAACAAATAACATGGCAATTATCCAAACACCATATTGAAACAAGCATCCAACTTTCATATCAACGAGTAATCCCATATTTAACCTATTCTATCATCCCTAAGACCCACATGCATATCCCAATGCATCCTTCCATCAGAATTGTCAACTAATGCAACAACAACTGGGCCTCCCCACCCCATAAAACACAATATCCCTTCAGGCTTAGACATCCCAGGCTCACATCAAATCCGAACCTCCCCACCCCATATACCACAATAGCCCTCTAGGCTTAGCCATCCCAGGCTCACGTCACATCACAAGCAGTATGAAATAAACAAAACAACCAGGCTCTTGGCCCTAAAGCAAGGCATCCAACCTTCAAACACAATGATCCCTCATGACCCCAAATCATATGGAACTCAGAATTTGAAAATAGGTGGGAAACTCATGCCCTATAAGGCATTTTATTTTATCACACAAATGATTCTCATTCCATCTTGAATTAATCGATTCATTATGTATAAGTTTCAACTGTGGGAAACCTAACCAAAAATCCATCAAAAGCTATAAAAAATTAATTAAAAAATTAATTTAACATGCCTTTAATTATTCTACCAAAAATTATCCAATTCCATTAACACATGGAAGATCAATTCATTTAAACATGATTGCATCATTAAAATCACAACACACCGAATTCATTAAACATGCCTCTTTAATCTTTTTGAAAATTAATTATAGCTTTACGTTATTTACCAATTCCAAATGATAATCCAATAATAACAATCAAAACATAGATACCACACTATCTAGAAAAACAAGAGGCAAACCATTATCATAGTATAAAACAATAACATCACCATGCAATCAATACCAATTCTTTAATCCAGTTCAAGTAATTATTAGGTTGATTTCATTATCATCCAAGGGGATAAATCATGCTCAATTTAAAATAGAACATAAATAAAAGAGAAGAAATGAATCCCCTACCTCAAAAAGGGTGTTAATTTTCTTTGCATGAGAATGGACCAACACTTTAAATCCCAATCACCACTCCTAGAAGAACTACATCCACCTGAGGATGTCACGGAACAACCTCACAAACAAATAACCAATAAAACTCCTTTAGAAACATAGAGATCAAGAACTATCACATGGAAAAGAGTAATGGGAGGAAACAGATCAAAGAAACTTCAAGAATAGAGGTAGAACATACCTTATATAGAATACAGATCATTGAAGATTGAAGGAAGGAAGCCAGAGATCAATCCTTGACAAAGGAATCCTCAAAACATCGAAGAGGGGGTTTCTGGGTCACTTAGAATTAGGAAAGAGGTGTTTCAGCCATAGGGTTTGACAAACCTGAGTAGAAGAAAACATTAAAACATATAACATTGGGTATTTAAATGATGTTTAATCCCCTTTAAAATCATTTAATCCTCAATGTTTGGTTTCCATCAAAAAATTCATCACCTTTTTATTTTTAAAATCCTGATTCATTACACGTCACGAAACCTAATTTCACATCATGTAACTTTACATGTCATGAAATATACCTACTTTTAGATTTTAATAGTTGATTCCCTACAAACTTTATCTGATCCTCCTCCGAGAACCTTGGTCTTCAGAAATGTGCAAAGGGTCGATCCACATGGATTCATGACCTTGCATTACAGATCATAAGAGCTTGAGGTATATCTTTTCTCATCATAATATAAACTTGATGTAGCGGAGGTAGATGGAGTTTCTTCAAGATTATGATTTCAAGATCTTCTAATCCTTGTAAAAAGGGAATGTTGTGGCTGACACTTTGAGTAGGAAGTCATGGAAGGGTATTGTTCAGGATTCTAATGATGCTTGGAGAATGATGGAGGAGTTGGTAACCTTGAACTTAGATGCAAGAGTGGATAGTGGTAGTGGATACTTGTTTTAGATAATGGTGCAGTCTTCTCTGATGTGGAAGGTGGAGGAGTCTCAATGGGGATACTCAAAGGTAGAGATGATGTGCAATCATGTTAAAAATGGTGATGCTCCATAGGGATGGTTGGAGGATGGTAAGAAATGGGTGTTGTTTCATGGGAGGTTTTTTTTTCAGTAACGATGCATGAGGGAGTCATTTGTAAGTTTCATACCTCACCTTTGGTGGTAAAACTAGGATTTTTCAAGATATACCATGGCTTGAGGATGTAGTTTTGGTTGTCCAAGATGAAATGGGTAGTGATAGAGTTTGTGTAAAAGTGCTTGGTTTTCCAATAAGTAAAGGTCAGAAATCATGTTCCTAATGTCTTTTGACAGCCTTTGGATGCTCCTGAGTGGAAATGTGATGACATATCGATGGATTTTGTCACAGGGTTACTCATAACTTAGGGATTTTATGATGCTTCCTAGGTGATTGTGGATCAATTTAAGAAATTGGCCTACTTCTTAGAAATCAAGGAGATGATAATAAAAGATTCTTTAGCTAAGAGGTGTGTAGATTATGTGGTGTGGTTTTATGGAGTTATTAGGTCCATTGTCTCAGATCAGGATTCAAATTTTACCTCATGAGTCTAGAGGGGATTGCATCCTGATTTTGGCACTCATTTACGCCTCAACACTGCTTTCCATCCTCAAAAAGATGGGAAGACAGAGCAGACTATCCATACATTGGAGGATATATTGTGAGCATGCGTATTGGACTTTGGTGGATTTAGGATATGAAACTTGACTTTGATTGAGTATGATTATAACAATAGGTATCAGTCTTACATTGGAATGTATCTATTTGAGGATTTTTATGGGATATTGTGTCGTTCTCTATTGTGTTGGACTGAGGTTGGGGAGGTAACCGTTTTTAGTCCTGATGTGGTGTAGTGAAGGATAAATAATGTTCATCTTGTTCATGAGAGGATTAAATTATTACAAGAATGTAATAATTCTTATGCCGGTCATAGGAGGGGTCCCTTGGAGTTTTATTTTGGGGACCATGTGTTCTTGAAGGTTTCCCCTTGACGTGGTCAGTAGATGTTTTATAGGGGAGTAAGATTTCTCCTAGGTTTTTTGAGACTTTTTAGGTGTTGGGGTGAGTTAGGGAGGTGGAATATCGGTTGGAATTACCACCATGGTTGGAGAGGAACCATGACGTATTTCACACCTCTCAACTTTTTTGGTATCTTCATGATGACTCCCATGTCATCGATTGGGGAGAGTTGGATATCAAAGATGACACGATGTTTGAGGAGTGTCCAATAGAGATATAGGATTTCCAAGAAAATGCACTACATGGACAAACCATTCCTTTGGTTTGTGTGTTGTGGAGGCATGGTGTTCTGGAGGATAGTACTTAGGAGTGATAGAATCAGATTCACACCCAGTACCTGAAGTTTTTTTTGAGTTTTTATTTGCTCTATTTTTCTTTGTGATGTAATGTTTGGACCTTATTTTATTTGATGAGTCGTTTTCCCTATTTTATGATGTGTGTTTTGTTATCTATGATAAAGTATTAACATATTGGAAGGGGATAAAATAATTCTTAATTGAGATACATTAACTATGATGTACTTAAACTTGTGCGAGTGAGTAGGTGCTGCCTAGAGCGGATAATATCTTGACATGGAGGATGGAATTCTCTAATTCATGTGCTCAGGGTAGTTTGGTTCATTGGTTGTGTGGTGGTTGTGTGGAAGTGTGGTTGTGTTAGAGGAGATAGTTTGTTGTTTTCCATTGACGAGGTTGTGCGAGATGTTTTTTGGCCATTTGGTTTGTCGTTGTTTGAAGGGTTGTAGCATTTGGGGTATGATGAGATCCTTGAGAGGTATATCATGGGGTGGTTGTTTGGACCCCTTTATTTTTGGGCTTGATTTTTGATTCTTGAGGGTGAGAATAATTTTAGAGGCATCTAATTTAATAGTCCAGGACTTCCTGACCAATTACTTTTCTAGGTTTTTTGTGTTGGAGGTGCTTGAATGAGGTCTAGAGCAGGCCTGGATGAGTTTGGCTGTTAAATACTAGAACCAGGGTGAATACACAATGTTTAAATCTTACACTCCATGTAAGTGTGGTTCATAGCTTGTGAAGTAAGGTTAATGGGGTGTTACATGGTGTGTATATTTTAGGGGTTAAATAATAAAAAGGCAATGTTTTTTTAGTGAAAGATATAATTTTTGGAAACCCATGACTTACACATTGTGTAAGTATTACACAATGTGAAAATGACCGAATTACAAGTTTTAAATCCTTTTATTGGTATAATTTTCTTTAATTCACCCACATACCTTCTCTCTCATTTTGGAAAAGACCTAGGCTCCCTGAGGATTTCTTCAATCCCTCTTACTCCCTTTTTGATCCATTAGTTCAGGTGGTTGTTTGTTGGTAATATGTGCCAAGCTGTTTCTTATTATTGGTCAGTTTCCTCTTCTTCCTCTTCGTAGTTTCATTTTGATGGTGTGGTTTAGTTTGGTTTGTGTTTTGTGTTGAGATTTTATGGTATTTGGGTGTGGTGTAGGTTGATCTGTGTTTTCTCTTGGTTCAGTTGTGGTTTTCGGGTGTTCTTCTACACCCTGCGGAGCACAACGAGTCGAGAAAGCTTCTTTGAGGTAGGGAATCACTCATTTATCTTTATTATGTATCATTTGGGAGGGGTTTTCTTTTTTTATATATGGTTTATGGTTGTACTAGATTGATTCAAGATAAATAATTGGATAAATTGAAATAGTAAGGGTAAAAGGGTTTGATTCACATGTTTTTATAGCTTTGTTATTATTGTGATATTGTGGATTGCATATGCTTTATGACCCACTGAAAATTGTGGATATTGGAGTATTTTTTGTGTTGGATGATATGTGTTGTGACTACTATATTTTTTGTGATTGTTTGATATCACCCTAAAATGAAAATTGACTAACCACTTATATTTTTCTAATGAAATGGTTTCCCCAGGATCGTGGTTTGTGTGATAACACCCCTAAAATAAAGTTTGATGTGATAAAATCCCCTTGTAAATCTCTAAAATGATCTTGATGTGTTGTGATGTGTGGTCATTCTTATGGGGTGGCGATGTGTGATTGATGTGTGGTTGGGGAATGTGGGGATGATGGTTTTTTTGGCAGTGCTTTTGGGGCGGGGAGGTGGTTTTTTTTACCGTGATTTTGGGGTGACGACTTGATGGTTTGTTTCACCATTATTTTGGGGCGGAAAGGTAGTGGTGTGATGGGGAAGATGAACTATATGTGATATTTTGATACTTTGTGCTATATTCCTAGGTAGTGATGGAATAAATTTCATATTCAATAATAATTGAAATGACATGGGTTGGTTTGGTTAATGGGTTGGAAATGGTCAATGAATAATTAAATAATGAGTTATGTGATTAAATATGGTAGATGAAAAATAATGAAAAGAATGTGATGATTAAATTAAATTGGTTAGAAATGAGAAATGGGGATTGTGGCTTGTGGATTTTTGTTTGGTGTTATGCATTTAGAGATGGTAGAAAAAGTGGCGATGTTGGTTAGTGTTTGGTTGTGAACCCATAGTTTGGTCTTTCATGTGGACATATATATATATATAATTGTATATTCCTTGTTATTTCTATACACACCCCATCCACATAGAGCACAATGTGCCGACACCCGCATATTACACAAGGGTATTTTCCCCGACATCCGATAAAGAGGACGGATGGTTGGGTACCCGCTCTCTCTTCTAAGTGAGGTAGGTATTGCACAAGTTGTGATGGTTGGAGGTATTTTAGTGAATTAGATGGCGGTTGTGATATCCCATATTTTTTCAGGCGATATGTGATAGCCCAAGTATTTTTGGTTGAGATGTGACTGTGCTTGTGGGGTGGTGGCTTAGGTGTCTTCAGGTGAGATTTGATATGACTGTGCTTGTGAGGAATCTTATGGTGGGGGTTGTTCATAGTAGAAGGGTACGAGGTTTATGTTCTACATGTTTATGATACCCTAACACTTTAGTTATGGAAGTGGTTGTGTTGTGTCCTAGGTGTTTTCAGGAGAGATGTGATGTGGTCATGTTTATGGGGTGGTGCGCCCAAGTGTCTATCAGTGAGATGTGTTATGATGGTACTTATGGGGAGGTGTGGTATACGAAAGAGATAGGATTTCCAGGACGTATGACTTTGGGGTGTGAGAGAAGCATACCTATGGGAAAGTAGTGTTGGGTACCTTTATCAATGTGATTCTTATTATATTATATTACTTGGATTGTATTATTTGTTGAGTGTGCCTTGGTGAGGTTAGGGTGGATATTTGACCTTTTTATGTGTTGTTGGTTTTGTTGTTTTCTCATAGGTGCATTAATATGATTCTTTCACAAGTGCACGAGAGAATTTGTTTTTTCTACTGAGTATACTTGTATGCTCACCCTACATATATAGATTATTTTCAGGTTTCTATGAATATTACACAGACCATGCTAGACATTACTATCTCTAACCTTTGGATAACTACTATGTCGCTACTTTAGCTTTGCTTTTGGGTATTTAATTTTGTAGACTTTTGCTTGTATCAGTTTTATTTATACATGCATGTGGGATGGTTTTGGATATCTTTAATATTATGTCATGGAGTTTATTGTGGATGATTCATCTTATCTTCTGATATTATTTACATTATAGAGGGTAATGCCTCCCATACATGAGATTTTTATACCCTCAGTGCTAGTTACCAACCCAGGGCCTATTGGAGGTGGGACTCAGGGGTCATTATCTCTCTCCCCTCATTACGGTATCTTTGGAGGGAGGGGGTCATGACAATTTCACACATAACTCTTACTAAACTTATGATGTCCAAGTGATGAGGTACCCTTTCACTCTCATTAATCCCTCTCATGAACCTTTACATACCCTCATTATGTTATTAGAATTATCCTACAATTTTTCTATGACAAACATTTTTTTTGTGAATACCCATCCTTATTTCTACTCAAGAGTATTCACCAATATGTACACATCCTTAATTGATTGTGGAATTCCATTTATATAATATTCACTCCTTGATTGTGTGATTAAAATTGATTAAATACATCTTTATTTTCTATGATTCATGTGGCACACTATACATGTACATGATATGAAAATGATGGGTGCACCCAAATTGAACTATAATTAATTGGGTAATGTTTTAGTCTCATGAGATGTTGTGTATGGGATTAAGGAGTAATCCTAATCCATTATGATACTTTTTTCATCATGTTATGGTGTCTTGGTGGTTAGCCTTGACCTATGTTTATGATGTCATGTTTAATGTTGTCATTGAATTCCCATGTCGCATTTATGTTATCATGTTATATTGTAACACCCTAAATCTTTTTCACTTATATAAAAGACATGTTACCTCTTTTATTCTATGTTTTTTCATGTATGGAAATTATTGTAGACTTGATAAGGGATTAAAAAGGTTTTTTTCATAAAGTTTTGGGGGCTTAAAGGGGGATTTGGAAAGATTTCTACCAAAACCAAGGAGGCCACATTATAGCCCTTGAGACCATGCCACAGTAGTTGGGATCCACCATAACACCATCGGCTACGTTGTAACCTATCCTTCTGAGGAAGGTTGTTCTATAGCTACAGACATGGAGGGCCACATGAGGGAGGTTTCACCATGGAGTCCAAACACCACACCACAGAATCCTCCTACATCAGTTACAAACACAGGTCTTCAGTATTCAGTCTTCAATGTTTAATTATTTCAAAGCATTAATATAACTTGAATTAAGGAAAGGGTTTAATGAGGGGTCATTCATGCAGATGTAACCTCTCTTGGTTTCTATAAATACCCACCCTCCCCTCCTCATTCATCATTCCACCGAAGAGCTCCCAACATCTACAACAAGGAAGCAAATGCACCCCTAATACCATAGTCATCCCCTTACGCCACATAGAATCACAATTCAGACCAACCTTATACCAAAATCCTTTCCTCTATGTCATCGTGTTGACCTCATAAACCCCTTGTGTCACAGCCTGATGCTTGCACCATGGAGCTAACTCTAGCTCACCCCTTATGCCGCAACCTTTAGCCTTATGTTGTGGTGTCCCTCTATCAGCCTACCTTAAGATTCATTGGTGTGTGATCATACTAATATTTTTGTGTGGACAAGGTTTGGGTGAAAATAACCTTGAAAACCCACAATGTTGACTTATAAAACCATGAGGTATAAAGTTCCTTACCTTCTTGGGCTCTCATCTACACTTGTTTCTAGGATGTTTGTCTATGTGTTTTATTTTTGACACTATTTTTTATTGTGATTTCATGTGGTTTTGCCCATATATCATGTTATATTTGTGATTTCAGGTTTCTATGAGTGATATTAGAGTAGATCATTTCCATAATTATTGTATTCACGTGATGTTTGTTGCTAAATACCCATGATGTTATGTTATTACTACGTGTGTGCCCACCCTTTATGTATGTTACCATTTCCTTAGAGGTTGTGATTGGTACTTGAGATAGGTGGACCATCATGACATGCTTATCCCTTGGAGGGGGGTGTGATTTATTGTGATAATGGCGATGAGGGACATATGGACGAGGTGGAGGTGTGAGGTATCCATGGTGTCATGTCAAGGGTGTTCTCAAGGTAGACTTGATTTTCCAAGTGCCATTCACCATTGAGAATCATGGTTAATTCAAGAATACTCTCAATGTGATGATGTCAAGTGACATGGACCTCTTAATAGATATATGACATCAGGTTTCATCTTCATTACACCGTGAGTATCCATATAGGGTCTAGTTTGGTTATTACCAACTTATTCCATTATATTCCAGTATGGAGCTGAAGAAAGTATAACTAGGGGTTTTTGGTGTCTTGATTAGAGCCTAAAATCTTGGTTTTTTAGATTTTTATTCCTATTATATATTTATTATCTTTATTGGAATACACTTGTTATACTTTAGCATATCAAGTAAGGACACATTGGTGGTGTCATACTGAGTCTTGTACTCACACCCTAATCAGGAATTTCAGAGTGCTTGTAGATTTATGAGAGATCTAGTGAAGGGTAAGGGACCTATGGTGGATGATTGAGCAGGTGAAGCATAGAGCTGGAGTGTATCAGGATAGGAATCAGAGGACCCTTCTATTCTTTTATTAATTTATCTACTTTCATTACTTAGGATAACTTTCCACATTTGGAGCTCTTATTTATATGTTATGTATGCCATATTTATTATTTTATATGTTTAATGTGATATTTTATATTATTTTTATTATTATTCATGTGTGATGGCATGATACAGTGGGTATAGTCTCTCCACTGATGGACTCAGACCCTCACTGCTAGTCGAAGCCTCTTGCGTACGAGGAGCCATGCATGAGGTCATGTAACCCTCCCAAATCGGACCCAGAGGCTCAGGTTAGGAATGTTACAAAGTGATATTAGAGAACTAGAATTTTACAAACTTTTCTTTTCTTATTCCATGATTTGGATATAATAGACATGATTTATGATGGATGGGACTTAGGTAGGGGAACTATGCTAGTGCTTGTCTAGCATTAAATAGTGGACCTATGAGTTTTCTATAAAATGGAGAATTATGTTATGTTATTACAATTGATTAAATTCACCTCAAGTGATGCACATGATGTTGATACATGATTTCAAATACATATATGCATCATACGAGGCTCGTATGTTCACATGCCATATATACACATGTTTCTGTGTTGTATAATAGTTCTTTAATAAAATGTCTTAATTTGTGTTACCTGTTCAGGATAGTTTCCTTGATTGTGTGATATATATGGTATGATATGATGTGTGATATATCTTTACTATAATTTATTACTAGAACTGAGCATGATTTTTTTGTTATTATATATATGATGTCTATGAATAATGTATATGGACAGAGACACGAGTTAGTTATAGGAGGGTTAAACCTTTGGATGAGAGTAAGCTCATAGGGAAACCTTTTGTGATCTTATAGACTAGATATAACTCTTTATGTTTCTAATGTTCCTTCTGTTGTAGAAGATGCTACCTTAAAGACATTTTGTAGGACCACCAGCTAGGTAGGGTGTCCCAAAACCCATTCTTGCACCTTCCCTAGTGGTTCTAGCAGCGGTTCCTTACAAACCAACACTAAAATCCATGATAGAATACGCCAAGTATTTGTATCTCCACCACCCCAACCTTTTAGGGAACCATAGGGCCATAGGATGTTGAGGATTGGGTGAACAACATAGATAGACTTTTTGACCTTGTCAAAACATCACTGGATAGAAAAGTGAAGCAAGCATCATTCATGCTGTAAGGACCTACTAAGTGAAGGTGGAGAGTTATGGGTAAAGTTGGATGAAAATAAGGCCTCACTTAGATGGATTTTAAGGAATTGTTCTTCAGATAATTTTTCCTTAACACACTAAAGATTAACCATGCATAGGAGTTCATGGAACTATAGTAGGGTTCCATGATACTTTTAGGATACTAAACTCACTTTACTAATCTCCTTCATCCCACACAACTTCTTTCTAGTAATGAGTCTCAAAAGGATAGGAAGTTTTATATTATACTTCAACCCGACCTTAGGTAAATGGTCCAGAGTTTTGATTTGGCTTCTTACCTAGAGGTTCTATGTAAGGTTCTAATGATAAAGAAGATAATAAAGGAAGGTCAAATCATAGGTATTCACCTACCCTTATGCACCCAACTGAGTGGACATCCCACTACTTCCATGAGTACCTATTTTAATAGCAAGAAGAGGAATAACATGGATGTTCAATAGAACAACAATATAAAAGTAGAGTAGAGTATAGATTCTTCCATGACTTCCAATGCTGACTTGTAATGTTTTACCCATGAAAATTTTGGACACTACATTCGGGTATGCCCAACACCCCAATTTTAGTTCCAATAGTGTGGAAGGATAGGACATCTCTAGTAGTTTTATACTGAAGTTTTTTCTAGGAGGGGGAGGCATCCATGATCAGGGAACCATAGTTTGGGCTAGGGCTCTCTGTAGTAGACCCAAAATATCCCTGCACATCAAGGACAAGGACATATGGATAAGTTTATCCACATTTATAACATGGACCAAACACCAGTGGATAGAGGATAGGGTCCATCTATACTTCAAAGTATAGTCTTTATTACATCTAATCTGTTTATTGCATTATTCGATACCGGTTCATCTCATTCCTTTATTATTGCATAAATAGTTATTTGTATTGACCAACAGGTTATGTTATCTTTTGAGTTAGTCTCCCTAGACACACCTTTGGGAATGAAAGTGGATCATCTCTAGAAATTCTTGGAGTTCCCTATAGTTGTCGTTGGATATGGACATCTACAAGAGTTCATGATATTAGAGATAATGAAATTCGACATGATTATTAACATGGATTGGATGACTAACTTATGATATCACATATATTATTATAATAGTCATGTGTCGTTAACTTCACCAAAGTGGGAGAAGTTAATGATGATTGGATAATGAGAACTTGGAGTAGGTAGAGTTGGACCAGAATTACGTCAGCTCAGGATGATCACAACACATATGATGGGAATGGTTATTTTAGAAAGATCAATGGAAGTGCCCTTATCTTTTCCTCTGGTTTTGGACCTCTATTAGAAAATATTTCTAGACGACTTCTTACGAATACCCCTTGATAGAGGATTTTAATTTGAGTTAGAGATAATGTTGGGTGTACAACCTATTTAGATACCCCCTTATCATACATAACTAACTGATTTGAAAGATATCAAGATATAGTTGGACGACTTGGAGAGGGAGGTCTTTATTAGGTTAAGTACTTCACCATGGGGTTTTATTATGTTATTATAAAAGAAATTATATGGTATTCTTCAACTCTACATCAATTAATGGAAGCTAAACCTAGTGATGGTGAAGAACTGATATCCCTTTCAAAGGATCAATGATCTATTTGATCAGTTATAGAGATCCCGATGGTTCTCCAAGATAGATATTTGATTGGGATATCATTAGCTACGAGTTAGAGAGGAGAACATACCAAAGACAATGCTTCAGAGAAATTATGGGCTATATGAGTACTTGGTAATGTTTTTCATGTTGAAAAACATGCCAGCAGTGTTCATGGACCTCATAAATAAAAACTTCCACCAATACTTGGACTTGTTCATCGTAGTGTTAGTTGAAAAAATCCTTGTCTACTCTCTGACTCTGGAGAAACATGATAGGAACCTAGATATAGTCCTATGTATGCTTTGAGCACATTGGATATACACTAAGTTATTGAAGTATGAATTGTGTATTCAAGAGGTGAAGTTCCTTGGACATGTGGTGTCTAATATGGGTATATATTTGGACCCAGATAAAGTTGAGGCATTCATGTTCTGGACACATACCTAAAACATGTTTGAGATTAAGATATTTATGGTATTAGTTAGACATTAATAATAGTTTATCCAGGACTTCTCCTAACTATCATCACCCATGAAAATGTTGATAAATAGAAGAGTGAAGTTATAGTGGTCAGATCAGTGTGAAGAATCATTCCTTGAGCTAAAGAGGTAGTTTATGACAACCACAATACTAATATTCCCTAAGCTTGGGATTTTTTATGTAGTATACATTGAAGTATATTTTGTTTTCCTAGGAGTGGTACTAATTCAGAGGGAGAGGGTAATAGGATTTGGGTCTCATATTTTATGATCCTATAAGAGGAACTGCCCAACTAATGATTTGGATCTCATTGTTGTAGTCCATGCACTAAAGTGCTAGCCACAATATTTCTATGGTGAGAGATTTGTTGTGTATATGGACCAAAATATCCTTTTTTATATCTTCACATAGAGGGGTATGAACTAGAGGAAAAGGTTATAGGTTGAGTATCTATAAACCTTTGACTTTTAGATATCTTATGAACCTAGGAAAGGTAACGTTGTTGCATATTATCTTAGATGTAATATGTAGGATGAGTATGAGGTTATTGAGAGACCATCTAAGGAATAATAGAACTTGATGAGCCTATTTCCTATTTGGAGGATGGATGCTTCCCAATATCATGGATTGATGACTTGTGCTCCCATAGTAGTCACTTATTCTCTTGTGGACCTGGTGAATACTGGGTAGGAGTCAAACCCAGAGTGTTCCATGATGAGAGAACAAATGGTTGGTGGTTATCTGATGCCTAGATGGTTGGTTGATGATGATGATATGATCCTGGTACATGGGAGAGTAGAAGTACATAATTCCTTTAGAGAGAATATAATGATATACTATCATACCTCTAGATGGTCAGTACACCCAGGTGTAACCAAGATGTGTCATGTCTTTAGAATCTAGTTATGGTGGTTAAGGATGAATAGGGATATTGTGGGTGTGTGAATATCTCATGTTATATTTGTGATTTGATGTTTCCACGAGTGATATTATAGTATCTCATTTACATGATAATTGTTTTCACATGATGTTTTCTTCTATATACTCATGATGTTATGTTATGCCTACTTGTGTGCTCACTCTGTATGTACGTTACCATTGCCTTGGAGGTTACGATTAGTACTTGAGACAAGTGGGCTATCATGAAAAGATTATACCTTATATAGGGGATGTGTTTGATTATGACATTTTTAAGGAGGGACCTAAGCACAGGGTGGAGGTGTGAGGTAGCCATGGTGTCATATTGAGGGTGTTCCTGAGGCATCCTTGATTTTCCAAGTACTATTCACCATCGGGAAGCCTAGTTGGTGCGAGAATACTCTCAATGTGATGATACAGAGTTCCATGATCCTCTTTATGGATAGTTTATGTTGGGTTTCATCTCCAAGACATCGTGATGATGCCTTATAGGGGTTGGTTTGGTTGTTACTGACTTATTCTATTATATTCCAGGATAGAGCCAAAGTAGGTATGATCGAGGGTTTGTGGCAGCTTGATTATCACCTGATGGATTGGTTTGTTTATATTTTTATTCCTATTATTAAATTTTTATCATTATTGGTATAAAATTATTATACATGGGCACATTAGGTAAGGTCACATTGGTGGTATCCTACTGACTCTAGCACTCACACTCTACTCGAGCATTTCAGTGCACTTGTAAATTTTATGGGAGATCTGGTGAAGGGAAATGGCCCTATGGTGGAAGGTTGAGCAGGTGGATCATAGAGCTGGAGTGGGTCATGATAGGCACCGGAGGACCCTATGGTTATTTTATTTATTTATCTTCCTTCATTACTCTAGATAGATTTCTACATTTATGTCTCTTATTTATATGTCATGTATTCCATCCTATTATTTTTCATGCTTACTATGATCTTTTATATTATTGTCATTATTATTCTTATGCGATGACATGATATGGAGGGTATAGTCTCCCCACTGATGAACTTAGACCCTCACTGTAAGTTGGTGGCCTCTTGCATACGTGGATGAACTGATGAGGTTATATAGCCCTCCCAAATCATACCTGTATGTTTGGGTCATAGATGCTTCATAATCATGCCTCATTGTTTAGGATTATGATTCTCACCCCTCTTATGTTACCTTGATATGCATCTTAGATCACATGTACTAATTTACCTTATAATATTCTTTATTTATTCCCTTATTGAGCATTATACCTCACCACTTTCTTATGTACAACCCTATGTTATCCCATGAAGTTTTAGAAGATCTAAGGAATATAAGAGCATGTTTTGGATATTTTAAATAATTTTGTAGTATTTATATTGTAACTTGTTTTTTTATACACCAAATTCCCCAAAGACACTAGGCTTTACAATTTTTGTATTGTATTATGTGTATATTTATGAAATAAATCATGAATTAAAGTGTATTAAAGACATGGGTTGTGGATTACAAGGATCTTAAAGTTATTGTAAAAAGTGATGTGAATATCTAGATGTCTAATGAGAACTTCCTTAAGCTGACTGAAGTGAGACACATCCCAAGTTTAAAAAAAATTAGTTTTATGGGGTATATAGACAAATAAGGATATAAAACAATTTTTTCTAATGGTGTATGGAAAGTTGCTTGAGGATCAATTTTTATGGCTTAGGGAGTTGAGGATATAACCTTATATCAAACCAGAAGAGCATATGGAAGTTTGATGGATAAAATTAAAACTTCTGAAAATAAAAAGTTATGGAATTATCAGTTTGGTCATCTTAGTGAGAAGAACATATAGGCTTTAGTGGAAGAGGGTGTAATGTTTTGGGGCCATCCCCATTTTGTCCTCTTTGAGGTTCCTTATATTTTTTCACATATATTGATGATTCAATAAGAAAAGTGTGGGTATATTTTATGAAGAACAAGTCAGGATTGTTGGGTGTTTTAAATAAATATAAATACATGGTTAAAAGTGAGATTATAAAAGGATTAAATACTTTATGTTGGATAATGGTGGTGAATATAGTGGAAGGGACTTCAAACATTACTGTTAGAAGAAAAAAATCAAACCTAAGAAAACTATACTAGGAACACTGGTACAAAATGGTGCATCTAAAAGGATAAACAAAAAATTAATTGAGAAGTCACATAGAATGAGGCTTCACTTTAGTGTGTCTAAATAAATTTTTATGGAAGCACTAAATTTCACAGTGTATCTAGTTAACTGAAGAATATCAACACTAGCGAGGTATGAGATTTCTGGGCAGTTTTGGTATGATAAACCAATGCAAATTCATCATTCAAAAGTTTTTGGGAGTATATAATATGTTCAAATTGATGTTATGTCATACCTAGAACTTTATTAACTCTATTGTTTCATTTATTTTTTAGTCTCCTATGTTTCTCTCTCTTCTTGGGTGAATTTTATTTTATATTTGGAGTTTTTGGGAGGTGCAGAGAGGGTCACACGGTTAAGGACTATGGTTAGTACTAACCGAGCGACAATTGTGCAACAGGCACTAATATTTTAATAGAGAAAAATTTTATGGTTGGTTTGTAGTTTTTCAAACTATGCATCATGGTTATGCAAAGGGATCAAGGATCCAAGTAGAGGGAATATAGTTTGGAAAACCGTGTATCCAAACCACACGCAGTACCTAGGTTTATTAAAAATGAAATTTTACCATTTCATCCATGCTTGTTCTTAACCCCAAATTACACCCACTTTCCCTCATTTGGCTCATGAAACCCCTAGGTATCCTCTATCTCATTTTCCTCCTCTATCTTGGTGGATTCTTGGATTTTCTTCATTTTTTGTGTCATATTCTTCAAGGTAAATCACTCATATCCTCTTCCTTTGTCTCTTACTTCCATTTTATCTCTTTTTCTATAAACCTATCATATTACAAATACCTAGGGTTCCTTTTATCTCAGTTTTAATTATGGTATTTTGTGTTTTTATGGTTCCCTTGATTTTCTAGGCCCTCTTGGGTCTTCTTGAGGTGATTTTGGCATCATCATTTGAAAAATTAAAAAGATTAATGGTTGGTGGTCCTACACATGGTACTTCAAATTTAGAACTATTATTTTTTTTTAATTTAATTTTTTTGTGTGTTTCAGAAAATATACGAAGTATATCAAGTAGATTTTATGTAAAGGAAGTTTTTCATATTTGGTTTCTTCAAATGTGTATGGGTTTTCACTTTGTTTTTAAATTTTAAACCCTTATTTTCAAATTCATACATGCTTAATGTTTTTTTAATGTCAGAGTAGATCTTTAAAATTTTTGGTTGAATATTTAAGGGTGTTTTGGCCTTTTATTAATTAAAAGGGATTAATTTTATGTAAAAGGGTGTATTGGACTTTTTAAAAGTGTTTGGGAAATTCAAATTTAAAAATAATTTTTTTGAGGCCCACTTGGAAATATCAAAAGGTTTCTCTAAAACAAAAACCCCTCTTGAAACATTCCCATTTGTATTTTGAAAATTTATGTCATTATTTCCATGTACTGGATAATGCATAGTGAAGGGGATTATTCATTTATTATATGATTTTTATGGAAATTGGGGTTATTTCATGTGAGGGAATCAAAGGTGAGAGTGTGACTTGTTTGTAAAATGTGTTATATGAATTTCTATGTGATATTTTTTTGGCTCACATATACTTTTGATTCATGGTTCACCATGGGTTTTTAGATGGGAGGTATAGGTACACATGTTGTACTATATCATGTTCATGCTCTAAACAGTGTCCCTCAGATGGATTTTAGTCTGCTTATCAGATATTCACCTTGGTTAGGTTAGTGAGGGTGACACCATGTATTAGGTTTAGTTGATTGTTATCTGGTGCTAGTATTATTTAGTAGTTTATATGTAATTTTCCTAGATTATTCCTCTTATATCCCATAAGTTATAATGATGAGATGTTTTTGAATCAATTATGTTAAAAGGATTCCAATATAGAAAATATAATTGGTTTCAAATTGTAACTATGGGTTTATCCCTTTTTTTCTTGAGAAAAGAAAACATATTTATTGGGTTTTCCCTAAGGCATTATTTGTGAATTTATAAATTGGTGAGTGTGTGTGTGTGTGTTTAGTTTCCTAGTTATTCATTAATATACATGTTAAAAATCACATACATATGTGTGAATTTGTATATATATACACTTAGAGACAATTTATAGGGTGCCTTATTTAAATCTTGGTTTTAAAAAAGTATAGATTATTATTTTCTTCTCTTTAAAAAGTGAAAAACTTATTTTCATTCATACCTATTTTCAAACTAGATTGATATAGTTTTACACTTAAAGTGTATACATGGACTGGAAATTGGTGACCTACTAGGAAATTATGTGCACACCTATCATCATTATAGGTTTATCAGGTTTATCTGGATTTCTATAGATGTGGTGGTTTGGTATCAAACTCTTGGTTTGGGTATGGGTGGTGGAGAGTGAAGACACTTCACTTGACACATGGAGATTAGTGATTAGGACTTTCCCCTTTTCCTTTTATTCATTTTTGGTTTCCTAATGTATTAACCCTTTCAAATTCATGAAACTATTTTATGTATCTTGTATTATTCAATGTTTCTATTTTATCCATTAATGTGATTACATTTATTTATCTTATTCTTCATTTGAACTTCATTATTATTTATATCCATTTAATTGATGTTTCGACTATTCAATTTATGGACTAGTCACACTAGGTTCCTGAGTGTAAACACATTATTTAATTCTTGTTCTTCAAGTGAAATTGTTCTCATTATTACTCATTTGATTCCCTTGACACTTTCCATAATAGGTTTCATTTTATTTTGTGCTTGGTTTAGGGTGCTCCTTGTTTTGAGATTCCAAATGAAGTGACTAGATTTTTACCCTTGTGAGGAATTGTCCAATCATTTTGAATTAGAGTTGTGTTGGTTTGTGCCCTTTAAAGTTTGGGTTTATATTAGAATTGGGTATTCTTGGTGTGATTAATATCCCTATGGTGATTAATCCAGTTTATAGAGGATGACCTATTTAGTTTTATATCTCTTCATCACTTAGATCTTGTCTCCGTTAGATAAGCTTGACCTCAGGTCCTCATACTGACCAACTTGTTCTTATAGTAATTTATAGGGGTATAAAGAATTATGTTGGGGATTTTATCACATAATAACCCCACTCAACTCAACTATTTCTTTTATTTTTTAGTATCCTTTGTTTATCTCACTTATTGGGTGGATTTATTTTAAATTCGGAGTTTTGGGGAGGTGTAAAGTGTGTATCACAGTTAAGGAACATGGTTAGTCCTAACCATGAAGTAATCGTGTGACATGCACTATAGTTTTAATATAGCCAAATTGCATGGTCATCACATGGTTTTTATAACCATGTTTCCTTCCCATGAAAACCACTCTAAACTCCCAATAGAGGGCATGCAATTTGGAAGACCATGTGACCAAACCAAATATAGTACCCAGGATTATTAAAAATGGAATTATTTCATTTTACGCATCTTGTTTTTAACCCCAAATCACACCCCTCTCCCTCATTTGGATCATGATTCCCCTAGGGCTCCCCCCTCTCATTTTCCTTCTCTCCCTTGTAGGATTCTTGGATTTTATTTGTTTTTTGGGTCATATTATTCAAGGTAAATCACTTTTAACTTCTTCTTTTGTCTTTTCCTTCCCTCTTCTATTTTTTATCTATCCTTAATAGGGTATGACGACCTAGGGTTCCTTGTATATCTGTTTTAATTAAGGGATTTTGTGGTTTTAGGGTTCCCCTTGATTTTATAATCCCCATTGGGTATTCCTGAGGTGATTTTCCACTATTTTTTTAAAAAGTTAAAATATTAAATATAGGTGGTCCTACGCATGACACTTTAAATTTAGAACTATTATTGCTTGTTTATTTATTTTTTTGTGTTTAAAAAATGACACAAAGTATATTAATTATATTTTATGTAAAGTGATTTATTTCCCTTTAGTTTCTTCAAATGTTCTTGGGTTTTCACTTTGATTTTAAATTTTAAAGATTTCTTTTTAAATACATGTATGATTAGTATTTGTGTTAATACCCAAGTGGATCTTTTAAATTTTTATTTGAATCTTGATATGACAACCCATATCTTCAAAACACATTAATTCATGATTTATTACATAAAAATACACTTAATATAATCCCAAAATATCATGAGTCATAGTGTCTCTGGGTGATTAGATACATAATACAATAACTTGAAACATGTGTATAAGAAAAATATTTAAAAACTTTGAAACATGCCCTTATATTCCATGATTCTTTTAATACTGCACAGAATGACCTTGGGTCATACATAAGAAATGGGTGAATTAAATCCCAATAAGGGAATAATAAATTCATAACACGATGAAAGTAATTCATGTTAATCAAGATTAATATCAAGGTGACATAAAAAGGGGTGAGAATAATAAACATGAACATCGAAGCATAATATAAGATGATAACATCAAAGAAAAATAGGAATGTGGAAATAACATAAAACATGACATCAAAAGCATAAGTCAAGGATAACCATTGAAACATCATAATATTGTGTGATTATAATAACCTCTCATGCACCATACATGGTATCTAATGAGACAAAAAAATCACCCAATGTATTGGAGGACTATATAATTATGGTCCCACCCATAACTTTCATATCTTGTACATGCATTTGTGCATCACATAGATCAAACAACATAAGAATGTATTTCATCACTTTGAATCCCATGATTAAGGAGTGTGGGTTATATGCATGTAATTCCCCAATCAATGAAGGATAGGCACATCTAAGTCAATACCCTTGAGTGGAAATGCAAGATACCATTTTTTCTTGAGGTATGTAACCTTTTTTGTTTTCAATTTAGTCCTCTTTTTTATCCTTATAAACATTCCTAATCGCTTAAGGAAGGTTTTGAGAGTTTTTTGAGCTTGTTTAGAGGATAGATCTCTAAGTTATAGAGAAACAAGAGTGGCACATGGTTAGCGAATAGTTAGTGCTAACTGTGCACCACAAACTATGTAGCCCGGTAAGGGTGAAAAAAGGTTTGTTTAAACCATACGAGGGTGGTTTGTAACATGTGGGGCAGTGATATAGGATGCACATAGGCTATGCATAGTTTACCTAACTATGAGTTGTAGGTCATACGAGGTGTGATCCCTAGATAGTGGGGTGCACACGGTTGGCACACGATTTGGCCGACCGTGCGGCCAAACCGTGTGACTTGTAATTCTTGGGAAATTTTAAAATTCTTCCCCTATTTATTTTTAAGAATCCATCCCTTCTTATTTATTCATTTCTAGAAGACAACAACCCCTATTTATCCCATGGAAGCTCTACCTCAATCCTAACCTAGGATTTGGTGTTATTTCTCCATCTAGACTCTGATTTGACTTTCGTCTATCTCTTTGGATCACCACCAATAAGCTCTCCATTACTTAGGCACCTTTCATCATTATTCTCCTTCTCGAAAAAGTTATTTTGGTGAAAGCTCATATGCCCTGTTTTCTAGGTGTTCATATTTTTTCCATTTTCTTTTTATATGGACTAAACCAAAGGATGATACTAGATGAGTGTTCTACCACTGTCTTAAGGTAGGTGGTTTATACCTTTTACCTAAGGCTATGTTGTCTATTTGGCTATCACCATTATGCCACATGCTAGACCTTATAGTGGTTTATTCTAAATTAAATGATAATACTTAAATTAATTATTGCTTCTAGTATGGGTCACTATTGTATCACCAAATCATGGTTGGACGTTTTCAACTTCAACCAAAGCCACCCACATGGCATGTTCTTTTATCTGCCCTATGATATACCACTCCTTTGGGTGTGTGATCTCACCACCCTTATAGTGGGAGCCTCTATAAATTAAATGAGTTAGATGGAGAGGATCATGAATCCTTTTCCATGATATTAAATTATATTAAAATGATTAAATGCTTTATTTTATGATAATTGTAAATGGGTATGGACACTAACATAGCCCTTGCTATATTATTATTACCTGCTTAATATTGGATGTCTCATTATGGAACCAGAGTATTATCAAGGTATGGGAACTATGATTATTAAGGTATGGAACCTATTGATTGATGGTATTTCATCAACTATTATTAAAGGTATGACACCTTTTGATTGAAAATATGGAACTGACTATTATTAAAGGTATGGAACATATTGATTAACGATATAACATTGACATGTTATTAACATATGACACTTTTACACTTTGGTATAGAACTAACTTATTAGAAAGGTATGACACCTATGAAATCATAGTATGGAATAGGAAAGGGTATTAAGGTATGACACATGTGACCCCTATGTACGATTAGTTATAGTATGGCTCCATTGATGAGGATCAAGGTATGACACCTACGACTTCTGTATATATTTACATATCCAGATATAGGTCTCCCTGGTTATACACCTTGGGACCTATACCATGTAGGTATGTTACCCCTATCACATGTGTCTTATGCTGAGCAGGTTAACCTACTGTTGACACTTAGTATACATATTGATGCTCATTTGACATAGCTTATTCTCATTATAGTTTGTGCTCATGGAATTGTTATATCTGTTAGCCAGTTACATATTTGCATGTTATACTTGCACATGGTTATAGTTCATAGGAAAAGGCTAGCTATGTTATAGACACCGTTGGTGGTGGACTAATGAGTTTATCTCACACCCTATCCGGGCTACCGATGGTACCCATACATATTATGAGGATGCAGGTAGGGACAAGGGAAAACAACCGATATTTGATGATTGATTGAATATAGCATGGGAACATGAGAGAACATAACTGAGATGTGTCTCATAATGTTATTAGAGATAGACTTTTTGGTCCTTTTTTTCTTTTGATACATGTATTTTACTGTATGTCTGTTGTCATGTTTTCCAGTTTCCTTTTGTTAGATACATGACATTACATCATTTTTCATATGATATTGGATGCTATTATTGATTGATTGATTATTATTACTACCATATATATTTTTTACATTTTTTTTCACTGATAGATATTATTATGCTTCTCCTATTATTTTATCCACTTATTACATTGTTGTGTGACTTTGATTATAAGGGTATAGTCTCTCCAATATACCACCTTGAACCCTAATTTCTAGTCAGTAGCCTCTGGAATACAGAGCAGAACACTTGATTTCATATGACCCTCCAACTCAGGGAATCATTTATTTGCTCCTAGGTCATGATGTTACGGGAAATGGGGATGGGTATAGACAACAAAAATGTTTGGCATGGAAAATTATGGGATAATTTTAGCAGTATAACAGGTGTACATAAAGGTTTATGGAAGGGTTGAATAAGACTGAAAGGTGGTCTATCATTAATTAGATATTTTAAGGATAATAAAATGATATGTAAACACATATTCTAACATATAAAATTTTTAATCAAAAGGCATAACTCAAAGAAAGTTCTCAAATAAATATGAGGAGGATAGAATCCCCTTACCTTGAGAGGGCACTTCTAATAGATTGGGAGGAGATTATTAAGAGCCTTAAAATACCTTAGGAGGGATTAGAGTGGGATAGGGAGAGTAAATTTGTTCTCAGTAGGTTTTGAGTGAATATGAGTGGGAGGTTGGGTGGGTATTCATAGTAAAAGAGAGGGGAATTATTTATTAATTTCTAAATGAATATTTTGGATTCTATATGATAAAATAAAAAAAACACAAAACTTCCCATGGTTTTTCCCATGGTTTCTACCAGAGGAGTGATTTTAAATATTTTATTTAGAAAATAATAAAACTCCTTAAAATAATACTATTTTTGATGTGGAATTGAGTCATGTTCATAAATAATTGATTTTAAAACCTTAAAATATAATATAGGTTTTGGAGGATTCATTAAAGGTTTATAAAAATAATAAAATAACTTCAAAAACACATTATATTAAAAGGTAAATATATATTTGGTAATTTATTCCTTTCATAACATTTATTACATCACTTTCGGTCCATTATGATGTCATAATACATATCATATATTCATACCATATTTAATTTTCTACCCAAAAATTCAACTATCTCAGAAAATTATGAAAAATTAACCATTGTCTAATTTCAATTCCATGATCTAAAAAAATAATATTTATTTTATCAAAATAATTATCTAAATATGATAGTTTAAACTCTTAAATAAAAATCTTTATTTATTGGAAAATACTTGTTTTAACGAAAATAAAAACTTCTCGACCCTTATAAATATTACATTGGAATTCATTAAATTATATTATCACTTATATATAAATAAATATTATTTTATAATAATATTACATGGAAGTAATATTTATTTAAAAATTATATAATCAAAAATAGTGTTAATACTATATTTTTTCCAAAAATAAAATTTCTGGCATCTTTGTATCAAAATCTAATTTTCATCAACTCGTATATAATTATATATATAATGTAATAATGAAACTGGAAAAACATAATCATTATTTAATTAAAAATAAAACATAAAAATTCATATTAATATGGTCTAGATAAATAACCCCTTATTACACTAGTGTATTCCCTCAAGGTAAGGTGTAGCACCCCAAGTTTCCATAGTGTGTTTCCCTTTGAATATTGCAGTAGCTTGTATTGTATGCAACTTGGAGTTTTAACACACCACGACCAATCAAACTAGCCGTTATAAATAGTAATAACCACTTTTTGAAATTTTATAAATTTTCTTTTTCAAAATGGACTTCATTTTTGAATTTGGAATTTCGAAATTAGCTTAGGGTGAATTTTTTATACTTTTCTGAAAACATTCAATTTTTGATGAATAGTGAAAAATACTAAATTTTAATTAAAAACAACTTTTTTAATCAAAAACATTTATAGTGTTAAATTATAAATTTGAGTGGTTTTAAAGTATAATTAGATTATATTTTTATCATTTAAAATAATTTAGTTCATTGTATGTAATTTCACATTTAAAGTGGACATAAACAAGTGTCAATCTTTTGATAGTTATTATTTCTTAAAAACACGCTTTTTGTTTTGACAATGAGAATTAATTTTAAATTAACTTCTACCACTTCTGTGTTTTGAATTTGGAAAAATAGATTTCATATTTGGAATCAGGAGGTCCAAATTGTGAAAATAGGTAACTTTTATTTTTATACATTATGAATAATTACTTCGATAAATATTTTATTTACCATGGTTAAAGGGTAAATCTGGTAAATAAGGGTAAAAAATAATATTATAATAATATTAAATTACCATAACATGTGTAACATTCCTATTGGTTGATAAATTCCCAACAATGGACATCCTTGGGTCGATTTTTTGACCCCATGGCCACTTGAGAGTGATAATGATACTTTATATAAATTAATTTAAAGTGAAGAAAAAAAATGACATAAACATATATCTTTTCGTAAAATAATTTTTAAATGGAGTTATATAAGTTATATTTTAGACTATAAATACACATTATAAGGCTAAAAATATTTCCTACATAATTTTATTTTATTTATAATTTTTATACATTTAATAATTAAATTTATTTATGACACAATGGTGATGCAGTAATTACCTTATTAATGAAATAATCAAATAAATGGTATTATAAACATTAAAATAAATATAATTTCAAAATTTTTATGACATACACGAATTTTATAGGTGAATATTACATTTTAGGGTTGATTCAATGTATTTAGTTCGAAATAATCAAGTTGTGATGACTTTTACAAAAAACGAATACTAAATAGTGTCAAAATTGACATAAAAGAGTTTTTAAAACAAATATTATATTATTAAATTATATAATAGTCCTAAAAATATAAGGTTCTAAAAAACTTATATAATGATAGGTATATCATTAATGAACCACTTTAGGTTATCTTGGAATTTTATAGTAAGTTTGTTAACCAATTATTATAATAATACAAGAATACAGGGTAAAAGTAAACTATTTAACTAAGAGTTAAATCTAAAAGATAAGGTTAATATGGTGACCCAACCTATATAAAACCAACTGGTTTAGAGTTTTTCGACCCATACCCACCTTATCCTCAAAATAAATTATTTTTGAGCCATTAGAAACCGAAAATAATTTTATTATAAAATAATATTTCAACCTTTTCCTAAGGTGCCCCTCACCTCTCTTATAAAAGGGCACTTCCCCTTCTCTCAAAATCACACCTCCAAATTCATTTGGCTCAGACAAAACCTATCCAAATATCCTATAAATTTCCCTCACTTAAACCTAGATTCTTTATTTTGATAATAAATCCAACCTAAGGACCCCTTTTGATCAACTCAAAAGAAAACACCCGAAGAAGAGGTAATAATTTCACCACCCTCTTCCAAGTTATTTTATTCTTCCACTTCCTATTTATTTGTTTTTTCCATTATAAAATAATAAATACAGTATATTTTATATAATGTGATTTTATTATAAAAATGTTACAACTATATTCATTATTTTATCCATCATATTAATGAAAAAGTCATCATACGTGTGTAAGTACGGCTTACCGTCTCCACGTCGTGGTGTAGTTGGTTATTCAAACACTTCATTATTTGGATAGGTATAATAATGAGTATAACTATTCTAAATAATAATTATAACATGTTAATGATTCTTTATATATGATATACCATCCAATTTCATATGATTTCACTATCAATATAATGATATTGTCACTTGTATGTACGTACAGATTACCGTCTCCATGAACGCGATGAGATTCATTCCCCATCGTAATCGTTCAAGAATAATTTTCATTTTATGATTAAAAATAATGTTTAAGAACTTAATATCATTCTGGATATGAATAAAATACATTCATTCCATAACAAACATGGCTTATGTAACCGAGCATATAAAGGAAAACAGATTAGTTAACACCCGAAACGATGATACTACTAAAATATTATTAACAAAGAAATATTATAGGATCATATATGATATCATATTTATGTATATAGTTATTTTATAATTTAATAAAAATGTTTTAACTATTATACAAGAGTTTAACATACCATATACCAAGTAAAAGTACAAGGTAAAGGTTAATTTCACAATCTCTTTATTATCCAAGGTTGTTTTTATGTAAGTATCTACTGGGACCTCTTTATCATCCACATCTGTGTTTTCTTAAAAATTTAATTCAAAAAAATTTACTATTTACTATACTATGGGTTAAAGTCATTTATACCCTTATTTGACCATATATGTTTTTAAAGGAATCTTTTTGTCATTTTCCAAACAAGGTACTTTATGACCTTTTCGACAAAATTAAGGTAAGAATGTATTTTTCTAAATTATACGGTGGGTGAGGATATTTTCCACCATTATAACATTGTCAAAGATTCACATACAATATTATAATAATATTTTAAAAATAAATGTTTTCTTTTATAATTATATAACTTTTAAATGATTTCAAAAGAGAAAGAGATATTTCTCTAATTTTTTTTATTTCATCTATGTCAACATCCTTTGATGGATTTTAATCTTGTTTGAAGTTGATTTATTATGATAAAAAACTTCCATATTTTATTGAAGGTTTTATGATATTTTTTACTGTGGATCTATTATTTTTACACGATTCATATTTTATGGATAAAGTATTGACATTTCGTATGCTAGTTTTAATACGAATATTTATGTTATGTTTAAACCTTTTCATATGAGGAATGCATTAGACTTAGTAAGTGATGGGTGGAGACCGCTATAGCTCCTCGACGCATCAATATGAATCATGAAACAAACTAGTGTCTTGGAACAAGTCCTTGACAAAATCTTATTTGTTGTCTTGGCACAAGGCCTTGACTATGTGGTTATAAAGTCTGGCATTATGCATTCCCTCATTATGAAAGTGTCTATTGATATTCCATGTGATTATTCAAATAGTAGAATATCCATGTGATTAATTAAATGGAATTATTTGATTTTATCTTTTTCATATTATGATGAAGTTTAAGTTTAAAAGGCTTTTGTTTTAGTCTTATACATTGCCTTAAATGCTTATGTTTATTTATGAAAGTTTCCACTATATTGTTATCCTTACTGAGAATCTGAGCTCACACCTTACTATGTTTTATTATTCCCTGGATGTGAAGAAGTATTTTCTGGTTGACCTATAAGGATAGGCTAAGGATATAAGCGTGTTCAAAAGAGGACAAATTTTTTTTGATGTTTTTATTTCATGATGTAATGTAAAACTTATGAATGTATCTAGTACTTCCAAGGATATTAAACTAATCAGTATTTTAGGAAATGGTTCCATGTATCATGCCAATGTTACATAATAATGCACCAACTCTAGGTAACTGGTGTCAGGACGTTACATTTGTTATCAATAGTAAGTTTAGTACAAAACTTGGAAGCTAGATTTAGAAAAACTATGATTAGAGAACATTACCCTAAGATAGACTTTGAGGATTAGTATAGAAGAACTTCCTAGAATTTTGGTAATGTAGAAATTTTGTGAGTTTTCCAAGAAATACATCTCTATCTGGATACGAGCAGGTAGAGGTGGATTTGGCACAGATGTACCTAGGGGTAAAACCCAAAAACACCGCTTTAAGCTAGACTCGAACGGGAACTGGTGCACGACGACGGGCCTTGATGCACTCTTGGTTACAACACTCTTGGGGGATATTCTTAGGATAATTCTCATTTTCTTTACAAACCATTATTAAGGGTTTATGAGTATATACTTCCTCAAAGGAAACATTTTTATGATTATGGATTATGTCCATAAACTGTTCAATTTATGTTAACTGTTTTACAAGTTTGGAATTATGTATTGCGATTCATAAACTAATCTAGTGTATGCCATTGTTTAAAAATGGAACCTAGTGGAAGGAATGGAAACCGTATCAACCCAAGTAATCCATGTATTGATTTCCCTCCTACTCAAGATAATTATAGTGGAGCTGGAGATGAAACTGGTGCTGATCAACTTATCACCATACTCGGACAACTCACTCAGGTTATGAATAATAACCTTACCCATATAGAGCACCTAGATCCACAACACGAAGGATCAATGTTATACTGCTTCATGAGGCAACAACCACCAACATTCAACGGGAGTAAAAATCCATTAGTTGCTGTTCAACGGATAACTTCCTTAAAGAAAATATTTCATGCTTTGGGGAGTAGCGAAAGGGAAAAATTTGTCATGGAAGTTTATCACCTCAGGGAGACGCAGATCAATGGTGGGAATTAATCCAAATCACAAAGGAAGATGAAGAAGTATAAAACATGTAATGGAGGAAGTTTAAAGATATTTTCCTAGAAAAATACTTTCCTCATGACCATCGAGCAAATATGGAAAGACAATTTATGAGTCTGAGGCAAAAGGTGGATGAGAATGTCGCAAAGTATGAGGCTAACTTTACAAGGTTAGCAAGGCATGAAGAAGATTATCTACATAAACCAAGGAGTAAGATTGATCAATTATTTTATGGGTTAAAGCCATTTCTCCATCGATCATTAGTCTCACAATCCTTCTCATCATACGAAGATATTGTATCATGCTCTATCAAGACAGAAAAGTAATTATCTAAGTCTTACGACATCAAAGAAAAGAAAGAGAAGAAGAGATCTGTTGAACACTATGGAAATGTAAATAAGTGGAAGAAGAGAAAAGTTAAATATCCATCCTACAGTAAATGTGGGAAAAAACACCCTGGTACTTTCCTGAAAGGAATGGGAGTCTGTTACCAGTGTGGTGAAAAAGGCCACAAAGCTTGTGATTGCAAGGGGAAGAAAGAGGGTGTCAATGTTGAATGCTATAATTTTAGAGAAAAGGGGAATTATGCAAATTAATTTCCTAAGTGCCAAGGGAACTTACCTTAAAAAAGGAAAAGGGAGCAAGGCCAAGATTATGCGATCACAACTGCTGTGGTTGAAGCTCCTAAAGATGTGGTGCCAGGTAATTTAATGGTTTCCTCAAGTTTATCCAATGATTTATTTGATTCTAGATCATCGCATTGTTTCATATCTTCCTAGTTTTCTAAGAAAATTAGATATTTTCAATTTGACTTAATAAGGGAGTTTTCTGTCAAAACACCCAAGGGAAGTATCATCGCAACAAATTTTTGTGAATCAGTTACCATTAGGGCATATAAATGTTCTTTATCTTTTGATATCATCACCATACCCATGATTGAATTTTATATAATCCTTAATATAGATTGGATTTCATACCATGATGCGAAAATTTATTGTAAGAAAAAGGAGGTTACAATTTTTGATGATGATAAGGAGTACCTTATCTTTAGAGTAGAAACATCACCACCTGATTCTTATCTAGATCCACCCCTAGTTTCTCTAATAAATTCAATTATTGGGGAAGAAGAGAATGAAATAATTATGAGTGAGGAAAATAATGTTCGAATAGAGGATGTAACTATTGTTCAAGAATATGTTTATGTGTTTCTAGAGGATTTACCTGGACATCCTCCAGAATGAGAAATTGAGTTTTCCATTGATTTAATTTCTAGTTCAAGGCCCATATCGAAGACCCCATATATAATGGCCACTATGGAATTAGTGGAACTAAAAAAACAACTAGAGGAATTGAGTAATAAGGGATTTATCCACCCCAGTGTTTCTCCATGGGGATCCCCAGTCCTTTTTGTTAAGAAGAAATACAGATCTATGAGGTTATGCATTGACTACAGGGAGATCAATGCTATAAAAATAAATAACAAGTATCCCCTACCTCTCAATGATGATTTATTTGACCAACTTCTTGGAGCTCAATATTTTTCAAAGATTGACCTTCAATCTGGATATCATTAGTTTTGTGTGTTACCATTTCTAATATAGTCATTAAACAGTGATCACATGATTAGTATAAATATAGGGCTTTAACAAATCCAATTTACTCAGAAAAAGGAAGCGATAGCCTCATCCAGTAGAGGTGCCCCATACGAAGCCCATTTGTCAGAGATCAGAAAGGATGTGGTGTCATTGGGTTTTTCTCTTGACCAATCCTAATCTAAGCTTTAATATGTTAAGATCGATCAGGACCACCTACGAGAGAAGTGTAAATTGATAGAGATTATCACCCAAGCAATGTTATCCAAGCCACCCCAAGAGTCTGTCACCATCACACACCTTACTCTTCGGTCTTATACGGTTGTTATAAGGGGATATGTAATAAGAACTTATCACTATGGTTATGTATATTATTTTTGTATATAATAATGAATATACTTTCATTTTATTATTGTTACCTTGTAAATAGTTTTTTTAAAACACAAATAGTATTTTTAGTTAATGTTCAACTAAGAAATATATTTTGATGAATTAATGGATTTTTTAATTAAATAATTTTTTAATAAAATATTATTATTGTTATTAAATTAATTTTTGTTAAATATAAATGATCGTATAATTTTATAAATGCAATCGTAATTTTTCATTAAGGTTTGAAAGCCATTTTTGTCAAAACCTGTGAATTTTTTATAAATGTTGGTTTTTATTTTAAAAGTGAAAATTAACATATTTAGAAAATTATTTAGCTAAAATAAATATTATTTCTGGAATCAGGACATCAAAATTATCCAATGGTGAATTTTTCATAATTTTCTGAGATAGTCAAATCTTTGGGTAAAAATTAAATATTGTTTAAATATATAATTTGTTTTATGACATCATAATGACCCAATAGTGATGTAATAAAATACTATAAGCTTTATGTTTGGCCAATATATGTTTTACCATTAAAATAATGTGATATTGGGTTTTTTTGACTTATTTTACAAAGCATTAATGGACCCTCAAGACTTATTAAACATCTTGTATTTTTAAATTGTTTTCCTTGTGAGTGTGACTCACCTCCACATAAGCAACCCCATTATTTTAAGAAGTTCTGAATTTGGCCTTATAAAATATTATTTTTCACTTCCCTTTTCCAAAAACCATGGTCAAAAACCATGGGCTGGTTTGTGTTTTGGATTAGTTTAATGTGAGGTGTCCCAAACCTAAATAATAAAGAATTCCCTCACCTTTCCAATATAAATCCACCCAAACTCCCACTTCCTCCTCACTCAAAGCCTTTTTAGTTCTTCAAAACTCTTCCCTAATATATCTATAATCCTCCCAAGGTGCCCCAAGCTCCCAAGAAGCCTCTCTCAAGCCTCTCTCAAGCCTTTTGAATCACACTTCCAAGTAAGGGTTTTTCTTCCTTTCTCATTTTTGTCCAATATTCTTTAAATTATTATGCACTTTTAATTTCAATTATAAATTTTTGGGTATGGTTTCTCACCACCCCCATACTTACCTATTTATTTTTTAATGATTGGATACCCCTTTCTGTCTCATTAAATACCTCTCATGTACACTCGTTACTATGCCGAAATTCCGAAAGGAAATTCTCTCTCCTATTTTACATTCAATCAATTCGTTTGTATCATGACTCTAAATTTCATTAAAATTGTAGGGACATGTATCTATATGACCCCCTTACTATCCATTTCATGTAAATATGATTAGACACCCCTTTCTCTCTCATCAACCATTTTTATGAATTCTTACGTCACGCTGTTATGCTACCGAAATTGCACCGATTTTCCAAGCCAATGTCATTGTGTAGTGAATACCATGCCCATTTTTCTATTAAGGGTATTCAAATTTATGCACATTTAATTATTGATTATAAAGTTTCATGTATGAATTACACATTATTATATCGTGGAATAAATTATTATGTTTTATGAATCCATGCTATATGATCCATGTGGCACACTTATGCATGTAATGAAATGTTTAAGAAGGGTGCACCCTTATAGTGCTCCAATGCATTGGGTAAAGTATAGTATCATGATACGTCCTGTGCAATGGGTGTTTACTCATGCTAATTCAAGTTCAATGAGGTTTTACTCGTGCTTCATGTGCAATGATGATTTACTCATGCTTCATGTGCAATGAGCCTTGGATCATTCTAATTCCATGTTAAGTGTTGTTGCCAAATTTCCATGTTATGATTATCATGATTTATCATGAATTTATGTTTATGCTTCTCTTGTGCTCTATTGATATGCCTATTGTCTAACATGTACTGTATTCCTCATGTTATTCCATGATTATTCCCTTATTGGGCTTTATAGCTCACCCTTTTCTTATGCATATCTTCGAGTTATCCCATGCAATGCTAAGTACGAGAGAATGTAGTGGTCATGTAAAGAAAGTTTTGAATAAAGATGTTGTATTTCATGTTTTAAGTTGTTATTTAATGATCCTAAGCCCCAAATACACTATACCTCTCAATATTATATTTTGTATCAAGTGAATTTTATGTAATAAATTATGTTTAATTGTGTAATAAAAGAGCAGGGTTGTCATAAGACATTCCAAAAACAGCATTTCAAACTAGGTACGGGCATTACAAGTTTACAGTAATGCCTTTTGGATTGACTAATGCACCCTTTGTCTTCATAGATCTAATGAATATAGTTTTAAAGGAATATCTTGATCACTCTGTAGTGGTATTTATTGATGATATTTTGGTATACTCAAAAAGCTATGAAGATCATGAAAATCACTTTTTCATTATCCTAAGGACTCTTAGAAGAAATGGATTATATGGAAAATTTAACAAGTGTGAATTATGGCTTCAGGAGATTTCTTTTCTGGGCCATATTATCTCTAATGATAGAATCTCTATTGATCCTTAAAATACCAAGTCAATCCAAGAATGGCCAACATCGACGAGTATAATTGAGGTATGCAGTTTTATTGGTTTAGCGGGTTATTATCGGTGTTTTGTCTAGAATTTTGCCCGATTGGCTAACCCATTAACCAAGCTCACTTGTAAAGGGGTTAAATTTGTTTGGAAAAAGAGTGTGAAGAATGTTTTGAAGAACTGAAGAGAAGATTAGTCAACGCTCCTATATTGACTCTACCATCAGAGAATGATGGGTTTATTATTTATAGTGATGCTTCAAAGAAAGGACATGGTTTTGTCCTTATGCAGAATGATAGAGTTATTGACTATGCATCACGACAGGTAAAAATTCATGAGAAAAACTATCCCACACATGATCTTGAGTTATCAGCTATAATCTTTTCTCTGAAAATATGGATACATTATCTCTATGGTGAAAAATGTGACATTTATACTGATCACAAGAGTTTGAAGAATATTTTGTTACAGAAATAACTCAACATGAGGAAAAGATGATGGCTTTAACTACTCAAGGATTAAGATTTCACTATACACTACCACCCGGGGAAGGAAAATAAGGTGGAAAATTATTTTAGTAGAAAGGATCATGGAGTTTTGAACAAGATGAGAGTTAAAAGGGATCTTATTTCCATGGATCTAGTAAATATAGATATGGGAATAACCATGGAAGGTGAAACATCAATACTTTTTCAAATGGTTTCCAAACCATATTTACTAGAATGGATAAAGATTTCTTAGACTGATGATGAGGAGTTTCAAAAGAATATTAAAGCTATGAATGATGGGAGATTGAGTGACTTCGTATATGAAGATGGAATTTTGAAATTTGGGAAGAGACTTTGTGTTCCCAATATACCTGATCTAAAAAGGGAATTGTTGGATGATGCACATAACTCCAATTTCTCTATACACCCTGGGATCATCAAGATGTATAGATATTTGAAGGACCATTTTTTGTGGGACAACATAAAGAGGGGGATTTTTTATTTTTTTTCAAGATGTACGGTTTGTTAACAAGTGAAAGATGGAAGGAAATAGCCTGGAGGAGTCATGCAACCTCTTCCTATACCTGAGTGGAAATGGGATAATATTACGATGGAATTTTTCATGGGGCTACCAAATACTCCTGGAAGGAATGATGCAATATGGGTAATTTTTGATCGTCATACCAAGTCGGTATATTTTCTTGCTATATGAGAAGATTTACCACTTGAACATATGGAAAGACTATATATTAATGAAGTTTTAAGACTTCATGGAGTTCCCTTATCGATTGTTTCTAATCGTGATCTTCATTTTACATCAAGATTATAGAAAAGTCTTCAGAAATCCCTGGATACTGAACTTCATTTGAGAACTTCCTACCACCCTCAAACCGATGGACAATCAGAACAGACTATTCAAACCTTATAAGACATATTGAGATCTTTCTAACTTGACTTTTAAGTTATGTGGGATCAATATTTACCTCTGGTAGAATTTTCCTATAACAATAGCTTCCATTAAAGTATTCAGATGACACTATATAAAGCATTATATGGAAAGAGAAATTGCACACCAACTTGTTGGGATGATGTTGTTGTAAGAAAACTCGTAGGCCTAGAACTTGTTGAGGAAATAATGGAAAATTGAATATTATCCAAACCCACATCAAAGCATCTCAAAGTAGGAAAAAGAGCTATGCTGATAACTGAAGGAAGGATTTGGAATTTCAAGTAAGAGATTATGTTATCTTGAAGGTATCTCCATAGAAGGGTGTTATATGTTTCGGTAAGAAGGGTAAATTGAGTCCCAGGTACATTGGACCTTTCGAAATTCTATAATGAATTGGAGTTGTATCTTATCGTTTGGAAATGCCTCTAAGTCTCTCCAAAGTTTATGATGTGTTCCACGTATCACTGTTGAGAAAATACATGCCTGACCCAATGCATTTACTCACCTATGAGGAAATTGAACTGGAACATTGATCTATCTTATTTTGAAGAGCCTGTCAAAATTCTTGATACCAGAGAACAAGTGCTGAGAAACTGGATGACTTGTTTGGTAAAAGTTCTATGGAGAAACCATAAGATGGAAGAGGCAACGTGGGAACCTGAGGAACTAATAAAGAAGAACCACCTGAATCTTTTTATAAAGTAATATTCTATAAATTTCGAGGATAGAATTATTTTAAAGAGGAGAGAATGTAACACCCCAAGATTCCATGATATGTTTCCATTTGAATAATGTAGTAGCTTGCATTTTACGCAACTTGGAGTTTTAACACACCACGACCAATCAAACTAGCAGTTATAAATAGTAATAACCACTTTTTGAAATTTTATAAATTTTATTTTTCAAAATGGACTTAATTTTTGAATTCGGAATATCAAAATTAGCTTAGGGTGAATTTTTGTTACTTTTCTGAAAACTTTCAATTTTTAATGAATAGTGAAAAATACTAAATTTTAATTAAAAAAAACTTTTTTAATCAAAATAATTTATAGTGTTAAATTATACATTTGAGTAGTTTGAAAGTATAATTAGATTATATTTTTATCATTTAATATAATTTAGGTCAGTTTATGTAATTTCACATTTAAACTGGACATAAACAAATATCAATCTTTTGATAGTTATTATTTCTTAAAAACAGGCTTTTTATTTTGACAATGGGAATTAATTTTAAATTAATTTCTACAACTTCTGTATTTTGAATTTGAAAAAATGTATTACATATTTGAAATTATGAGGTCCAAATTGTGTAAATAGGTAACTCTTATTTTTAGACGTTATGAATAATTACTTCAGTAAATATTTTATTTACCATGGTTAAAGGGTAAATCCGGTAAATAAGGGTAAAAAATAATATTATAATAATATTAAATTACCCTAACATGTGTCATATTCTTATTTTTTGATACATGTAAAACCATGGTCATACTTGGGTCAATTTTGGGACCCCATGGAGCCACTTGAGAGTGATAATAACACTTTATATTAATTAATTTAAAGTAAAGACAAAAATGACATAAACGTATATCTTTTAGTAAAATAATTTTTAAATGGGGTTATATAAGTTATCGTTTCGACTATAAATACTCATTAAAAATATAAAAATATTTCCTAAATAAATTTATTTTATTTATAATTTTTATACATTAAATAATTAAATTTATTTATGACACAATGGTGATTCCGTAATTACCTTATTAAGGAAAGAATAAAATAAATGGTATTATAAATATTAAAATAAATATAATTTCAAAGTTTTTTTGATATCAACTAATTTTCTAGGTGAATATGACATGTTAGGGTTGATTAAATGTATTTTTTTTTTGAAGTAATAAAGTTGTGATAACTTTCACAAAAACCAAATACTAAATAGTGTCAAAATTAACATAAATGAGTTTTTAAAACAAATATTACATTATTAAATTATATAATAGTCCTAAAAAAATAAGGTTCTAAAAAAGAACTTATATAATGATAGGTATATCATTAATTAACCATTTTATGTTCTCTTGGAATTTTATAGTAATTTTATTAACCAATTTTTATAATAATACAAGAATACATGGTAAAAGTTAAACTATTTAACTAAGAGTTAAATCTAAAAGATAAGGTTAATATGGTGACTCAAACCTGTCTAAAACCTATTGTTTGAGATTTTTTCGACCCATAACCACCTTATAATCTAAATAAAGCATTTTGGATCCATTATAAACCTAAAAATATTTTATTATAAAATATTATTTCAATATTTTCCTAAGGTGCCCCTCACCTCTCTTATAAAGGGCACTTCCCCTTCTCTCAAAATCACACCTCCAATGCCATTTGGATCGGAAAAACCCTACCCAAATATCCTCAAAATTTCCATTAATTCAACATAGAGGCATTATTTTTATCATAAATCCAATCTAAGGAGCCCATTTGATCACCTCCAAAGGAAACACCTGAAAAAGAGGTAATAATTTCACCACCCTCTTTCAAGTTATTTTTTTCTTACACTTCCTCTTTCTTTGTTGTTTCCATTATAAAATAATACCTCTAGTATATTATATATACTTTAATTTTATTATAAAAATGTTACAACCATGTTCATTGTTCTATCCATCATATGAATGATAGTCACCATACGTGCGTACGTACAACTTACCGTCTCCACGTCGTGGTGTAGTTTCTTATTCAAACACTTAATTATTTGGATGGGTATAATAATGAGTATAAATTATGTAAATAATAAATATAAAATTTTAATTATTATTTATATATAATATACCATCCAATTATTTATTATTTATCCATCAATATAATGATATTGTCACTTGTGTGTACATACGGATTACCGTCTCCACGAACGCAATGAGATTCATTCCTCATCGTAATCATTCAAGAATAATTTTCATTTTATAATTAAAAATAATGTTTAAGAACTTAATATTATTCTGGATATTAATAAATTACATCATATCCATAAAAAACATGGCTTACATAACCAAGCAAATAAAGGAAAACAGATCAGTTAACACCTGAAACGATGATACTACTGAAATATTATTAACAAAGCAATATTAGAGGATCATATATGATATCATATTTATGTATATAGTTATTGTATAATTTAATAACTATGTTTTAACTATTATAAAGGAGGTTAACATACCATCTACTAAGGAAAAGTACAAGGTAAGTGTTAATTTCACAATCTCTTTATTATCCGAGTTTGTTTTTACGTAAGCATCTACTGGGACATCTTTATCCTCCACATTCGTATTTTCTTAAAAATATAATTCAATTTTTTTTAATATTTACTATACTATGGGTTAAAGTCATTTATACCCTTATTTGACCATATATGTTTTGAAATGAATCTTTAAGTCATTTTCCAAACAAGGTACTTTATGACCTTTTCGATAAAATTAAGGTAAGAATGTATTTTTTTAACTTATACGGCATGTGCGGCTATTTTACACCATTATAACATCATCCAAGCTTCCCATACAAGATTATAATATTATTTTCAAAATAAATTTTTTATTTTATAATTATATAACTTTTAAATGATTTAAAAATAGAAAGAGATATTTCTCTAAAAAAAAATTTATTTCATCTCTGTCAACATCCTTTGATGGATTTTAAGCTTGTTTGAAGTTGATTTATTATGATACAAAACTTACATATTTTATTGAAGTTTTTGTGATATTTTTTACTGTGGATGTGTTATTTTTACACCATTCATGGTTTATAGATAAGTTATTTACATTTCATATGCTAGTTTTAATATGAATTTTTATGTTATGTTTAAACCTTTTCATATGAGGAATGCATTGAACTTAGTAAGTGACGTGTGGAGCCCGCTATAGCTCCTCAATTCATCGGTAGTTCTCATGAGACAAACTAGTGTCTTGGAACATGGCCTTGATAAAATCTTATTTGTAGTCTTAGCACAAGGCCTTGACTATGTGGTTATGAACTCTAGCATTATGAATTCCATCATTATGAAAGTGGATATTGATATTGAAAGAGATTATTCAAATAGTAGAATATCCATGTGATTAAGTAAATGGAATTATTTGATTTTATCTTTTCAATATTATGCTGAATTTTAAGTTTAAAATTATTTGTTTTAGTCTTATACATTGCCTTAAATGTTTATGCTTATTTATTAAAGTTTCCGTTATATTGTTATCCTTACTGAGCATCTGAGCTCACCCTTTACTATGTTTTATTTTTTCCAGGATATGAAGAAGTATTTTTTGGTTGACCTACAAGGATAGGATAATAATATAAGTGTGTTCAAAAGGGGACAAAATGTTGTTGATGTTTTTATTTCATGATGTAATGTAAAACTTATGAATGTATCTAGTACTTACAAGGCTACTAAACTGATCATTTTTTTGGGACATGATTCCTTATATCATGCCAATGTTATGTAATAATACACCAACTCTAGGTAATTGGGGTCGGGGAATTACATAAGGTGTGCGATAGTGGTGATTTCTTAGGGTAGTTTGGTGAACATGGTTTGGGTTGTAATCTTGATAAACTTGAAATCACTACTAGAAATTAGAGCTATCCCAATAGACTTATACCAATAGTTTGGGAAAATCATTGGCATAGTCACCTTAGAGAGACCATATACAAATAGTTTTGGAAAAATAATTTGTATAGGTACCATGGGCACACCCCATACCAACAGTTTTGGAAAAAACCATTGGTATAGGTCCCTTATAAAGACCATATACAAATGTTTTTTTTCAAAACCATTGGTATAAGTAACTTATATAGACCTATACCCATAGTTTTGGAAAATACCATTGGGATAGGTCACTTATATGGACATATACCCACACTTTTGGCCAAAAACATTGGTATAGGTCTATTGTAGAGACCCTATACTAATGGTTTTTTCAAAACCATTTGTATAGCTCAAAAAATCAAGGAACCTATACCAATGGTTGTCAAAACTTTTGGTATAGGTACCCATATTTTTTTGGATTCTATTCTCAAATAACATTAAAAACATAAAAAGTTAATATACTTGTGTATATATATATATATATATATGAAATTATGTTCCAAAAAGTTATCTTCAGTTACTGGTTATGTTGTTGGATTATAAATGGGAGGTGTTGGGATTAAAACCAATCTGGGTTTGATTTTTACATTAGCTATACCAATGGTTTTTCAAAACCGTTGGTATAAGTTTTTCATATGACATATATTAAGAGTTTTACAAAACCTTTGTTATAGTTATATACCAACAGTTTCCCCAAAACTATTGGTATAGGTCTATACCAATGCTATAATATCCAACAGCCCTCCAAACCGTTGGTATATAGTTTTTTTTTCTAGTAGTGAATTATCTTATAAATGATTTTTTCATGTTTCAGTTGTTGAAATTTTTCTTAGTTGTGGTCTAGGTAAAATCCTAATGATTCCATCTATAATGCCCCAAAAATTTGAAGTAGGAACATTGTATTTGATAGCGTGTATGACAAGCAATACCAAGCACGTAAGGGAATATAATATCCCAATAATTTATAATATATATATATTATTATAAATAAATTGAATATATTATATAGATTTAAATTCATGTGATACTGAGTTATTGTGTGATATACACAATAACAAGTTTCTTCAATGGCTTGTGTTACACGTAAGACCGAGTTTTACTGAGCAATAATATATTATTAAAATATTATTATTTAATATAATAAGACTTAACATATCTATTAAATTAGAGATTATGAATATTATTAACTAAATTATGAAAATATATTATTTAAACAACTAATTAATTGGTTACAGAATAATTATAAATTAATATAATGGCCGATTGAAAATAAAGGGAATATTTTATAGAAAACAATTTTTAACCAAAAAAATATTTTTTACACTAATAAATTAAATTAATTATAATTAGTGAGTTATATTAATATAATATATTTATTATATATTCAATATAATATTTTTTATATTCATCCAATTGATTTTATAAGTATAAGATAAGAACAAACCCAATATTTCACACAAAAACCTATATTTTTATTAAAGCACTTTTACCGCCTTTTAATGTTGAACCCATTTTAAATCTAAATTTTGAAACTTTAATTGATTTAATATGTCAAAATAAACTCAATATTTTAAATTTAAACATAAAAATTAGTTTAGCGTGAATTTTTGATATTTTTCAGAAACATTTCATTTTTTAATGAATAGTTAAAAATATTGAATTTTAGTTCAAAACTGTTTTTTTATCTAATTTATTTATAAGGTTAAATTATAATTTTAATTGGTTTTAAAGTTTAATTAGATCATAAATTTATCAATTAATACAATTTATATTATTATAATCAATTTAACTTTTAAATTTATTATAAAATAAAGAAATTATTCGAACGTTTTTACTTTAAAACCCCACATTGTCGTCCCACCTGCGAGATTAAATTTAAATCAATTTATTCCAATTATATGATTGGAAATTGGAAAAATATATTATATATTTTTAATAATAATAATTTATAATATCTAATAAGAGCAAAAAAAATTTACCAAAAAATATTAGTGAAAGTGATTAAAATTAATTACAATGATTAAGGTTAAATTAAGATTAATAAGAGACTAAACCTTAAACTTAAGGGCCCAAATGACCTATAAACTTGTCAAAGAGGGATTTTATGGAAATATTTAGACCATATACTCATTTTATATACATTTTTATATTATTGGAGATACTTTCAATGTGAAAAATGTGTATGGAATTCCTTTTTCAAAATATTACAAGAGTTTCACTCCTCCTCCACTATAAAAAGGCCTCCTATCCTCCAACTTACTCACACCTAACAAGCATATTTGGATCGACCAAGCTCTACAAAAATAGCACCTCAACATCACTCCACTAATACTAAAAGCCTCTAGTTGGGCATAAATACATCCAAGGAATCCTTTTGCACAAACTAAAAGAAGTTACCCGATTAAGAGGTAACATCTTTCCTTAAGCTATTTAATTTTATTTCCATTATCCACCCCCTAAAATATTCTTATTCCATTATTTTATTACAACACCAGTATCCTAAATATACTAATATTTTATTGAGATAAGGTTTTGACCTATACTTATACATGCTTCCATCTAATGGGTAACTAACATAATGTTTCTGTATATGACAAACTACTACCTCACGAAATGATGATTGTTCATTTTTACTTACCACCTCTCATGATGGAAATTATGATGGAAACTCTATTTATATATGTTATATATTATATTTATTAGGTATTTATTCTTATTTAATTATTTTATAACACATAACCTTATACTTTCCATTTTTTATAAATACGATAGCATCGTTTGTGGAAATGTGGACTACCACCTCCTCAAAGCAATGTGATTCATTCACACTATAAATGAAACATATAAAGAATGGTTTTAGTTAAACATATGTGAAATAAAAAACATATATATTATATTCATGATATAATTAACTTTATGTAAATATAATATGTATCATTTTCTTTATTACCCTTCCACACACTTAAGAAGTGATAATGTCATTCGTGGACGTATGGACTACCATCTTCTCAAAACGATGTGATTCCTTTTACATCACAAGAATTATATATATAAATATATACTATTAAATAAAATTTTATTTATGATATAATGATAATTATGTAAATATATGGGGTTACTTACCTTCTTTCCATAATGATCATTGAAAAATGGGAACGTTGCTCATGTGAACGTACGACCTACCCTCTCCATGATTGTAACATTTATTAATTTTTCATAATAATATTGAATTATTGGTTTTAAAAGTATAATTAATGTATAAATATGATAATTATGTCATTATTATTATTCTATATATGTCATATAATGACCACTTTGACCATAGTTGACATACCAAAGTTGTTTTTGACACATAGACCTAATTTGGTCAAAACAATCGACGTAAACATAATTATTTAAGAAATTGTATACAATGTGGTAATAAGTGAAATAAAAGTAATGATAAACATGAAAAGGTATCTCAACCAAGTAAATAATTAATATAAGTTTATTATATAATAAGTTAAAGGGCGTTCACCTAAAAGGAAATGTAAGATAAGAAATATAGTCTCAATTCACATTTCATTGAGACTTATTTGTTGTTATATACCTAGTTTATTTTATATGGTGTATATAATTCCCTTTTTAATGATATATCATGAACATCCTTACTCTCATTATAAATAAGTTTCATTTAATTTTATTACTTCATGATTCCTATGATTTAAAATGTTTCAAAGTGGTATGGGACACTTTGGAATGTTTAAAGATTATTTTTCTCAAGAATAATTTTATTGATCATTCATTTCCATTCAAGGAATATGAACATTACTTAATAAAAACATTCAATTTATTATCCTCTGGTTAATCACAACCTTTTCAAGTATTATTACCATTTTCCCACTCTTTGGTACTAAAGGTGTTTTATAAAATGTTTTAAAGAAAACCCGACTTCATTTATCTCTTTAGTAATAGAACCCATTTTCTTTAAAAAATCATGTTTTATTAAAATGTTTTCAAAAATGTTTTTAAAATGATTTGGTAAATCCATTTTACCCCTTTTTTCTCTTACCAATGTTTTTAGTGGAATCTTCTTGTTTCTTTCTGAATAATACATTTTTCTAACCTTTTACCTAGAAGATTAAACATCTGAGTAGCTTCTTGGTCCTAAAAAAAGTATTAATAAAAAAAAGTATAGAAAAACAAAATACATGTGTCACATGAAGCAATACCAAAAAAAAGTTGAAAAAATCCCACCAAAACTAAATAGAGTAAAATAATTCACGAAAAAATAAGAAATGTAGCCCAAGATTGAAAAATTGTATGAACCAAGATAAAAGGTCCATAATAAAAACATATCATCCAAAAAATACAAAAAATGGCACAAATTCACACCCATTAAACTCTCACATACAAATTTTTTACATCCCCTCCATGGTCAAAAAATTCTCCTGCAAACACATGTCATCACCCATCACACGCACCATCTACCTGCAACCAGCCTGTGACCTGAGGATTGCATCTTGAGGACAGTCGTGTCCCAAGGTCATCACTTTTGTCGACACACAGTTATGTACCACTGTAACCAGATCCTTATCGAGATGCTTGAAATTGGAAGGATCCCACATGAAGTTGAAAACTATTTCCAGTGGGTTCTACCAGGACCCCAAAACCATGCCATACAAAGACACTAGGAAATATGAACTGCCTCACTACACCAACAAACCACCATCGTTGCCTCCACCGAAATCAAATCCTCATAATGTCATCATTTCTATCCCCCATCTCTAGTTAACCGGTCATTGACTCCAAATTACCACAAAGAAACAACCACCATAGCTCATAGCTTAATAGTACCTCACCGCTCGATGTCATATCATAGATCGACCCCTGATGCTCATCCTATTTCACTGTCATCAGTCAATTCGAGGCTGACTCCCACTTATCTTACAAACAAAAACCATCACCGACATAACATCAACCCCATGTATGGATTTACTCATATCCATTCCTTCTAAGTTTCATTTTCATGTTTAAAAGGTTAATTTTTAATGAAAATATTTTTAAAATTGATTTTAAAGAAAATGTTTTTCAAAAAAAGGATATTTTCCTCAAGAATGTTTTTAAAAGATATTTTTATAATATTTCCATTCATCAACAAAAAAAACCATTTATTTTACTCCACTTGGGGTATGTTTTATTGATATCATCCTTAATATTCCTCTAGATGGTTTATGATTGATTTTTCCAAGGATAATATTCACATTCACTTCCTTGATTCCTTTTTTCCCCTTTAAATATTAAATTTCCTTTGATCATTGAACATTGAATTTCCCTTGTTTTACCATATCATTTATAATTTACATGTTCATTTCCTAAACCATATATAATTTTTTATATGGTGTTCACTTTGAATGTTATTTCATTATTTGGGTAAATATTGATAAATTTGTATCTCTTACCCCATATGGATATTTGACAAGGAACGTTATTAAATTTATTATTTTACATATGAGGAATATTTTGGACTAGTATAACATAGGTGGGGCCCAATTATAGATAGTCCCTCAATGAATCAGTAGTATCATGGGATGAGTCATTTGGCTAGCCGCCTTAGATGGTTTTTACCCGATATGTTTTAAACTGTCTTGTGAAAGATCTTGAAGGTAAAGGCACCATGTACCTAGGAAACATGGCATCTAATAATCCATTATTTTCCACATTTAGTTTTAATTATTATTCACCCATGAGATTTTGTGTCAACATATCTATAGATACATTTCATTTTTAGTTCATTAATTAAATGGCGTGTGTTTTAGTTTCATACCTTACCATATTGATTTTTCCTTATCTAGTTATTTTAATATAATGTTCTTCCAGATATTACCTTATTATATTGTTTATATACTTCCTTCTCAATTTTTTGATTACATGATATTTTTGTTTCAGTTATTTACCATGCCATAATTTTTATTCTCATTGATTCATTATTTATTTTTCTATATTTTTCACTTACTGGTCATTTGATCTCACCCTTATTATGTTTCATTTCCCCAAGAATCCAAGAATAATACTATGAAAGATATGCATGGATATACTAGATGGAATAAAGTTATCCACGAAGTATTTTTTTAGAAAAAAAATTATGGTGTAATTATTGTATTCATTTTTAATATAAGACTCATGTATGTATCTGGTTTACCAAGACTACTAAACTCTTGGTCCTTCGGGATTTAATTGCTTGTAATCATGCTATGTAATTGATAGCAGACACTGGCTCCTAGCATTCTGGGGTCGGGAACTACAGTTAGTATCAAATAAAGTTTAGTAGAAACCTTGGTAACTAGATTTAGGAAAACATAGATTAGAGAACATATACCTCAGGTAGAATTTGAGGATAAGTATAGAATAACATTCTGAATATTCAGTTTGATAGAGATTATGTAGTTTTTCTAGAAATGCATCTATGTCAGGATACTAAAAGTGGATGTGGTTCTAGAACAGATGTACCTAGGAGTAACAACTCCAATGAGATGTTCCAGGTCTAACTTAGTGTAACCTGGTACATGAAAACATGCCTTACTATGTGCTTGGTTTAACACTCCTAGAGGATGCACTTAGGAAATTTCACATTTTCTTTACAAACCACTATGAAGGATTTTGAAAATGAATAACCAAGGTTAAACTTAAGGTGATTTATATTCAAGATAAGGTGTCGCGTTTTAGAAATCCTAGAAATAATATTATGAATAAACATTAGACCATGGAAGGATCTATATAAAAATAAGTGGATGAAGTATTTATGTATTGAGGTTATACTGAAAACCATAGTTAAAAGGCTATTTAGTGATTAACCAAATTTCAAGGATTTCCATCATAGTTATTTTTGAAATTATATTAATGTGTTTTTAGAAAAAGATAACCTATAATTCAAGTGACAACTAATCAAATTTTTTAGCGGTGTGGGTCTTAAATCTATGACCTAAGGATGATATGGGTTTCATGCCAACCACTGACCTACGCAATGTATTGGTTAAATTGTCATTGTTTTTAGTTAAAAAATTGATGAATATTAATGATAAACTAGTAGTGTTTCTTTTAGGTTTCGATATTAATTTCTTAATCATATTACTTTTGGAAAATATTTAGAGACAAATAGTTAGACTTGTTACTCTTTTATGGGCCTTAATATCCTTTAGAAATGTATTTTAATGCTTCATGTATCAAAATTAATTTTTGGGTGAATTAGAAAACTGATCAAAGAACAACCAAAGGATGAAATTGTGTTTATATTAATATATCAAGTAAGTAAATTTCCTTATATCCTTAGGTTTTAAATGAATTATCCAACACTAATAAAATGATCTATACTTTGTTTTGTCTTAATACCTTAATTTTTATTGAACTGATGGTTTCTAAATCATCGCAGATTTATGGATTTGAGCCCCTCAACTTTCTATTGATCATTAAATTGTTTTTTATTGATGAACTCAATAAATCACTATAAATATTTACGTTTTCCCTCTAGGTTTGTATCTCTAATTTCTACTAATATTATTCTACTTAGAGACCTAGTCATATGTTAGTCCACGTGACCTTGTACTTACGATTCTCTCTTTTCTAGAGAATGTTTTACAAACCCTTCACATGATATGGAATTTTAAACATAAGAAATATCAAACAATATATCACCAATTTCATTTTTAAATTGTGAGGATTCAGTTTAATTAAGGTGGGAAGAATGTAACACCCTTAGAAATCTAAAGTAGGAACATTGTATTCGATAGCGTGTATGAAACATGACACCAAGCGCGTAAAGGAATATAATATCCCAAGAATTTATAATATATATACTATTTTAAATTAATTCAATATATTCTATAGCTTTTAATTCATATGATACTAATTTAGTGTTTGATATATGCAACAACAAGTTTCTTTAATGGCTTGCATTACACGCACGACCAAGTTTCACCAAACAATAATATATTATTAAAATATTATTATTTGACATAATAAGACATAACCTACCTATTAAATTATTAATTATGAATATTATTAACTAAATTATTAAAATATATAGTTTACACAACTAATTAATTAGTTAAAAATTAATTAGAAATTAATATAAAGTCCAATTGAATATAAAAGGAATATTTTATAGAAAACTATTTTTATGCTCACAAAGAATTTTTACCCTAAGAAATTAAATTAATTATAATTAGTGAGTGATATTAATATAATATATTTATTATATATTCAATATAAATTTTTTGATATTCATCCAATTTATTTGATAATCATAAGATAAGAACAAACCCAATATTTTACATAAAAACCCTATAATTTTATTAAAACACTTTTACCACCTTTTAATAGAGTACCTATTTTAAATATAAATTTTTACACTTTAATTGATTTAATATGTAAAAATAAACTTCATATATTAAATCTAAACATAAAAAATAGTTTAAGGTTAATTGTTTATATTTTTAGTAAACATATCATTTTTTAATGAATAATTAAAAATACTAAATTTTAGTTCAAAAATTCTTTTTCATATAATTTATTTATAAGATTAAATTATATTTTCAATTGGTTTTAAATTTTAATTATATCATATTTTAATTAATTAATAAAATTTTACTTTGAAATTAATTTTAAAAATATAGCAAACTTTCAGACATTTTTACTTTAAAAATCGGCATTGTCGTCCCACCTGTAAGATTAAAATTAAATCAGTTTCTCTCACTTCTATGATTGGAATTTGTAAAAATTTATTCCATATTTGGAATCAGAATAATTTATAATTTTTAATAATACCAATTTTTTTGACTAAAAATATTAGTGAAAGTGATTAAAATTAATTACAATGATTAAAGTTAAATTATGATTAATAAGGGAATAAACCTTAAAATTAAGGGCCCAAATGACCTATAAACTTGTACAAGATACATTGGTTGGAAATATTTAGACCCTCTCCTACTTTTTATATACTTTTTTCCATTATTGTATCCACTTTCAATGTTAAAAATGTGTATGGAACTCCTCTGTCAAAATATTACAAGAGTGTCACTCCTCCTCCACTATAAAAAGGTCTCCTCTCCTCCTACTTCCTCACACCTATAAAAATAATTTTTATTGATTAATATATACCCAAATAGATCCTAAAAATCCCTACCCTAATAATATAAGCCTCCCCTTAGGTATAAATACATCCAAGGAATCCTTTTGGTACAAACTAAAAGAAGTTACCTGATTAAGAGGTAACATCTTTCCTTAATCTCTTTAGTTTTATTTCCATTCTCCACCCACTAAAATATTCTTATTCCATGATTTTATAAAAATCTAAGTATACTAAATATACTAGGATATTGTTTTTATAATTTTTTTTACCTACACTTACACACAATTTCATCAAATGGGTAACTAACATATTGTTTCTGTGTACGGTGAACTAAGGCCTCACGAAACGATGATTATTCATTTTTTATTTAGCACCTATCATGGTGAACATTATAAAGGACACTCTATTTATATATTTTATATATTATATTTATTAGGTATTTTTATTTTGTAATTATTTTATAATACATACCCCTATACTTTCCATTTTGTATAAATACGATAACATCGTTTGTGGAAGTGTGGACTACCACCTCCTCAAAGCAATGTGATTCATTCACACTATACATGGAACATATAAAGGATGGTTTTAATTAAACATATGTGACATAAAAAACCTATATATTATATTCATGACATAATTACCTTTTGTAAATATAATATAAATCATTTTCTTTATTACCCCTTCACACACTTAAAAGGTGATAACGTTGTTCATAGACGTGTAGACTATCGCCTCCTCGACATGATGTGATTATTTTTACATCACAAGAATACTATATATAATTATATATGATTAAATAAAATTTTATTTATGATATAATTATCATTTTGTAAGTATATGGGATTAATTACCATATTTCCATAATGATCATTAAAAAGTGGGAATGTTACTCACACGTACGTACGACCTACCATCTCCATGATTGTAATGTTGATTCATTTTTCATAACCATATTTAATGATTGGTTTTAAAAGTATAATTTATGTATAAATATGATAATTATATCATGATAATTATTTTTTATATGTTATATAATAACCACATTGACCATATTTGACCTACTAAAGTTTTTTTGACACATAAACCGAATTTGGTCAAAACAATCGACATAAACATAATTGTTTAAGTGGTTATATATAACATGGTAATAAATGAAATAAAAGTAATTATAACCATAAAAATGGTTCTCAAGAAATTAAATTATTAACATAATTTTATTATACATGAATTTAAAGGATTTTCGCCTAAAAGTAAAGGCAAGGTAAGGGATATTGTCTCAATTTACATTCCATTGAGACTTATTTTTTTTATACACCTAGTTTCTTTTATATGGTGTATATACTTCTATTTTTCATGATATATCATGAATATATTTACTCTCATGATAATATAACTTTCATTTAGTTTTATTTCTTCATGAGGCTTATGATTTAAAATGTTTCAAAGTGGTGTGGGACACTTCAGAATGTTTAAAGATTATTTTCCTCAATAATAATTTTATTGATAATTCATTTCTATTCAAGGAAATTAAATGAAAATTTTTTAATAAACCCATTAATTTTCCTTTTATCTAGTTAATCATGACCTTTTTCATTTATTAGTACCATTTTTCCAATCTTTGGTACTCAAGTTGTTTCAGAAAATGTTTTTAAGAAAACCCGACTTCATTAATCGATTTAGTGAGAGAACCTATTTTATTTTAAAAAATATGTTTTATTAAAAAAAATTAAAATGATTTGGTAAATGAATTTTTACCCTTTTCTTTTTTTTACCAATGTTTTTAATGGAATATCCTTGTCTCTTTCTGAACAAGTCATTTTTATAACCTTTTACCATGCAAAAAAATATTCTTTTTACCTCATAAAAATGTATGGATTTACCCACCATAATTCCTTTGAAGTTTACTTTACATGTTTAAAAAGTTAATTTTTAAATAATTTTTTTCTAAAATTAATTTTGAAAGAATTTTTTTCAAAAAAAATCAAAACAAAAATATATTTTCCTCAATAATGGTTTTAAAGATCACTTTATAATATTTCTATTCATTAATGACAACAACCCTTTATTTTAATCCACTTGGGGTATGTTTTGTTGATACCATCCTTAATCATTCTCTAGATGGTTTAGGATTGATTTGTTGAAGTATATTATTCACATTCAATTCCTTGATTCCTTTTGTCCCCTTGAAATATTCAATTTCCTATCATCATTGAACATTGAATTTCCCCTATTTTACAATATCATTTATCATGGACATGTTCATTTCCTAAACTGTATATCATTTTTTATATGGTTCCCACTTTGAATTTTATTTTATTATTTAGGTTAATATTGATAAATTTGTATCTCATAATCCATACAGATATTTGATAAGGCACATTGTTAAATTAATTATTCAATATATGAGGATTTTTTTGGACTGGTATGACATGGGTGGGTCTCGGTTATAGATATCTCCTTGATTCATTGGTAGTATCATGTGACAATTAATTTGGCTAGACACCTTAGATAAGTTTTTAATCGATATGTTGTAAAATATCTTGTGAAAGGTATTGGTGGTAAAGGTACCATGTACCTAGGAAACACGAAGTCCAATAATCAAGCATTTTCCACATTTAGTTTATTTTACTATTCATCCATGATATTTTATCTCAACATATCTATGGATACATTTGATTTTTTTTCATTGATTAAATGTCATGTGTTTTAGTTTCATACCTTTGCATATCAATTTTTCCTTATCTGGTAATTTTAATGGAATGTTATTTTAGTTATTACCTTTCCATATTGTTAATTAACTTCCATATTAGTTTTTTGATTACATGATATGTTTTTTTAGTTATTTACCATGCTATAATTAATATTCTAATTGATTCATTATTACTTCTTCTATATTTTTACCTTATTGAGAATTTGAACTCACCCTTATTATATTTCCTTTCCCCAGGAATCAAAGAAGCGTACTATGAAAGATATGAAGGGATATACTATATGGAATAAATTTATCCTCAAATTATTTATTTAGAAAAAATATATGTTGTAATTATTGTATTAATTTTTAATACAAGATTCATGTATGTATCTGGTTTACCAAGACTACTAAATTCTCAGTCCTTCAGGATTTGATTCTTTGTAATCATGCTAATGTAATTGATAGAAAACACCATTTTTGGGCCTTCTAGGGTTAGGGCGCTACACCATGTCCCTTAGAATATTTAATAATTGAGCTTCATAGGGTAAGATCCTACTGGTCAAGCCCATTGCTTCTTTCGCCTGTGTCGGTTAGACTTTATCATAACCCTTAATACATATTAATCTTAACGATCATTGTACAATAGATATATCATAAATGGTTAAGATTATTGATAATATTTTAAATATAACCATCTATATTTTATAATGGTCCAAAATAACCAAATTATTTCATGTGTTTTCTATAACTACATTACTTAATAAGGCATTTATTAATTCAAAAATGGAATTTCATTTAAAAATTTTGATTCATTACACTTGAGCTGTGTTTGGACCTTTTAATTGATTCAAAGGGTTTCATTTGATGGAAATGGGTGTTTTGGAATTTTTAAGTGTTTTGGAAATTCATTTTTATAAGGAAATGTTTTGAGTCCCACATGGAACTTTCAAAAGATTTATCTAAAATGAAAAACCCTCTTGAAACATTTACCTTTGTATTTTTAAATGTATTTCATTACTTCCATGTATTTAGTAGTGCCCAATAAAGGGGCTTATGCATTTCTTGTATGATTTGGATAGAAATTGGGATTGTTTCATGTTAGGGTTTCGAAGGTGAAAGTGTGAATTGTTTGTAAAATGTATTATATGTATTTTTATGTGATGTTTGTTTGAATCGTCTTTTATTTTGAGTATGGGTAACCATGGGTGTCTAGGTGGGAGTTATAGATACACATGATTCACTAGATCATGATCACAATCTAAATGTGGGAGACATTGAGTGTTAGGTATAATTTATTGTTATTTGGTGTTGGTCTTATTTAGTAGTTTGTATGGTATTATCCTAGATTGTTCTCCTTGTAGCCCCTAGGTTCCCAAGAAGTTATATTTTTGAGTTAATTATGTTCAAATGTTTCTAATATTGAAAATGTAATTGGTTTAAAATTGTAACTATGGGTTTCTCCCTTTTTTCTTGAGAAAATAAAATACATTTCTTAAGTTGTCCATAGGGAATTATCTATCAATGTTTACATTGGAATGTATGTGAGTGTGTGTGTGTGTTTATTTTTTTGGTTATGCATGTATATGAATGTGTGGGAGAACATTTATATGCTTTTATCTGTATATATATATACACACACACTTAGAGACAATCCATATGGTTCCTTATTTAAAATCCTAGTTTTAGAAAAGTATAGCCTATTATTTTCTTATCTTTCAAAATTGAAAAACATATTTTCATTTATACCTATTCTTAAAATAAAATGACATAGTTTTACCTTTAAAGTGTATGAATAGACCAGTGAGTGGTAATTGTCTAGGAAATTATGCTCATGACTATCATCATTACAAGTTTCTTATGTTTGGGTAGATTTATATAGACGTAATAGTTTGGCATCAAACTCTTGGTTAAGGTATGGGTAGTGGCTAGTCAAGATACTTCACTTGATACATAGATATTTGTGATTGAGGATTTCCCCTTGGTCTTTTTTTTTTATTTTTGGTATCCAAATGTATCATCCCTTTTGGATTCATGTTGTTAGGCCCTTTATCTTATACCATTTAGTATTTCTATTTTATCCATTTATATTCTTGTATTTATTTCACTTATTATTCACTTGACCTTGTTTATTCTTTGTATTTATTTACCTGATGATGTGCTTGTCCAATTTATAGACCGATCACACTGAGTTCTCAAGTAAAAACACCTTGTTTAATTCTTGTACTTTAGGTGAAATCATTCCCATTATTACTCATTTCATTCTCTTGGAACTTTTTTTCTACCTAGGAGGATCAGGAATGCATATCGAGTCAAGTCATAGACTGACTTGGGTTCCCAGTTCATAGGTGGCCTAAGGATACTTTGTGACATTCTAAGGAAAGGGATAAGTTTAATGCTAAGTCCAAGGATTATTTCTATATGGAATATAGAGATAATAAATTTGGTTATCAGCTCTGGGATGAAAATCATCAGAAGATAGTTATAGCTCAAAATTTTCTCTTTAATGAGAGTGTATCATACAAAAACAAAAACCTAGAAAAGGGTGAAGTTGGGTTCAAATAATCAACAGGTCAAGTTCAAGTTGATTTATATGGAACCACCATAAGTTCACCAGTTTCATTGAGTTCTGATGTTGGCACATGTTTTTTGAAAGCTGGTCCATTGGAATATGTACTTAGATTCTCAAGGGATGAAGAGGTGTAAAGTAGAGTTATGGAAGTTCAAAATCTATAAGAAAGGGAATTAGAAGAATCGTAATCAAAAAGATAAAAAACATAGATGGGATTGTGGAAGTTTTATATAGTCATATGACCGGTATAAAGGTTTTATCATGACTTATAATTCTTACTTCTAATGGATGTAGGAGAGCCTGAGAGCCTGAAAGAAGCATCATCACGCATTGATTTTGGAAATTGGAAGTTAGACATGGAAGTGTAAATGAATTCATTGTATTTTAATGAGACATGGTATATAATTTTTTTATAGTGAGGAATGAAATATCTTGAGAATAAATGGTTTTTTATTGAAGGATGAATTGGGTAGAAGAAAGTGGTATAAAGTTGGGCTAGTTGTGAAAGGATTTTAATAGAAAGGAGTGGATTTATCTAGAATATTTTCACCTAGAGTTAAAAATACTACCATTAGGGAAGTTTTAATCTTAGTTTTTATCGATTATTTTTCTTTATAAAAAATGGATATAAAGATATATTTCCATCATGTTGATTTTAAGGAAGAAATTTACATGAAGAAACCAACTAGTTTCAAGTATAATCAAAATGTGGACTTGGTGTGTAAGATAAAAGGTAGTTTTGTGGATGGAAACAAGCACCAAGGAAATGGGAAAAATATTATATGCATTCATGGTTGAAAATTCTTTCATATGAAGCAACTAAAATCATTGTTTTTATTATAAGGTGTCCTTGTATTGTTGTTTTATCATCCTGCTCCTATATGGTGATGATATGATTTTAGTGGGTCATAACATTCAACGGATCCAGAAATTGAAATATGAGTTGTCCTAAACTTTTGAAATGAGGGATCTCGGTATGGAAAATATGATTCTTAGAATGAGTATTGATAAATAAAAGAGAGAATAAATTCATGTATTATCTAAAAAGGAGTACATATGAAAGTTCATTGAGCGGTTTAAAATGAATGAATGTAAATAAATTTCAACTCCTATGGATGGTCACTTTAAACTTCCAAAGGGTAAAGTTACAAGATTAGATGATGAGATGAGATACAAGGAAAATTTTATATTTAATTCAAAGATAAGAAGTCCAATATATGTTATGGTATGCACTCATCCTAGCATTTTGTGAATAGTGAGATTCGTCAGTTGGTATATGGAGAATCCAAGGAAATAACACTAGGAAGCCATGAAATGAATCACCTAGTATCTCAAAGCTACATAAGATACCACCTTATGTTTAGGGTTATCCGAATTATTGTAAGGGTATACAGATATAGATTTTTTGGTTGACTTTGATACTTACAAAAGTACAATAGGCTATATGTTAACATTCAGAGGGATGAAAATCATTTGGAAACCTAGGATACACTAAAAAAATGTAAATAGTCATATTTTATTATATTAGTCATGTTTATAAATGTAGCTAATGTATTTACTTATTTTTTTCAAAAACATTAGGATATGGTGTGTAGATAATTTACACATGTTTCTAAACATGGTTAATTTACCCATAATTTTAAACATAGATAAATATTCCACACATAATTTACCTATGTTTTAAAAAAAAAATTGAGATAAATTTACTAATATTTATAAAACATGGCTAATTGGATTTATATTAAATTTTAATATATTTGTGTGCGTGTGTATAAATACTTATATGTCTATATATTTATTTTGAATATGTGTGTGTATTAATTTTATATGAATAACATGCAGTTTTTTATTATGTAAATATGTTAAAAATATACACATATAACAAAATTTAATTTCTTATTTAATATTATAACATTTAAAATAAAAGTTAGTTTCATTTAAAAAAACATGTTTAATAAAAAACTAGCTACATTTTCAAATATGGCTAAATTAGCCTCATTTTAAAACACAACTAAATTATCCATGTTTTAAAATGTGGCTAAATTGAAAATTAGTGAATTTTTAAAACATAGATAAAAAACAAGGGTAAATTAAAATTTAACCATGTTTTTAGAAATTATAGATAAAAACATTTTTATTTGCCTATTTTTTTATAGTTCTGTAATTAGTAGTTTCAATATATACTATAGAATAAGAATATGTGGTTGTAAAAGAAGTAGAGAAGGATCCATTTTGGTTGAAATGTTTATTATAGTAACTTTAAAGAAATCCGTTTTTTTACTTTACTATGATGGTCAAAGTGTGATTCACTTAGTGAAAATTTTGGTGTTTAATTCAATGATAAAAAATATCAGACTCAAATACCACTACATTTGAAATTTTCTTGAGTATGGATAGTTAGATCTATGGAATATTGTTAGAATAAGAAATTTGGATGTTATGTTCACTAAGGTTATAGTCTAAGAAAGTCTAAATTATCAATATGCCTCCGTGGGATTAGATTAACTAGAAGGTGGAGGAGAGAATCACATGTATGTGGAAGGAGGATGAATGTTTGAATTTGTGTAAGTTTTAAAGATTTACTAGATATTATTAAGACCATATTCAAGTGGGGGGATTTTGGGATTATGGATCCTCTTTAAGGATGTAGATTCAGTTCACTAGAAAGATATAGCAGTAATGGAACTTCAATGGAAACAAGTTGATTAGGGAGGAATTAGAAAAAGATAAACCCTAGAGTGGTTTCAGTTGTCTAGATGACAATGACGTACTTAGTTTATTAGTTGTATTCATTAATGTTGATGATTTCTACAAAATATTGATGGTTAGTGTTGAAAATGGATAGAGTCTTATGAATGTAAGATGTTGGTGCAACCAGGTGATTGGTTGTACTCTACTATATATATGGGGCGGGATCACTTTATGGTATGCAAAGAAATTACTTAATAAGAGTGACCCATCTGTATGATAAGTCACTGGTTTTAATATTTCTACATCCAAAGAAATATAATTTTTTATGGTTCTCTCATGGGTATAAGACAAAATTCTAGACCATGTAAATTCAAAAGTTTTCATTACCATATCACATTCCTTTTTCTTATTTGTATGCATGTGTATGTGCTTATCAAAAGACTTTGTGCATGGTGATTTAGGGTGCACTCTTACTTTCTAAGTTCATGAGCTCTTAGTCTGGGAGGTTTGGTTTATCTTCTATGTATGAATTATTGAGGTTGAATATCTAACGGATTTAAGATCCTAAATCTTGTTTTTTTCACTTGTTGGTTTTTTCATTTCTCCCCCAAATCCACCTGCTCCTACCCAAACGACTACACGAAATCCCAATCACCAAACACTAATATGGTTCTCAATTGTACTCATTCATCCCAAAACCCCAAAGTGTCAACCATCATTTCATCACAAGTCCTATGGTTCTCCTAGTTATAATATTCCACTAAAAAATGATGATTATGCCTAGTAGTGCTCCCTGCTATAGGAATCATCAACTGAAAACACACTTCAAGTGGTTCAAACTATGAAAATAATGAAACAGACATCCAACTACTCGATGCCTACATCAACCACCCATCTCACATGACTAAAAAATAGGAATCTATTAGAAAAACCTCGACATACCCATCAAATACATGATCTAACCACCCAGTTCATCTCTATGAAAACACTAAAAACCAATAAAACGCAGTGAACACAAGCATTGATTTATTTTTCCTAATACTAAACAAAGAAAAACACACCCTCCAATCTCACTCTGTGATTTCCAATGAGAAAAACATGCCATATGATAACACAATTCAATAATCTAGGTTACCCCCAACCAAACACAAAAATCCAAGCAGGTAAGTTTACATAGGTTCTATTCGCTTATTTAAAAAACCCATTCAAATCATTTTACTCACACAAAAACTTACCCACATTTAAAAACCCTTATAATTTGAGGATTTTCACCAAAACTAAAATCTCAAAATCCCCAGCCTAGTCAGTCACTTTCTTGAAAACTAATATTGTTTTCAAAACCCACCATGAAGTCAAATTTCAAAAACCATTTGAAACCTGATTTCTAAAACCCTTTAATTATGATTTTCTCAAAACCAAATAATTACAAACCATTTAAAAATAACTTTATTTTTGTGACATTTCAAGGAAAACTAAATTATAAAACCATTTATGCACACATCATGTTCCTACATGAGTTTTCATTTCAAATCTAGGTTTTCTTCTTAAAATAATATTTTTCTCAAAACTCCCACATCCTCAATATCCTTTCTAAGTGTAGAACAAACAATCATAGTATATTAAATAATCCCCTAAAATCTATATTAATATAATCACCCCTTATAATGTAATCAAGAAAAAATTAATTATTATATAACTTTCTCCAATTAATAATTGATTCCAATGAGGTAACAGTTTAAACAGTACTGCCCATATGCATGTATATCCTACTCTAATCATGCCACAATCATGATGCATGAATAACTCATTGTCTCCCTGGTCAATCATTATGACTAATACTGAGTATCATCCATCCTACTTTGGGATTCTTAGTCCAATCCAATACCTCACTAATCCTATAGTGCCTAGTCCCAATATTGGACATCCCTGGTAACTTGGGTTTTGACCAATGTCATGGAAGTCAAGCATGTTCTTGGTCTACCTCCTGAGTCCTAAAAACCAACTCCACCTCAAATTGAAACAATATCATCCCAAAACATGTTTTTATTCCCTTTTTAATGCCCAATCCAAATAAATTTCATCACATAACCTCAGGTGTTCCACCCCATATGTTATAGGTAAATGACTAGTGGTGAGGGATTGAAATGTCCATGGGGATATATAGCCCCAAAAATAAAACTCAAGGGTTAGAGAAAAAAAATAATAAAAAATTAGCATGACCTGCTCATATAATGGACATCCTAAAACCTATTGACAAGTAAATAGGGAGCCAAGAGTTCCCTCAAGGTCTAGAATATAAAGTAGTATAACAGTCTATATGATTGAACAAAACATAACAAAGTATCATGAAATAAACATGGCACAATATGAATAATTATATAAATAAAACAATAACACATTGAGTGGTACATTATAAACAAAAAAACCTACACTAGCCTCTATCCTAACTCACATAGCCATCCTATCATATCCTTAGCCTCCACAACCAGCTAGACCATACCATGTAATTCCCCCTTACCTTTTTGTCAGGTATGTTAGGATCTCTATTTTTTGTCTCCCTTTTTCATTGGGTGGGTATTTTCTACCCTGAATTGGGAGGATATATGTAATGGTGAAGTCAAGGATTTTTTGGATTTTAAAATTTTACTTAGACTTCCTATTGTTCTCTAGGTAGTTACATGATGTATAATGGTATTACACAATGTTTAATGGACTTTGGATAGAAGTCATGAACTGGATCACACAACGTGAAAATGTTACACTCCGTGTAAGGATTACATGTCATGTAATGCGAAAAATCATGTTTTTAATCTAAGGCAATACATTTTTTAGCATAACTTAAAATAAAGGAGTTTCATGATGTGTAAAGGTATTACACACCATTTAATTCCCTAAGTTATGTTTTTTAGGGTTTCATACGAGTGTTTAAGGATTCATTATTTTTACAGACTTCTCCTCTCAACTAGATATATTACCCTAGGTGATTTTGGGTGACTTCCTTCTGTTTAGATCAATTTGTTCAGAAATTGATCACCATTTTGGTAGAATTTATCTTATATGGGTAAGTGTTTCTATTGGTTCTTATTTTTTTTGGGTTTTAGAAATGTTTAGGCTATGATTTTTATGATTTGATAGGGTTTTATATCAATCCTCTCCAGTTTCTTAGTGTGCCTTTTTTATGAAGGTCATTATCTTAAGTTCCAATCCCTATTGTCAAAGGCGGTTAGGTTTTCTACATCCTTGAGGTAGGTGGATCTATTAAATTATTTTAATTTAATGAATTTATTGTTTTTTTATTGATTTCTTGGTATTTGAGGTGGAATTGCAATGTTGAAATTGAAAAGGGCATGGGCTCATATTTGAAAAGGGTTTTTTCTTTGAAAATGGAATTTCCTTTATTTGAAATGGAAAATGGATTTTCAAACCCTGTAGTGGATTGTATTGTCTTTGAAATTGCTTTAAAAAAATGTGATCATGGTTTTTAAAATAGAAATTGACAAACATTGTACAGTGGGAACCTTGGGTACGTCGGGATAGAGACATGGGTAGCCATAGTGTGTGTGACACCACTAGGAGTTAACCTCTTGTATGTTGATGGTTTATGGAAGGCCTCGATGTTATTTGGATCCAAACTTATGCGTTTTTAGGATTTTGAGTGTCTAGTACATATTTTCCCATATGATAGAGCCCATTTGGTAGGTTCATTGTTGTTTTTGGTTGTTTATTACATGATGGTTAATTTCATGGATGTTGTGTCACGTGTTTATTTACATCCAAAATCTTTACCTGCTATGTTTATAGCTTTGGAAACATGATATGCAATTTTTTAATACTTAAGGATTGTTTTAAAATGGATTTAAATTTGTTTATTTATAAAAACTCTCATAAAATTGTTTTGTTTTAAATCTTGAAATTGTGCATTCTTATTATTAGAACTTGTATAGATTATTTGGTGGTATCCTGCAAGGTTCTGTTTCTCACATCCTACTTCTGCCGGTGGGTGGTTGTAGACCTTTGTTTGTAATATTCAGGTAAATTTAAGAGCATTATGTATCATTTTGGATTCTATTTATGTTATTGATTCATTATGGGATAGTTTGGAAGTGACATTTGGTCACATGGAGGCTAGTTTTGTCTAGACTTTTCTTTCTTTTTGGTTTAGATTGTTTGGAACAGTTGTATCTCCCTTTTTTTCTTTGTATTCTGGTTGTACGTCTTGTTTTCCATATATACGAGACCTATTTTTTTCCTTGTTTTACCCCACCCTATGATGGGATGACTTGGGTGACTGGTCTTGTCATGACCCATCCCCTGGGGCCCATGTTGTGACTACCCTATGCCCACCTTACATAGGCCAGGGGTTCACGACTAGCACCTAAAAGACATATCCCTATAACAAGAAGGCATTGACTTTAAACTTGTACAAATAAACAATCCAAGAACACAACAAGAATCAACTATGGAGTAAACTGTTGTAGTAAAAAGGTGTACTGAAAGTAAAGAGCCCAGAATATAAGACGAATTGAAAAGTACAAGTACAACTGAAAAGAGAAAACAGCTCTTGGATCATCCACCGAGGATCCTACCTAAAGGGTAGGTACAGATCATCTCCACAACACTCCATGTCAGCCCATCTCCTCCGTGTACCACCTAGTCTTGGCTCCCTCAAGTCTCATCCCAACTTCTCATCATCCGCACAAGACACAACAAGGTGCGGGTGAAGCCCGTGTAGGGGTGAGTATAACAATACTCAGTAGGGACGTTGAGACCCCCGAAGGTCTCACAAAATTCTACAAAGTCAAACCAAAAAGCATGATCTCAATCACAAAGCACAAAGAAATAGACACAGCTCAAATAGAGTCTCAACTCAAACTAGGTATTAGTGAAATATAGAAGTACATATGATCAGTTGCGAAGCTAGATCATCATGTTCTATTAAGAGGCACTACTACTTACCATACGGAGTTTGACCCACACATGATCGATAGGTACTAACCCCTGCAATGAACCACATAGGATCTGACCCACCCAGAGTTGATAGGTACTAACCCCCAAAATGAACCACACAAGATCGGTATGCACTAAACCACATAGGATCATTGAGAATTGACCCACACGGGATCTGACCCACACAGGATCGGTATGTTGCTGATCCACGACGAGCTACTCTAAGGCTGGTCCTCATCGGGTCATGAGGTTCTGATCCACAAAGGGTATCTAGGTGATGATCCACATAGGATCACTTAGTGCTGATCCACATAGGATTGTTAGGTGCTGACCCACATAGGATCGCTCAGTACTAACCTCTGTATGATCTGTCTCCAACCTCCGCCTCACTTCCAGCCATTGGATTCCCGCTCATAGCACACTTGATTCTGGGGGAGCTTCTCCTCAAGACATCAGTCGTATTTCAACCAAGATGAAGTCCCACAAAAATTATACCCAAGGTACCTCCCCATCATAGGGGTCCTAACATGACAGACGGTGCGTCATTCAGATGCCCAGTTTGTGAGATATGTACACTTTTGTAAAAAGGGCTCAGTTGGATTCAGGTCTGATCCAACATAGGTCACATGTCAAACTCTATCAAACTCACTTAGAGTATCTTCAAATGACCTCCTTTTCACAAGGGTCCTTATGCCATAGACGGCGTGTCGTTCGGACGCCCGGTCTGTTAGTTACATCCAATTCCGTTAAATGGGGGTGATCGCACCTCAGTCTGGCCCATCTCGGTCAGGCCTGCCGGAATATTCCAAAGAGACTGCTTCCCAAAATTCATCCCAACTCCACTGATGGTGTGTCGAACAGACACCTAGTTCGTCAATTATGGGTGTTTCTTTATTCGGGGACGGGTTGGGTCTAGGCCCAGTCCGACTCGGTCAGACCAGCCCGATGGAATGGGTCCCTGGGTTTACCTAACCCCGCCCAGGTTCGGCCCATTAAAGGTTGGCCCAGTGCACTGGGTCTGGCCCATCGGGCTTGTCCTGGTTCACTGGGTCCGGCCTATCGGGGTCGGCCTAGTTCAGTTCACGGACCCAGGTCGTGGTTGGTCCGGCCCGTTGGATTGGGCTCAACCCACCAACGTTGGCCCGCTGGGCCACGGGCCTGACCTGGCCCACTGGCAGGTCCGGCCCACTGGGTGGGTCTGGTCCACTGGGTGGGTCCGGTCCACTGGGTGGGTCCTGCCCGCTTGGCTGGCCAGCGTAAGGCTCGGTCCGCCTGAAGGCAGACCATTGATTCCCACTGGTACCGCGGTTGCGGGGTCGTTTTGGCCTGCCGGTGGGACACTGCACCATCGTGATTCAACGGTTGTCCGTTCAGCCGACCTGCTTCTTATAATGTGATGCAGAGTGGGGCTGCACCACCCCTTCCTATCATGGCCCGCTGTTCGCGGCTACTTCACGCCGCTCTCCTTCTGTCACGGTTGCTGCCGCTGGCAGCACATACGGGCGCCGCCCTTGTCCAGTATGGCCCGCTCAGGCCGGCTGCATTCGGCCACCGCAGTGCGCCGTCACACACCACCTTCCACCATCCGTACCCAGTTTCTACAGGTCTCCTCCAGCCACCTCCTGCTGTCGTCGACATGGTGCACCATCGGTTTCTTCTGCAGGTCACCCGAATGTGCTCTGGTGTCTGTTATTAGTGCTATCTATGCCTACAACTCTCCCGCGTTTCTGTCGTCATAGTATGACCTGCTATTTCGTGTTTCCATCGAGTTAGAAATTGTCCCTCGAAGTTCACATCAAGAACGAAGCGGTGGAGGGTCCATGCCTTGTTCATTTGGCCCGCACCCTCCACGTTACATGATAAAAAGCGGGAGAGAAATTTAATTCATCAAAGACAACTTCAAAATAAACCCCCTACCTGGAATAGACGTTCACTGATGACGATCTATGGAACCCCCTTCATCGTTATCATCGGTTCGTGATTTGGTGGCCCTCGTCACCGGTCACTGAAACCGGTCTCATCCCCCAAGTGGTTAGCGTCGTGATACTTTTCCAGATCTTTGTCGCTTGGTGAAGTTATCCAACACTCCACCCCAAGCTCCATATAAATAGGAGAGAGGGACTGTGAGTAACACACGAGGAATTAATGGGGTTCATTTAATTAAGAAACCTTCCTAATTCCAATGGTGCAGTTACAAGAATAAAGGTGAGTCAATCCATTTAATGGATTGACGTGTCATTTTTCCTACTAACCCCACTCATCCATTGGAGAAAATAAAGATAGAATAATAATAAAATTTTTATTTTATTATTATTTAAAAGGGTCAAAAAACTAACTTCTTCTCCCAACAAACTGCGGTCAAAGTGAATCCTCCCTTAAGCGAATCCTAGTTCTAAGGATTCAACGGTGCTCTCGAATTTTCGATCTGAGAAATGAGTCAAAAGATAGAAAACACTTCCCATGCGTTTACAAAACATACCTGAAAAAAAGTTCAAAAAATTATTAACAGTCACCCTCAACCCGTGCTAGTCGAGGTTAGGCTCTACCTAAGGGAAAATGTCTCAATGAACTCAACGGTACTCTCGGATTTTAAATCCGAGTTATCATTTAGAAGTTATAGATTTTAAAAATAAAATAATTTTTACTTAATTATTTTATAAACAATCAAAAACTAACTTCCATAGTTGGCCTGTGCTAGCCAATGTTAGTGTCTACCTAAAGAAAGAATACCCTCACGAGCTCAGCGGCGGTCTCATATTTTTAATCCAAGTCACCGTTCGTGAGTTATAAGCATTTGAAAAATAAAATAACCTTATTTAATTATTTTATTTATAGTTATGTCATTTTTGGGTTTTCTCACCGGAGGCATGCGCTGACTAAACTTAAGTCGTGCCTAAGATAAATCCACTATCCTAAATGCAATGGTGCCCTTAGATTACTGATCTGGGCACCCATTTAAAACTTATTCCACTTTTTTAGGAAAACCACTCACACACGCTATTTTTAATCTCAACATTTTTTGCCGGATCATTCCAGGAACTCTGGGCCTTGGAATCACGTGTCGTCAGATTTTGAGGTCTCTAAATAATTCTATATAATTAAAAAAAATATGGAAATTATAGGAAATTACAGGTCTGGTTGAACTGGGTTGGTCTATTAAAATTTCGTATCAAAGCGTTTACTCAGCCTGAAGTGTTTCATTACTTCCTGAGTGAGTTTTGTGTCTTGGGTAGATTGGAGTAGGATCATTGGAATTCAGATAATAGGTGCATAAAAGTGGCTCGGCTAGCTCACTCTTGTTACTAAATCTGAGTTTCCATGGGTGGTCGGTAAAATCCTTACTAAGTCTAAGACCAAGTATTTAGGTTCATTTGAATAAATTATATGAGAATTTTTTTTAAATTAACCTATCTACAATGTTTTAGGACTTGGTGTGTCTAAGGTAATTTGAATAAACTAAGTGGGGGTTTATTTTGATAGCCATGTTCCTTTAAAAAAGTGTTTCCTTTTTGTGATAGGATTCATAACTACTATAAATTCTCATTATTTTAAATAATTATTTTGGATTATTGTTTTTGGTTTGAGGGTTTTGGAATTTTACTCATGGATGGTTGGTTATTGCCTTGTGTTTAACAGATAATGCCTCTAAGAAGATCTCTTCAAAACATGATAGTGTAAGACATGAGGAAGGTTCCATTGGCAGATTCTATAGTGGACCCTTATTTGGTTGAAGTAGTGATCTATACCATTTAGACTATGGGGTTAGTGGGTGCAGTGAACTTGGGACAGAAAGTGGATCATAGCTTGAAGTTTACCAAGTAGCATCCACTTTTCTTCTATGACGACAAAAGACCATAAGATTCAAAGGAGTAGATTGAATGTATTTAGAGGATATTCAACCTTTTAAAGAATCCTAAGGATTATCATGTGGTTTTTTCCATGTATAAGGTCAAAGGACCAGGAAGAAGATAGTGGGACTCGATGGTGCAAGCTAAGTTTCACGAAGGTCTTACCTGGGTTTTTTCAAGAATATATTTAATTTAAAGTTTTATCTTGAGACTTTACATTTGGAAAAGACCCAATTGTTTTTGATGTTGGAGCAAGGGGAGCATAAAATTTTGGATTACTCCACCCACTTTGTTGGATTGGTGCATCTATCATTGGAGCTTGTCACCAATGATTACCTAAAGGTCCAAAGATTCGATATGGGGATGAGGTCTGATGTTTGGTTGATTCTAGTTCTTTTTTTTCTTTCAGCCTTTGTGTAGGTAGCTAATAAAGTAAATTTGGTTGAATTAGACATATATGGAAGGACAGTCTTGGGCGGAGCTTCAGTGGGTGCAACAGTTATCCAGGGTGCTTCTTTTGGTCAGAAAAGAAAGCACAAGAGTGGTCGGTTTTCTACAAGAATAGTTTTAGGGTCTTATACACAGCAACAACAGGTTATTTTCTACCATTTTGGGAGACATGGTCATACCCGGACTTAGTGTACGGAGTCTCCTAAAACTTTTTATCTTTGTGGGGGATCTATCCATCTGATGATTTTCTGTGATAAGATATCCTAAGGTAATAAAATGGTATCCACTTTCACCAAGGGGTTTTTGGTTCATGTTGATGCTTCTAATGGTGGTGGGTATCATTCTTAGGATAAGTGGGATGTCCAGGTGAATAATTCTAGAATAATTTTTCTATTAAAGTGTGTTCTAGAGGAATCTAAATCATGGCCAACTACTATTAGGGGTACAATGTTTATTTCATTTTCTATGGATCTAGATTTGTTTGATACATGAGATACTCATTATTTTATATCGTTAAAGCTTATTGATGTGTTGGGTTTACATTGATATCTTATACCATTCTTTTTGGATCTTTCTATGCCTTTGGGAAATAGTTCCAAAGATGTTTTCAAATTTCCCACATGTGTAGTGGTGATAGGTGACTTTGAGGTGATTTTGGGACTTTTTTAGTGTTTGAACTTGAAATCTTTGACTTGATCATCAACATAGATTAGATGATTACCATAAAGGCCCAGATAGACTTTTATCACCATAGAGTACATTTCTTATTTATTGATGGGGTCACTCATTTTTTCTAGGGTGATTGGCACTCTAGATTGAGAAGGAAAGGTCTGATTATTCCTTATGTCAGTTTAATATCATGTTAGTTTTCATAAATGTTTCTTAATGCAGTTTACCTGTGATTGAGTGGCCTGCTACCTGATGTTGTGTGTGTCTAACCTGAGGCATTTATCGATGATTTTTTTGGTTTTTCTCCATAGAGGGAGGTCAAGTTTACTATTGATATATTACCTGGAACGATGCATATTTCTATTTCATCCTATTTAATGGAACCTACTGAGTTGGTAGAACTTAAATTCCATCTTGAGGACCTAGAGGTGAAAGGATTTATTCATCCTAGAATGTCACCATGGGCTTCTCCCGTACTCTTTGATAAGAAGGCAGACAGGAGCCTTATAATTTGTATTGATTATCAGAATTTGAATCGGGTGAATATTAAGAACAAGTATCCTTTACCTAGAATTGATGATCTCTTTGATCAGGTAAGAGGGGATTGTTGGTTTCTAAGATTTACAGGTGGTTGGGGTACCACTAGTTGAGATTTTGAGAAGAGGATGTACCCAAGACAACATTTTGGAGTCGATATAGGCATTTTTAGTTTTGGGTTATGCCATTCAGTCTCACTAATTCTCATGTGGTGTTTATGGAATTAACGCACTGAACCTTTCATCAGTTCTTGGGATCTTTGGTTGTTGTATTTGTAGATGTTATATTGGTGTACTCAAATATAGATAAGGATCATAGATACAATTTATATATCATTCTTTGAAACTTGAGGGAACATCGTCTGTATAGTAATCTTTCCAAGCGTGAGTTTTGGATCCAGGAAGTGAATTTTTTGGGGAATTTAATATCTAAGAGGGGCATATCAGTTGATATAGAAAAGGTGCATGAATTTATGTCTTGATAGGATCCCAAAAACATGTTTGATATGCCAAGATTATTAGGGTTGGTAGGTTACTATAGATAGTTTTTTTAGGACTTCTCCAAACTCACATATTCAATGATATAATTAACTTATAAGGGTGTAAAGTTTGAATGTAATGATAGGTGTCAAAGATATTTTGAGGAGATAAAGATGAGGTTGACTTCAGCATCAGTTTTGATTCTTTTAGAACTAGGATCAGGTTATTATGTTTTCTATGATGCTTCTGGTGCAGGTTTGGGTTGTGTCTTAATGTAGAGGAAATAGGTTGTGGCTTATGGCTCATACCAATTACACCCTTATAAGAAGAATTATCTTACCCATGATCTTGAGTTGATAGATATTATGCATGCACTCAAAATGTGGTTTCACTATATCTTTGGAGAGTGGTTTATGTTATATTATGATCACAAAATCTTGAAGTATATTTTCAATTAGAGGGATCTTAACTTGTGACAGAGATAATGGGTGGATTATCTTCATACCTTTGATTTTGATATCATTTATACCCCTAGAAAAGAAAATGTAGTTTCCAATGCATTGAGCATAAAATTTACAACACAAGTAGTGAAGGAATAAGTTGAGTAGTGGTCTTTGATGAGTTTGTTTGCTGAGATGATCTTGGGAGTAATGGAGGTTGGTGGGAAGGTTTTCTTGACCTCAATGAAGGTTTACTCATCTTTTAATGTGTGATTTTGACTTGATCAGATTATATACACAGAGGGAAGGTTCTTAGGAAAAATCCTAAATGGTGGAGAGACCTCATGCGAGTTTTCCTCTCCTGATAGAGCTCTGTGCTTCTTTAGCATGTTGGTTGTTCTATTTTCATTGCGACAAGAGTTGCTAGATAGTGAAAACCATTAATGTTGGTCCGAACACCCTGAGGCTATAAAGATGCACCATGATTTAATACTTTGGTATTGGTGGTTGGGCATGAGTTGGTCAATTGCAGATTTTTTATTATGGTGTATCACTTATCAAAGAGTTAAGGCAAAACAACAAAGACTTGTAAGTTTGTTGAACCCTTTACCCATTCCAGTATGAAAGTGGGTTGATATTTCCATGTATTTCTTCATTGTATTACCAAGGATTACTTATGGTAAGGATGGAATTTGGGTGATTGCTAAAAGTATCTCTAAATAAATGCATTTCTTTCCAATAAAGAAAATTACATGAGTAGAATAGCTTGGGAACTTGTATATCTGAGAAATTTTGAATCTTCATGGGGTTACCTCTGTATTTATTTATGATATGAACATGAGGTTCACATATATATTTTAGAAAGTTTTTTAAGAGGCAATGGGCTCTTAGTTTAAATTTAGCATGGATTATCATCCACATATGGATAGAAAGATAGAGAGGGTTATCTAAGTTCTTGAGGATATGCTTTGGGCTTGTGTTCTTGATTTTGGTAGATCTTGGGACAAACATTTTCCTTTGGTCAAGTTCACTTGTAACAATATTTATCAGGATTTTATTAGAATGGATCCTTTTGAGTCTTTTTATGGGTGGTCATGTTGATCTCCCTTATTCTAGGCATAGTTGGGAGATGAGTCCTTGTTTAGGTAGAGTATTGTTTAGGAGACGACATAGGTGGTGCAGTTGATCCAGAGGCTTTAATCATGACACAAAGTCATAATAAATATTATGTAGACCATCATCATTAGCTGCTGGAGTTTGAGGTTGGTGATCGAGTCTTTCTTAGAGTTTCACCTCACTTGGGACATCGTCAATTTCATTATCAAGGTAAGTAGTCACCAAGGTTTATGGGACCCTTTGATATTATTAAGAGACTAGGGAGGGTGTCCTATAAATTTATTTTACCATCTAGCTTGAATTATATACATGACATATTTTATGTTTCCTATTTGAGGAGGTACATACAATATCATTCCCATGTGATTTTATGGGAGGATGTAGATCTTGATCCTGATACCACTTTGGTTGAGCATCCAATTCAGATTATGGATCACCAGATAAGGTACTATGTGGTAAAATGATCCCCTTGATTTGGGTACTATGGCAGTGTGGAAAAGATAACCATGAGATGTTGGAGTGAGATTTGTTGATGAGGTAGCAGTGGCCTTCTCTTTTTATGGATCCAGTATCTTGAGATCTTTCTAGGGACAGAAACCTTTTATGGTGGGGATATTGTAATGGTGCATTACATTTCTATTAGGTATGTTATTATCTCTTTTTTTGGTTTCCCTTTTTCATTGGGTGAGTATTTTATAACCTGAATTGGGAGAATACTTGTAATGGTGAAGTTATATATTTTTTTTATTTTCTACTTTTTCCTAGACATTTTGTTGTTCACTAGGAAGTTACACGACATGTAATAGGATTACACAATATGTAATAGCCACTAGATAGATGTCATGAATTGGATTACACAGCATGAAAATGTTACAGGATTTGTAAGGATTACACACCGTGTAATGTGAAAAATCATGTTTTTAATTCGAGGCGAAACATTTTTCGATGTAACTTAAAATGAAAGAGTTCCATGATGTGTAAGGTATTGCATGCCATTTAATTCCATGAGTTTATTTTTTAGGGTTTCATATGGGTGTTTGAGGATTCATTATTTTTGTAGCCTTCTCCTCTTAGCCATAGCTCTTACCCTATGCAATTTTGGGTGACTTCCATACGGATCAATTTGTTTAACAATTTATAAACATTGGGGTCTGATTTCTATTATTCGGGTAAGTGTTTCTCTTGGTTCTTCTTTGTTTTGGGTTATAGCTATTTTTAGGCTACGATTTTATGATTTTATATGGTTTTATATCAATCCTCTTCAATTTCTTGGTGTTCCATTCTTTGTAAATTCCATTCTATTGAGTTCCAATCCCCTTTGTCAAAGGTGATTAGGTATTCTATGTCTTTAAGGTAGGTGGATATATTCAATTATTCTAATTTTTTGAATTTCTTGTTGTTCATATTGATTTCTTGAGATTTGAAGTGGAATTTCATGTGTTGAAATTGAAAAGGGCATGGGTTTGCACTTAAAAATGGTGTTTTCTTTGAAAATGGATTTTCAAACCCTGAAGAATATTATCTTATATTTGAAATTACTTTATAAAAATGTGAGTATGGTTTTTAAAATAGAAATTGACAAACATTGCACTGCGGGAACCTTAGGTATGTCATGAAATAGATACAGATAGCCTTAGTGTGTGTGACACCACTAGGGGGTAACCTCTTGTATGTTAATGGTCTATGGAAGGCTTTTATGTTAGTTGGATCCAACCTTATTCCTTGTTAGGGTTGTGAGTGTCTAGAAAGTATTGTCCCATAGGATATAGCTCAGCCGATAGGTGCATTGTTATTTCTGGTTGTTTATTACATGATAGTTTATTTCATGGATGTTGTGTCACATGTTTATTTATATTCGTTATCTTTACCTAATATGTTTTTGGATTTGGAAATATGTTATGAAATTTTTGAAAACTCAAGGATTGTTTGAAAAAGTCTTTCAAATTGTTTATTTATAAAAATTGTTTTAAAATTGTTTTTTTAAAGCTTGAACTTATGAATTATTATTATTATAAATTGTATAGATTATTTGGTTGTATCCTAATAGACTCTATTTCTCACACTCTACTTCTATCGGTGGGTGGATATAGACATTTTTTGTAGGATTAAAGTAAAGGGAAGAGCATTTTGTTTCATTTGGGACTCTATTTACATTATTGTTTCATTATGGGAGAGTTTGGAGGTGATGTTTGGTCACATGGAAGCTAGTTTTGTGTGGACTTATCTTTATTTATGGTTTATCCTATTTGTATCAATTTTATCTCATGTTGTTTCCACTTTGTACTCTGGTTGCACATCTTGTTTTCCTTATATATGAGACCTATTTTTTTATCCTTGTTTTACCCCACCACATGATGGAATGACTTGGGTGACTGGTTAGGTTGACTAGGATTGGTTTGTTACATACAATATTCCCATCTCCAAGCTATACCTATTCCTGAGATAAAACATGAAGGGATTCCCATATACATTGAAACCCATGCCATGTACACTGGTAAAAGGTGAGCCCAGTGACCTAGTAGGAATACCTAATGCCTCAAAAATACTAAGTGTTGTTGTGATAAGTAGATGTGTCTGCAATACATATAAGGAGTGCAGTAATTATCATACAACACACCCAAATAGAAACATAGCCCACAATACACATACATTCATACAATTCAGGTCATCATGTGCTAACCAGGACACTATGACACCTAATCGTTCCTACTTTGGCAAGTTTCAAAAGGAATAAAGTCACCTCATAGAACAATATTTACCCATACCTAAAGATTTTGGGTAGGTAATCATAAATTCATTGGTTATCCCTACTCATAGAAGAGGTTTTAAAATAAGTTACCTAGCCAAATCCCTCATTAGGGAGGGCTAAACTGAATAGATATCAACCCATTCCCATGCAGAGAAGGGAGCACTAAATATTACTTTAGTCTATTCACATTGGGTAAGTCCATATTGAATAGTACCATAGTTTATTATACTTAAGGAAGGAAACACTAAATAATACCTTGGTCCATTCCCATCAAGTAATGCCACACTGAATAGTACCCAACCTAATCCTCTATAGGGAAAATCACATTGTAAGGCTAGGTTTGTCCCCTATTTTGCAAGGGAAGCCATCTATCAATATCTGAACAAATATTGGGGACTTCCTATCTTCTACCCTCTCACTCAAGGTAGGGTCCATCACATCCCATCTCATCATTCAGCCTACATACAACCAAGTACATGCATGAAAGAATGAGTAGGGAATTCATCCCATCACACAAACTCACTCGCTCATTATAACAACCCAACAATTCCTTCTATTAGTAAAATAACTCATCATTCATAATGATTATTTTATTATTGAATCACATATAATGACAATTAAATTTCATGGGAACATTACACATTATGAAATAATGTTTACTATAATAGGTAGGAATAGTATTGGGAGAAAAACAAAAAGAATAATATACACCCAAATATAAACTCTATAAGGTCAAATTCTCCCATGAATATAAATCCTACCATAAATACTATAAAAAGAAATAGAAACATTAGTAATACGATAGAAATTATCAAGGGAAGTGTAAAAAATATATAAGTGAAGTAGGGAATGATGAATTATAAGAATGGTGGGGTATATATATGGAGTAAAGGGAAATGTGATTGTTAAGATCTGACTGTTACATGATTGTTACCTAACTATTACAATGTTATTGTTATATGAACATTGGAATAATAATAATACCCAATAGAATAGTAAAATATAAATTTAAAAGTACATTAAAAATTATTATAATTATAATTTAAATATGCTATTATATGTTTATATACTATTTATGAATAAATACATATGATATTATAAAATTCAAAATTCTTTAATGCAAATAAATAATGTGTTTCAATTTAAAATAATATTTTATAATAAATATGTAATTTTTATTTAAAATAATTGTTTCTCATACTTAAGAATTTATTTTGATAAAATAAACATTATATTTGAAATCGGAACATAAAAATTAGTTTTGGATGAAATTATTAGAATAATCTAAAAATACATTTTTTTAGTTAATAGTAAAAAAATACTTTTTTGTGTTTTTTGTATATTTTATGACTTCATAAATATGTAATAATGATATAATTATTAATATGAGATAGTACAATACCAAAAATAATTTATTTTATTAATATAATGTATTTTAATTAACTAAAATGATTTTTTAAACCTATAAATAACTTTCCCAAGTCTGAAATAGAAATTAAGGTTTTAAAAAACAATATTGTGTGGAAAAATTAATTTCTCATGCCCTGAGTAATATTAAAATTTGAATTTATATTCTCTCATGAATATAAGTAAAAAATATGCCTTAAATTTCCAAAACCATTAACTAAAACCATGTGTAATCCAATGGTTTTCTATTTTTCATAATTTATATTTCCAAGGCCTGTATTTAGAAATTAATAAACAATTATCCTAATTTTGAAATAAATACCCACATATAAAGTAAATTTCATTCACTCCTAATCTCATTATCATGTCCCACCCTCTCTTAGTATCTCATTAATTCCTTTTTCAAATCCCCCAATCTCTCAAGGAATTGACCCTCTTAGCTTATAAAGCAATATTTAAGGAAAGGGATTCTCTTCCTATTCCTTTTCTTTCAATCAAGAACTTTATCTGTAGTAAGCTTTCTAATTTTGAAGACTATATGTATTCATACTCTTATAATCATTCCTTTAATTTCTAGATGACAAAATATCAATGAGAAACTTCTATTATCTCTAATTAACCCCATACCATGAACCATTTTTTATACCCATTATACTATCGAAATCATTCTTTGATTTTCCCATGAAACTTTTTTTGTGTTGTGAATAATCAATACCATTTTATTTCAAGGTTATTAATTTAAATTTAAATTTACTTCATTGCCTGGGTTGACCTCAAACCAATCACCCAATCTGGCCTGCGATAAGGCCCGAGAGGCATTCTCGACCCTCCAGGGTTGATGACAAGCACCAAGGGAAACAATAGAGTAACGAAGGGAATGATTTCTCCCAATATAAATAAACAAAATCAGTATAAATATAAACAAGCATCCTAATGAAAATAAAATAACCAAACAAAGAAACTAAACATAAACTGAAACTAAAACTAACCAAACCTGACAACCATTGAAACTACACGTGACCCCATGGGTCACTCTCCAATTTCAAAACCCAACATCATCCATAGTGATCGAGACCAAGCTAGAACCAACACTAGAGACTAAAAACAATGACAAATTATAGGAATAATTATTAAAACTTAGTAGGAATGCCCTAGTAATCTATTCGCAATGCATTTCCTTTAAATAAAAGATTCATTAATAGAGATTCTGAAATAAAAGGATGGGAACTTAGGTTTTTACACATTCCATTTTAAAAACAAATCACAATCCACTTCCCTTGTAATTTAAAACATGATTTTTACTTAAGATAAACTTGAAAATTTAAGAGGAAAATAGGAAAAAACAAAGAGAATGTTGTTCAATTTAAAATAAGGGAAATGGGGTACTTTCATTCTTTCAAAACATTCTTCTTTAAGCTTTTTAAATAAAATCAAATAGTCACTTTTGGACAATGAAACACCATAAACCAAGATCAGGGACCGATCAAACAATTAGGGAAATGGGATAATGGTTCTCAAGCAACCATACTAGTAAAGACACATAAATCCTCTTCCACAGATAATTTAGTGTCTGAGAAAACATGGGAATTCCTAGGATATCATAAGAAAATAAAAAACATACTAAAACTTGAATCATCCCATAGGTGCACCTCACTTGATTCTTTCAACCATCCCAAATGCTTGGTTATACCCTTCCTAGACTAATTGAGAGGCATAATCCCAAAGTAGAGAAAGGTCCATACTAAGGGCCACTATCTAGAGCTAAATTCTAACTAGTACAACAAGCATTATCAGAAGTCCTCATAGCTATGCTAGGTTCCCATGTCATGTTCACAATGGGGTGTTTCAAAAAATTCTAAGCAAAGAACCATACATACAATCCATCACTAACCGGAACCACCCCTACCACTCCAAAGAATAGTTCATTTCCTTTAAACCATCAACACTTAAGGAAAGTCCCAATCTGAGGACATCCCCACCACTTGTCAAAAACATGGAAAGATATTCATTCTAAGGAGTTTCTTCCAAGAAACCCATTTCAAAAGTGCCAATCGGGAATCACATAACCTTCACATGTTAAACCATTTCTTAAAGAACCACACACATGCCACTTTGAAAACAAAAAACCAACTTGGAAATCCATTTAAAAACCCAAACCATAATTTCAAATCCAAAACAAATTTATAAGAGCCAACTGAGCATTCCATCAATCACTTGGTGTGAAAAAAACCAATACAACCATTTCAAACAATTTAAAACCAAGAATAAAACACCTCATTCCACATAAAAAATTATTATAAAAATCATACATTTCTATTTGGTATGAAAACAAGGTGATAAAGGTAAGAAATCAATGATTCTTAAATTTAAAATCCAAATGAAAAGTGAAACCTACCTCAAACCACAAGCACTTAAACAACTCCATGAGGGTTCCAAGAATTAAGAACATCAAATAGGGACCTTAACAACATAAAAACACTAATTCAAACATAAATAAATATGAACCCTATACCTAGAAGACCAAGGAAGAAGAAGAAATAAAGAGAAAATGGAAGGAGGAAGAGTAAGAAGAGTGGAGGATATTACCTTGAAGATTCACCCCAAAACTCGAAGAAATCCCTTAATTTCACCCTTGGAAGAGGAGAGGGAGCTTAGAGGAGAAGGGAGGAGCTCCCCTTATGTCGCATGAACCAAATGGGGATAAAAGATGAATTTTAGGGTTAATATTTGAAGAGGGTAGAAGAGGAATTTAACACTTTTAAGGCAACTAAGCACTATGCATGGTTAGGTCACATGGTTTCCCACATTATGTTCCAACCATGTACACCCTTAATAGACACACTAGACACTTTCAGGGTCTGGCCACATGGTTAGGGAAACTGTGTACCAACTTTACGACATGGTTCTATAAAAAATTACAAAGCCATGTGCATTCCTTCCACACAATTTGTACTAACCATGCTCAGGATGTGCACCCTCGACCAAAGACACCCAAGGACCCACATAGTTGCTCCTAAGAGCTACATTGTTTGAACCAAACCATGCGTATCCCATGAAACTCAAATCATGAAAGAAGAAAATGAACTAAGAATAGACTCAGACTTAGTAGGTTGCACAGTTACCCCTTAACTATGCACCTAAACCATGTAATAAAAAAATATCCCAAAACTAAAAAATTAAATCCTAAACACCCAAAAATCAAGGGAAAAACCAAGGAAAAAAGATAAACCTAAATAAAAGAAGAATATAAAAATCATGGTGTGACTATTCTTCCCACCATTATGCTTTCCACCCCTATAAGCCTCAAATTCTCTAGTTGATCAAAGAAAATATAAGGTTCATATGCTCACACGATCCAAATCCTCAATCCAGGAACACGTAAACCACCACCAAAATGAAAACACACACCTCTACCTAAAACAAACCAATGAACCCAAACTACTTCTTGAAAAATGACATAAAACTAAAACTACAACTTCCATAACCTTTCCACAAAAAAACTGTTAGGCATACCCCAAAGCCCAATGTTCACCTAGACAAAAAAGACCTAGAATCAGGAACTCCAAAGGGAACCACTTTTTTCCAAGCCAACATTAGGGACCAAACCAGATTATCAAGACAGGATTCCAGAGTGGAATCCCCACCATTTTAAAATTATAACTAGATTCCCAACCAACTCCACCCATCCATCACCGAACCTCTAAACTAGAATGACCACACACAACCCCCAAAAGAACTAAACAAGAACAATAATCCAAAAGAATTGCCTCACTCTAGTAAGGCACTTCCACAAAAATAAGGATTCATAAGATACACATAAATTATCCACTTCCAACTCAATGAGAAATAACAGGAACAAGACACACAATGAGACACGCCTCCACTAAAAACGGTGAAATTCATAATTTCCAAAAGAATGCTTCCATTAAAATATGGGTTCTCAAAGATTAAAATGTCCTTCATCATAATAAGAAAAGTAAAATATTACAAAACACCACCAATACAACTGAAAGAGCACTAAAATTAAAAGGTCCTTCAAACTAAACTCAGGCCAATACCTTAATCCTAAAAATAGGCTAGGTTGTTTTCCAAAGGAGAAAATCTGGCTCTATATCGCTTCTTGGAAATAACCTGATAGAACCATTGCAAATATCCTAGGAATCCATAAGAACAGAAAGTTTTCAGAGCACTTGGATACAACGGTTTCTTATGACCCTTCTTTCCACATTGGTGATACACCAGAGTCCCATGCCTAGAAGAGACTGATGAAATATTTAAAGGCCTCTTAATTTTACTACTTGCATCACCAACTTTAGGCTGCTTCCTGATCTCTTTATTATAATTCCTTTCATTGCCTCTATAGATTATAGGGGGATTGGTTTCCTAAAGAATCCCTACCAACACAACCTCAACTTGAATAGCTTGAATCACCACATTGGTAAAAGTGGTTAGACCAAACTCTGACACCTTTAACTAAAAATCATGAAAAATCCCATTTTCAAAATTTTTAGCCTTAAGAGAATCATCCTCAGCCCACTCCAAGAGATAAGGAATAAGATACTTAAAACAAATAATGAACTCCAACACCAATCTATCACCTTGTTGAAGGCAACACATCTCCATATCCTTCCTCTCCTTTATAGTCTCAGAGAAATACTTTTGGATGAAAAAAGCCTTGAATAATTCCAATGAAAGGTATTCTCAAGGATTCATTAAAATGATCAACCACCTTCACTTCCATATTGGACCTTCGAGCATAAAGGTATAAAAATTAACCTTTAGAGACTCAGGAAACTCGAGGAAACCAAATATCCTTTCGATTTTTCTCATCAACTCTTCTACTTCAAGGGGATCCTCTTGACAATAAAAGAGATGAGGGTTAAAATTCCAAAACACAATTAGAAGGTATTTATATTGATCAATTATAGGGTCCTCTAATAGTGAACCATCGATAGTTTCACCTCAAATATCCATTGAATCCTTAGTGGGGGCATACACTAAATAACAAGAAAACAAGGAAATAAATCAAACTCAATTTACCAAAAAGAAACCAAACTTGAAATACCACTTAAAAAACATTCTAAAATCATAATAAAACAAGCTAAACAACCACCGGTTATTAAAAAATCACAATTTTTTTCTATTAAAAACACTTTTGAAATGAAAAATGAACTTGATAAGTTGCACAATAACCAATGTTATTCCATGGATCCTAGTACATGTATATTCCCATACTAATCCGGGAACCCATACACTCATTCCATCAATCATACACTTTATCAGACACATCCTTACATTTGAGCACTCATAAGAACACAAAAGGTCAAAACAAGACTTTTCCATTTTTGAAAAAAAACATTCAACTCTAGTTTCTAATTCTCAATCTACTCCCCATTTCAAATTTCACAAAACTTTTCAAAATCTCCCAAAACATTTTCCCAAAACCTCTCCATTTAAAAATTAATTTATCTTTCCAAAACAACCAATTTTGATAAACCCCAGGTTTTGATTATAGAAATACAATCTAGATAAACCAATTTCCATTTTACCAAAAATCTTCTTATTAAAGATCCATTTAATAAGGTTTTCTTAAAAATAAATATGAAAACTCATTTTCCATCTTCCAAAAACCAAAAAATTACCGCTTGGAATCATATTTTCACAATCTCAAGATAATATTTTCAAAACAATATCAAAATCAAGAATACTCAAAACAACTCATGAAAGGGAAACTAGTGTTGATGGGTGACTTGGCCATATGGTTGATGTCCATATGTTAATCACAACACCATCACATAGAGTCTCTTAGGATCATTTCCCAAGCTCCACATGTCTTTCCAGGATATGATAGACTAATGAGACCATTATACCAACTCTTGTTTTATTTCCCCCAAATACAGAACATCCACACACCCAAACAAGACCAAAAAACCCAACTTCCCATGGAAACCCAAGGTTAGGCACAAAAAAGTGTTGTAAAGAAACTTCCTCATACCTACACCCCAAGTTCTGAAAGTCCTAATCCATCTACCTTTATAATCCAAATAACAAAGGGCACTATAAAATCTAGGACCTTTAAAGAACCTCCTTTGATACCGTTTTTTCATGAACCAACTCAGTTCGACCCTGAACTGGCCATCCGAGCCAACCCACGAAAAGGCTCGAGAGGCATTCCTGATCCTCCCAGGCTGGTGAAAAGCACTAAGGGCATCAATAGAGTAACAATAGGAACAATTTTACCCAATAAAAATAAACAAAAGTAGCAGAAAGATAAATGAGCATCCCAATAAAAATAAAATAACTAAATAAAGCAACTAAACATAAACTAAAACTAAAACTAACTGAAAATAATGACCATTAAAACTCCACATGACCCCATAGGTCACTCTCTAATTTGAAATCCCAACATCACCCATAGTGATTAAGACCAATCTGAAATGTTCCCCAGAGGAAAAAATAAAAAAAATATAGGTGTGAGTATTAAAACTTAATAGGTGTGCCCAAGTAATCAATTAATAATACATTTCATTTAATTAAAAGATTCATTAATATCTATTTTGAAATACAATGATAGGAACATATGGTTTTCAAACAATCTATTTAAAAAACGAATCACAATCCACTACCCTCATAATTTAAAACATGATTTTCACATAAGAGAAACTTGAACATTTAAGATGAAAATAGGAAAAACCAAAGAGAAGGTTGTTCACTTTAAAAAATGGAAAGGGGTACTTTCATTATTTCAAAACATTATTCTTTAAAATATTTAAATAAAACCAAACATTCACTTTTTTACAATGAAACACCATGAACCAGGAGTAGATAATTGTCACATAATGAGGAAATGGGCTAATGATTCTCAAGAAACATACTAGGAAAGGAACTTAAATCATATTTTGAGCACAATATAGTGTTAGAGAAAACATATTAATACCTAGGAGCTTAGAGTAAAATCCAGAACATACTAAAACCTAATTCATCCCATAGGTACACCTCACCTAATTCCATCAACTAGCCTGAATGGTAGGTCCTACCCTTATTAGCCAAACCAAGGGGGAAAAGTCCCAAAGTAGAGAAAGATCTATACTAAGGGACACTATCTAGAGAAAAATCCTAACTAGTATAGAAAGCATTCTCAGAAGTCCTACAATATATTCCAGGTTCCCATGTCATCTTCATAGTGGGGTGTTCCAAAAAAATCCAATAAAAGAACCATACATACAAGCCATAACAAATTGAAACCACCCTAACCACTCTAAGGAATAGTCCCTTTTCTTCAAACCATCAACAAATGGGGAAAGTCCCAAGCTGAGGAAATTCCCACCACTTTTCAACAACATGGAAAGAGATTCATTTTGAGGAGAGTTTTCCAATGAAACCATTTTAAAAGTTCCAACTGAGCCTCACATAACCTTCACATGTTAAACCATTTCTTAAAGATCCACACACATAACACTTTAAAAACCAAAAACCTACTTTTAAATCCATTTAGGAAAACCAAACCATCATTTCAAATCCAAAACACATTTATAAGATCTATTTGGGAATTCCATTAAGCACTTGATGTGCAAAACCCAATACAACCATATCAAACAATTTAAAACCTAGAAAAATACACATCATCACACATCAAACAATTACTAAAAAAATCAAACATCACTATTTAGTATGAAAAAAAGGTTCAAAATTCAATCAATCAATGATTATTAAATTTAAAGGCCAAATGAAAAGGAAAACCTACCTCAAACCACAAGCGCTTTAACTGGGCCAACCTAAAACAACTCTAAGAGGGTTCCAAGAAGAAAGAACAACAAAGAGGAGCCTTAAAAACACAAAACCAATAATTTAAACTCAAATAAACATGAACCCTATACCCACAAGACCAATTAGGAATAAAAAATCAAGAGAAAATAGAAGCATGAAAAGGAAGAAGAGAGGAGGAGATTGCCTTAAAGATTCACCCCAAAACTTGAAGAAACCCCTTGATTTCACCCTTGTAATATGATAGGAAGCTTTGAGGATAAGGTAGGATCTCCCCATATGTCACATGAACCAAATGGGAAGAAAGGAGGTGTTTTGGTGTTAATATTAGAATAGGGTATAAGAGTAATTTCACACTTTTAAGATACCCACTAGTAGAAATAGTGGCTTCAACGTTGAAGCTATAGCATCAATTTTTTATAAACTGATGAAAAATGTATTGGAAACAACATTTTGGTGTCAGTTTTAACATAAACCAATGTTAAAAAACTTATATTCACTTTTTGGAATCGGTTTTTAACAAAACTGATGCCAAAAAACACCAGCAGAAGGATTTATGGTGTCAATGTTTTACAAAAAATGACGCCATAATTTTTTTTAAAAATAATTTTAAGCATTGGTTTTCACAAAAATTGATGCCAAAAATTAATTTTTGGTGTCATTTTCTATAAAAAAATGCTAAATTTTTTTTAATAAAACATGAGATCATGAAACCCTCATTTTTTGGATTTTCGAAACATTGTTCTCGACTTGCAACAACCTTAACAGTGACTCGCTGATCCTCAATAGCCATTGTTATTTATTTTCTCCAATTTTTATCATCATTCCATGATATGTGGTATTGATTATCCACCCTATGTAATTTTTTCATAATCTACATAAGTACTTCTCTTTAGAAACCATTTTCCATCCAAACATTAACCTTAGTTTTATTTTATTTCTTTGTTATTGTTTATTTGTCATTTTTATAAAAAAAATTGTTAGATCTTGTAATGTTTATTCTTACGATGAATTATATGGAGAAATTTCATATTAATGATCCATTTTCCTTATTTAACTCTGAATTTTTTAAGTTTTTTTTAATTTTGAAGTTAAATTATTTATCATTTAGTTATATTTTTGAGTTATTGTTTCAATTATTTGTATGTAGCTGATTTTTATTTATAAATGTTGTTATTAAATTTTGTTTATTTTATTAATTTTATATTTGATGAAATTATCAAATGTTATTGATGATTTTATGAAATGAACAATGATATATGGAGTCATCGTTCATTAATATAATATACATCACATGTAATGACTCTATATTTCTCACCTGTTAAATTAATACAATATTCATTATCTTTTGACACACGTGACATTGAACTAATGTAACAACTATGTAAAATGAACTAATAAATGTTAGATGATTTAAAATAATTAAATTATAATACCAATAAACCACATGTATATAATATGAAAATAAAAAATTTACTATTTGTAAATTCAGAAGATATATAATTTATATTATAGTAGGATTTGTTTTCAAATAAAATATGTTAACATTCTGTGTAATTAAACTGAATAAATTAAAATGAACACTTTTAAATGATTGAAAAAATATATGATATTTCCATATATAAAATAATATATTAGCATTAATTAATTTTCAAATTATTTTGAAATAATATTATAAAACAATAAAATTTCAAATGGTCACATTTCAATAAAAAACTATTTTTCATTATATGTAATACTTTATTTAAAAAATATAATTGAATAAGTTTAATTTGTAATGAACTTAAATTATTGATTTATAATTTCAATATTATCATAGTATAACTTTTTTGGGATTTTTTTAGAAATAATGTATTTTCATGAAAATAACGATTTATATTTTTTTTACCAAAAAATGGTTTTTGATAGAAACGGGGGTCTAAGAAGTTACCATGGGGTGATTTTACCCCTATATTAGAATGTTAATTAGTAAAATAAGTAACCATTTACAATAAAAAATTGTAAACATTAGGGTATAACATTAAATAAACATCCTAATATTATAATGTGAGTTGTAGAAAACATACATATAGTGACAAAATCGTGATTTTCAACTAGGAATATCACATATATATACAAAGAAATAAAAGGAAATAAATTAAAACCAAACAATAGATTAGTTTACAAAATTATGATTTTCTAATGGGAATTTCTAATGGGGTCATTACATGTGATGTCCATTAGATCAATACGACACACATCACACAAAATAAATATGTTTAGTAGATTAGTTTTTATTTTATTCCAAATAATCATTGATGTTTCCTATATGATTACTAATTATTTTTATTAAATGTGTTTATGTTTACAATTTATCTATTTATATATATATATATATATATATTTGTGTGTGTGTGCGTGTGTGTTTTAATATATTCACTGATTATATTATGATATCAGGTGTTTAATGGATCATAATTGGATGAATTTATGAAGAACCACTAGTGAATATAAAAATGAGTTGATGATTTCTTGTAATTTTATAAATGAAATATTCAAAACATAGATTTGATTTTTTTTTATGTGTGAAGTGTTTGAATATGAGAAAGTTAAACTCCATAGAATTCAAGAATCATCTCATTTTAAATAGTTTTATCCTTAATTATACACATTGGATATATCATGGTGAAATAACTGAAAATTCAACATCTAATGTTGATGAAAATATTCATAATGAGGTAAATGCTCATATTGAAGAATTAATTCCTGATTTAGGTGTTGAAACCATAAAAAAGGAATTGTTGAATGATTATATGGTGATTCTAAGAAAACATTATTCCTAGTTTGTAGTAAATATACAGTGTTATCAGTAGTTTTGATTTTAGTTAACTTGAAAGTAAGAAATGGGTGGAGTGATAAAATTTTATCTAACTTACTTGATCTTTAAAAAGTGCTACTTCCAAAAATTAACAAGGTTCTAGATTCAAATTACGAGATGAAGAAAATTTTATTCCCAATGGGTTTGGGGTATAAAAAGATACTTTATTTCCCCAATGATTATGTTTTGTATAGTAAATAATATGAATATTTATCAAATAGTCCTACATGTGGGACATTATGATATAAGATGGATGAAAAATTCAACTTAGATTCATTCTTAGTTACTGGAATCTAACCTCATACAAAATTAATTTTTTATACTTTCTAATAATTTCATCCAATAATGCCTTCATATAATTTTGATAATTGAACTGTGATTCATTCTCAGGTACCAAAATCAAATTTCATGCTCAATCAACTCGGTAACTTCTAATAATTCTTTTTTTGAAGCATCTATTTTCAAATTCTATTGATATAAAAAGGTTAAAACGACATTCATATGAGTGCATCTATAATGGTAACTTATTACACCCTACTGATTCACCACAGTGGAAGAGATTTAATAAACAATTTCTTGATTTTGGAAGTGAAGTTGGAAATCTTATAATGGTATTGTGTATTAATGGAATGAATCCATATCAAATCCTAAGTAGCAAAAATAGTTCATGGCATGTTTTTTTGGTAGTTTACAACTATTCCCCACATATATGTATGAAGAAAAAATATGTTATGATGAGATTGATGATTTATGGACCAAAATATCTGATAAATGATATTGATGTGTATATTTCACCATTGATTGATGATTTGAAACTGTAATGGGTGACATGTGTTAAAGTTTTTGATGTATATAAGAAAGAGTGTTTTCTTCTTCGTGCTATGATAATGTTCATTATAAATGATTTTCCTGCATATTGAAACATTTCTGGATACAATGTTAAGGGACATAAAGCATGTCTAATTTGTGAAGAAGGGACTTCGTATTATCAATTGTAGAATGGAAGAAAGATAGTGTACATGGTACATAGAAGATTTTTCAAATTTATCATCCTTATCATAGATTGAAAAAAATATTAACGGTTTACATGAATACAATCTTCACCCATGACTATTTTCAATTGAAGAATATTATGACAGGGTGAAAAATATTGATTCGAAATTTGGAAATAAAAAAAGTTATGGTCTTCAAAAAAATATCTGGAAGAAACAGTCTATCTTTTTTGAACTATCTTATTATATATTTTTAGTGATAAAACATAAAATTGATGTTATGAATGTTGAGAAAAACATATGTGACAGTTTGATTAGAACATTGTTATACATAAAAGTAAAGACAAAAGATGGATTTCATACTAGATTGTACTTGATATCAATGGGAATATGTTTAGAGTTATCTCCCACTATGAAATTAAATAGAACATATTTACCTCTAACTTGTTACACATTAAGAAAAATTGAGAATATGAATTTTTGTCAGTGTCTTCATGGTATTAAAGTACCCAATGGATATTCTTCAAATGTGAAGAATTTAGTGTCATTGAAGGATTGTAAATTAATAGGTATAAAATATCATGATTATCATATATTGATGAAACAACTTCTACCAATCGAACTAAATGGTATATTACTGATAGCTGTCAGAAAGACTATCATTAGGTTATGCAATTTTTTCAAATCCATCTGTAGCAGTGTTGTTTATCCAAATTTGTTAGATATGTTGGATAATGAAGCTAATCTTATTATTTATCAATTAGAAATGTATTTCCCACCTACATTTTTTGATATAATGGTTCATCTGGTGATTCATTTGGTGTGTGGGATAAGAATATGTGGGCCTATTTATTTATGATGGATGTATCCTTTTGAAAGATAAATGATAATTTTGAAGGGATATGTTAAAAATCCTTATCCACCAGAGGCCTCTATTTTTTAAAAATATGTATCGGAAGAGGTGATTGAGTTCTATACTCATTATTTATATGAAGTGGAGCATATTGTTCTCCCTATATCTCAAAATATGATAGTTGATAGTGAAGGTATAGGGATTCAAGGCTTAAAGATAAATTTTAATCCACATGATGAAGTGATGCAGGCACATTTATACATTTTTAGCAACACAGATGAGGATCAATCATATATATCATCACATATTGCTGAATTAAAGTTACAATATCCAAAAAGAAATGAAAATTGGATAATGATTGAGCATAAAAATACATTTGTTTCATGGTTTAAAGATAAATTCATCATAGATATATCTGCATCAAAAACCTTGAAATGGTTGGAATGGGGTCCATCTCTTAATGTGATCACATGGTTTGGTTTTGATATTAATGGGTACACATTCTATACAAAATACTGGATGATAATAGTAATGTTCAAAATAGTGGTGTAATGGTAATTGCTGAAGCACTGCATTTTTCTAGTAAAAATATAAAACCCCAATTTATGCATTAATTCCATATTTTGGTGTTCTTGAAGACATATGGGAAATTGATTATATTAAAATTTGATTCAACATGTTTAAGCGTAATTGGGTTTCTAGTAATATTGGTGTGAAATAAGATGAATATGGGTTTAAACTGGTTAATTTGAAAATATTTAGTTGCAATGAGGAACCATTTATCATAGAGACACATGAAAGAAAAATATTTTATGTCATTGATCCATCGAATGATTAGTGGTTCGCCATTTTTCAAGGTAAAATAATCCATTTTTCTGATGAGGATGATGATGATGTTATGGATTTATATGAGGCTTCTTCATTTATTACATGATTTCCTAATAACAATGACTATAACACAGACATAGTGCATGCAGTACAAAATGATCATGCTAAAGAGATATGGGAAAACACTAAATTACTCTCCTAATTAATCTGGTAGTTATTTACATTATATTTCTTTTTTGAAATTTACAAGTGTAAAAAACTATATTATTTAATAACTATTAGATATTTAATTATATATATTCAATTATTTATATGATTTTTTCTATTAAATTTTGATATTCTATGGTTATGGTTAAATATTTTTTCATTGAAATACCTAACATACATTATTATACTTTGGTTATAGTTACACATACAATAACACTTTTTCAAACTTTGATATTTAAATTTATAAATGTTTCTATCATTTTAGAAGTAATTTTTATATTTAATAGTTTACCTTATATATTTTTTTGGTTAAGAATCATAACATAGTTATTTTTTTGACTTACACATGTGTGCCACTTTTTTAATTACATATTTCTATTTTCCTATTTTCTAATTATTTACTTGTCTAATAATATACAGCTACACAAGAATTTCATTACATTTTCCTGATTCAATAATGGATACAGATACAGATATAGAGGAACATATACCAAGGTATTTTTATTTTTTCATATTATTAAATATCCAGTAATATAATTATTTATTAAGAAAAACTTTTAATTTACAAAAAATAATTGCAGTACTACGGATGAGACTTCAGTGGTGAAGTCTTATGCTTTTACTATTAAGAAATCGAGTTCTCGAGTTGGTAAGCATGGCATTACACATTTACCAAAATTGTCACTTTCTCATGGAGATGAGCAATTTCATATTAGTTTTGATGATGATAATAATTAAATTGGACCAATTACAATGTATTTTTTCATCTATATCTCTATGAATAGTCATTACAGGATTAGTATTTTATATCCTAATTGAAACTTTTTCAACAATACAGTGATAAATCAGCTTTGGGAGGCCGTAATGGTAAAACATTTCAATTGATTTATTTTATCTCATTTTAAGAATATGATATATCTTTAAAGACTAATATTTATTTTATTCAATTATATATGACATTCAATTTTTAATAAATAAAAGTAATTAATAAAAGATATCTTTCTTTAGCGGTGGTTCGATGGAGAGATTTCAAAACAAAGTGTACGAAAAAAATATGTTTTTGGAAAGAGAAAAAATGAAAACCCATGCCTCAAGTATGAGTTTTTAGATGAAGAAACATGGAAGAAATTTGTTTCCAGCCAACATGATGGAGCCTTTATAGTATGATAATTATATTATACTATAAAATTTCTTATATATATACCTGATTAATCATTAGTTTACTTTTTTTATAATATTCCCCCAAGAAATTCTATCAAGACATCCAGTTGTAGAATGTATACCCTCATAATTTATCATGTGGAGGGTATCATTTATTGGAGAAAAAATGATTGAGTAAAAGTTTAAAGCATTAAGAGCTAAGTCTATTAGTGGTTCTGATGAGGTCAAGTTAGGTCCTCCATATCCCCCCACCCATAATAAAAAATGGAAAAGATAAATAAGAATACAAAATGAAAAGTATCTTATAGAGAAAGCTAAGGAAGTAGCTGAAAGAATTTTAAGTACATATTTTTTATTTTTCATAAATTTTTATATTTTATAAATTAACAACACTAATATACCATTTTCATTTTTCAATTCAAGATGAACTTCAAGAGTAATCATTACAAGACACTTTTATCTTTGAGGTTAGGATGGACATCCTAGCCACTACTTTAGGAAAGCCAGAACACCCCGGCCACATAAGAGGATATAAGGCAGGCGTTATTATTCAGAAAGTTTTTGGTCATAAAAGTAAATAATCAAGAGATCCAGAAATGAAATCCTTAAAAGTTGATCTGAAAGATATGAAATAGTCCATATATGATCAAATTCAATGAACTATGTATGATATGTTAGAAAAATTGATGAGATAGTCATAGTCTGCGTAGCCTTCCCAGCCTATCTAGCCTTTTCATCTGGCTGCACAGCCTATACAGCCCTCCCAGCTCGACCTGCCTGGCCAGCCTGCCTACATAGATCCACCACCTCCTCACTCAAACTTAACCTTATACTATTAGTTTTATACTAGATATCCTCATGTATATATTATAGCATTCGAAGTCGTTCATTTTTTGAGAGATTTTGTACATCACCATTCTATGCATATGGGTTAGTTTAGAGTATCAGTACATGATATTATTGATCCAACTACTATACTACCATTTCCTACTGAGGAGGTTCCTAAAGTTGGGGATTGTATGTGTCATTTTATACTTTATCCATCTATCCTTCTTCATTATCTTTCATATGAAGTATGGATTTTTTTAAATATTAATTACATATGATTGAAAATTACTTATAATGTTTTCTAACATTTAACTTATATAATAGTATCTAATATCAAAAGAAATGTCACAAAGTAAACAAAAGTTTCAGGAACAAACAACTGAAGGCACTTTTGATATTTCAAATGGGATATAAAGATTATCTCAGGCTTCTTATTCCTTGGATAATATCTATGAGTTTCAGATGAATTCTGATATATGTGGAATAGACTATCCATTGATAATATTCAAAAAATATATCATGGATATAATTGATTTTAAAGAGCTTAGTGTTCCTGTGTTGTAGTTGTTTTCCACGTAATAAAATTGATGTGTCTATTTTTATTTCTTTAATTAAAGATGGTTTAAATTGACTAACTATATTACATTTTTAATTAGGTATATACACACTATTTTTATTAAAAATTAGGCCACAAACATTTAGGGTTTTATAGATCCAAAATTCATTTCAACAGTTGGGAAATTTGTGAAGATTGCTGATAAGGTTACATATATATGTGAGATATTATCATATACGGAGATTGCGTATTTGTTTTTTCCATTTCTTGATGGGTAAGAACACAAACATAATTATGAACTAGTGTTCATTATAATTTCATTAATTGTAAACTTTTTATATTTTAGGGGGCATTGTATGTTAGGCATATTCTACCCAAGTGAATGCATATTATATTGGTTTTTCTCTTTATCAGGTGATGTTCGTAAAAAATTTACCACCTTGTTAGACAAGTAAGTTTTCTTCTTTCTTATAAGTTAGTTATATTTAATTATTATTGTATATTCATGTATTATTATATAATATATATGAAAATTCAAGTGATGGAAAAAATTTAACAAAGATCACTTATTGATAAAGAACCCAAATGAAATTCAATATGTGAAAGTGATAGTAATTATTTTTTATATTATATTTTATTCTGTTTATATATATATATATATATATTGGTTTTTATTATCAAGTTAATGTTTTATAACCACAGTTTCATCATTAACAAGGATATATTGAATGTGGTTATTATGTTCTACGATTCATGTATGAGATAATAACAATTGGGGTAACTACTGAATTTGATAAGGTTAGTTTTATTAATTATTTTATATTCTATTTCATAGTATTATATTTTTTAATCTAATATCATTCAATGTTATTATATATATTTAATGATGTCGAGTCTTATACGAAATATGAACTTACCCATCTACTATCTTTGTTTGTGAACTATTTGTTAAGTTTGATTATGATTTAAGGTATGTATATTCTAATGTTTATGATTAGTATTAAATTTTCCAAATAACTAGTGTTCAAAAACTAATTATTTTATTATAATAGGTGTTTGAACATAATGATCTCAAAATAATGCTTCAACATCAACTGACAATGATCATGTTGTAAATTTCAAGTATGTGTTTTTTAATTCTTATTTATAACACAAATGTGTAGATAATTTTTTGATTAACTTGTTAAAAGTATGTTTGTTTTTATATATTTTTAGTAAATGATACTTTTTGTTTGATGGTTGTATACATTTTTTCTATTGCAGGGATTCTGATTTATTTAGGGGTGTAATATTCAAAATTTTCTAAAAAAAATTAACTTTCGGTGTTGTTTTTCATCAAAATCGATGTCAAAAATGGAGGTGATTCTCATTTTCGGCATTGGTTTTTGAAAAACCGGTGCTGAAAACCTTTTTTTAAACATCAACTTTATAGAAATAATTTAAAAACTTACATTAAAATTGAAAAAAAACTAACGTTAAATCCTGTTTTTGCACTAGTGACATAGGCACTATGCACAATTAGGCTGCACGGTTTCCCAAACTGTGTGCCAACCATACACCCCCTTATTGGAAAAAATGGGAACCTAAATGGACTGGCCACATGGTTTGGGAAAACATGCACCAAACATGTGACATGGTTTTGTCAAAAATTATAAAACCATGTGCATGCCTTCCACAAGGTTTGGACTAATTGTGCTCAGGTCGTGCACCCTTGACCAGAGACGCCCAAGGACCCACACAGTTTCTCTTAGTAACCACACAGTTTGAACTAAACCATGAACATCCCATGAAATTAAACCAGTGCAAGAATAAAATTAACTAATAAGGGACTTATCCTCAGGAGGTTTCATGGTTACCCCTTAAATGTGCACCGAAACCGTGCAACATAAGAAAAACTGCCCGAAACTCAAAAATTTAAATCATAAACACCCAAAACTCCAGGGAGAAACCAAGGACAAAATATAACCAAAATAAAATAATAAAATAATAACAAGGGTGTGATATTACATGTATAAAACTCACATTCCCTTCTCATGGGTTTAAAATTTTCAAAGGCTCGTGCCTTTAAGCTCGTATGAAATCAATGATTTTTATATGAAACCCATTCTAATTCCCCAAATGTTATTAATGAAATTATTTATTATAATATATGATCTATGTGACACACATAAATTTAGATATATCAACCCTATCGTGCTCTAATGAATTGGGTAACATTTTCATCTCATGAGTTATCAAGTATGGTGCACGGGAAGTTAGCCTAACACACTATGTTATGATGTCTTGATATTGAGCATTGACTTATGCTTGTTTTTTCATATTTTATGTTGTTTTTATATTCCTTTGATTCCATTATCTTATGATATCATATATTTTATTCCAAGATTCCATGTTATTATTCTCTTTTTTTGTTATCATTGTATTCCTTTTGTCTCATATACATCATGATTACTCTAATTATTCCCTTACTAGGATTTATAGCTCGCCATTTTTCATTATTTACTCCCTAGGATATCCTATATTGTATTATAGAATCAATGGGATAATGAAAACGTGTTGGATTTTAAATAAATATGTTGTGGTTTTTGTTTAATGTTATTTTATTTAAGTATATAATCTTCCAAATACATTGGAATTCTAATAAGATGTGTAATGAGATTTAGGTTATTATAGTTAATCCCCAAGAAACTAGTTTATCGAGACCTATCCTAACACATTTCAGAATTTGTCCAGCCCTGTAGGTTATGATCCTTAGACCATCTCAACCACACACATGTAATATGTCAAGTATTGTGGCATTCTCATCCCATCCAAAAGGGAATTAGCTAGGGTCTTCTAACTAGTCTCTACCATCTTAGGGTTCAATACCACCTATCCAAACTAACCCTTTACTTTGATACAAAAATAAAACATCAATGGGTGCACACTCAATCATACATCATCATGAAACAACATAATACATAGGTAGTCACAAATAGAGAGAACATCAAGTAAATCATGCTTAGAAAATAGAGCATCACCCACATGATGTCAAACATACCAAAACAACTTAACTAAGGTCATTTATATCCCTTTTAAAACCAAGAAAGCTCCCATTTTAATTTTTTTTAGAAAAATTCATCACATGTCATCTTAATCAAGATAGTTCCTTAGCTAAAATATCATAAAACATTATTTAGAAAGACCCACTTTCATTTTTAAATTCCATTTCAAAACCTATTCTCAAAATCCCCACTTTTCCTTTAAATTACTATTTGAATCAAACCCCTTTTTAAAATTATATTTTAAAAATTAAACCACTTTCTCTTTGAAATCCACTCATGACACCAAGAAATACATAAATATGGCCGTCTAAACTCATTTGGCCAAGTCACACCATCAAACTATTTAACAAAATATTCAATCCATGTTGATTATTATGTTTTTGTGAGCCCATACCAATCTATGGAAAAGATCACATAAAGAAGGAAACATGTTGATAATAATAATGATGATGGAACACAGACATAAAATTATCAAATGATTAAGAGACAAAATAAATTTAAGGTTTTCTACCATAATTAGTGATCCATAATTCATTCTCAAGCTCGTACTGACTTCCTATGGGTCCATGATCACTCATCTCATTAGTAAACGCCATCAAATTAATAAATAAAACTATTAAAACCAAAATCTAAACTCAAAATAACTGATTTCACACTCACTTAGTGACCTTATAGTGTCAAAACCATGAACAATAGGGTGTGATCCACTCCCAAAATGCACTTGAACCTAAGCCACATAAAATCCTTAATTTAATCACTTGGGCTAATAACCAATTTAACCCAAATTCATCAAAAACCCAAAATAAATACACAAGAAACATACCTTAAATTAAACAATGAATGTTGTCTTAAATACCTCCTCTTAGAACCTTATCAATAATTTGTACATGAAATATCCATTAAGTGGGATGATTTCACCATGATCCTACGAAATCATCTCTATGAAACCCTAATCAGAGAATCAAAAATAGAAGAAGAGAAAGGGAGAAGAACAATGGGGGGAAGGGGGAAAACCTTATCTTGAATCTATGTAAAGAACCTCCCTTGGATAATCTAGATTGAAAAGAGGTAGAGGGAGGGATATAGAAAACCAAATAGGGCTCTTCCCCCTTTTCTAATTGACTAGAACCAAAGGATCCTGAGGGAGTTATGAATAAGAACCCCTATGAATTTACCAAGAGGCCCTCAAAAATAAGCATGAAACTCATTCGCGGCATGACCATGAGGGTCACATTGCAACATACACTCATCTGTTCAGATCATGACACAGTTCCCAAGGTTTTGGGGAGACCACCTAGGGAGGTATTATCATAGTATGACCCATATAGGTCATGAAACATCCCTACCTCATCTCATTATGAATAATACCTAGATTGGGTTTCCACTATACATTAGGCGTGCATCCTCATATGCCAAATTTTGCTGACTAGAAATTAGGGTTTATAAGGATTCCAAGGGGAGATTATACCCTCTCATTGGAATATAAATGGTAATAGAAATAAAGATAATCACATATAATCAACCCATATAAATTCCATAGACAAGACAAAGAAAGTTCCAATAAATAATCACAACATCATATGATAAAACAAAATGGAGTGTTCCATACAAGTCAAGGGATCCCCATTGTTGTTCATATATAAAAGATACAAAAAGACCCAAAAAAATCCAAACCAGAAGTAGAATCCCCAAACTGGTTCTGAGTCCATCATGGTCCCATTATCCATATTTTATACAAGCTATCCAAAATCAACCATCAAGCATTGGGCCCTTGTCTCAATCTTGTACTGTAACCATCCCCAAATATAACTAGTTTTAAATAAAAGTGCATACATAAGTGATTCAATTAAACAAATTAGTCACATAAGAAATATAAACAATAAAAACACTGATTCTTAGGCTCTATGGTGACACCTGGGGTCTGTAATACTTGCTTCGTCTAGTGTCGGATGTCTCAGATCACATAGTGGGATCATACCAACCATAAGTAACCCTGCTTAAGAGCATATCAAGATTATTTTATATCTTATCATATCAATACCACTCCAAGAGAGTTTACATGACCACTCTAAGAGCATTTACAATTCACCAGATAAAGAGTGATCTAAGAGCGTTTACACCACTGCACCATAAGTATTTAAAAGTTATCTAGTAAATAATGCTCCAAGAGTGTTTACAATAACACTCTTATAATTTATGTTTCATCAAATAAATACCTATATAAACACATTCACATGAATTTACATTTTATCATTCCCTTACTATTTACTACATCATCATTTATTTTTGCTTTTCATCACTTTACTATTTCATGATTTATTAACCGAATCAAACATTATTGGTTACCATTTTAATTTACATGAGACACTTTGGTTCACAATTATCATATCCCATAATATTACCCATATACCATTTATAAACCATTGCCTAATAAATTAACATTTATCAAAAAATATCCTATGGTCTTACTTTCTATTTCAAGGAAATCCATTCTAGTTTACCATGAATTGTTATCAATTTCAAGTTTCAATCTAACTAGGGTGTCCCCATGGAATCAATCTACATAGAGATTATTTATTCATAAGGAATGAGGCATGTATTTTATGTAATTCCATTATTTAATCATTTAACTAAATTTAAGGCCAATGAATAGTAAGTTGGAATGAACACACAATACACAGGCTTAAAAGATAAGAGAGACTATGATAAAATATAGGGAACACCTACCTTATCCTCTTAGGAGTTTACATTCCCAATATAAATACATGATTTGATATATAATAGAATAAAATGATAAAGAAGTCAAAATCCCTGAAAATAGGGCATGGTGAGAAAAACTAATGGAACATCACTTTACAATAGAATAAATGAAGAAATGTAGAAAGAGGACTCATAGCCTTAACTCAACATTTGAATTGAAATAAATAAAACTTTTAATGACCCAGAATCAATAGATATCCTCCATGGAAGAAGAGGAGTAAGGGGTTTTACTATCAAAAATAGGGGGAATCGGGATAAAATCATAAAGGGTTGTAAGGTAAATTTTAAAAAAAACATTTTTAAAGGGGAATATGGATTGGATGTATAGTTGGCCAAACTGTGTTCCATCTATGTTAACCTCCATTTTAACACCCCAATATTTTATAGTACTTTATTTTTTCAAAGTAATTCAATGACTTGCACTACACACAACACCGAGTTCTAGCGCACCATGACTTACCAAACAAGTCGTTCAAAAGCAGTTATGAATAGTATTAACTGAATTTTGAACTTTATATAATCCTTATAATTTTAGAATCCATATTATGAGTTTCTTAGACATAATGTAAGAACAAATACATTTTTTTAGATAAAAGTAGTATTTTTTAAAAAATGAAATTTTACCGTCTTTTAATGGAGAAGCCTTTTTAAATAAAATATTTGAAACTTTTATATATTAAATTAGACAAAATAAACTTCTTCTTTAGAATATATACATAAAAATTTAGTTTCAATAAAGTTTTGGTGTCTTTCTGATAATTTTCGTATTTGGGTGAATAGTGAAAATACTATATTTTAACTGAAAACATATTTTTAAATCAAAATAATTTATATTGTTAAATTATACATTTTAATGGTTTGGAGGTATAAATAGATTATATTTTTACCATTTAATCCAATGATGGTCATTTTAAGTAATTTCACTTTGAAATTGGACATAAACAAGTCTCAAATTTTTTGTAGTTATTATTTCTTAAACATACACCTTTTGGTTTTGACAGCGGGAATTAATTTTAAATTAATAAATTCAACTTCTATGTTTTGAATTTGGTAAAATAGACTTAATTATTGAATTCGGAATATCAAAATTATCTTAGGGTAAATTTTTGGTATTTTTCTGAAAACTTTTAATTTTTGATGAATAGTGAAAAACACTGAGTTATAGTTTAAAACCGAATTTTTATTTAAATAATTATTTAATTTATTTAAATTTATTTTATGTAAAAATAGATACATAATACCTATATAAGTTCAATTTAATTCATTGGAGTCAATTGATAATAATTTTAGATATATAAAAATTTTATTGAACTTTTCACAGTCTTTTACCCACCTTCTAGAAAAATTTGGAAATTCACATAAAACTTAATTTTACCGCTTCTGTGAGTGGAATTTCGAAAATCCGAGAGACATGGTTAATATCAAGGAGTAAAATTTGTTTCAATAAGATAAAAATAATTTTTGGTGAATTGTAACTTTTTACTTTTATTTACCACGGTAAAAAGTAAATATGGTAATTAAGGGTAAAAATGATATTATTATTACCCTAACACATATCCTAATTCTATTGGGTAAGTATAATTCGACCAAAAAAAACCTTATGAATAAAATATGAACCTATTTGGTCAACTTGGATTATATTAGGACAGTTATTATTATTTAATTTAAAGAAGAGTTAAAAGAGTTAAAATCAAAGTTTAATAACTAAAACATTTTTAATATAGGGTTAAACATAAGATAAATTCAATTATAAATATTCATTAGAAATATAAAATTTTTTCCTATATAATGGAATTTTATTTATAATTTTTAGACATTAAATAAATTAATTTATTTATAACACAATGATGACGTAGTAATTACCTTATTAGTGAAATATTAAAATAATTGATATTATAAATACCCAAATAAATATAATTTTAGACTTTTAATGAATTACACGAATTTTATTGGTTAATATGACATGTTAGGATTGATTAAATGAATTTTTTTCTAATTAATAAAGTTATTAAGACTTTAACAAAAATCAATTATTAAATAGTGTCAAAATTGACATAAAGGAGTTTTTAAAACAAATATTATATTATTAATTGATATAATATTCCTAAAAATATAAGGTTCAGCCAAAGGACTTATATGATGATAGGTATGTCATTAATGAACTAATTTTTGTTCTATTGGTAGTTTATACTATGTTTATTAACCATATAATATAAACATACAAAGGGACATGGTAAATGTCAAACTATTTCACTAAGAGTTAAATCTAAAAGATAAGGGTAAAATAGTGACCCAAACTTGTCTAAAACCTATTGGTTGAGTGTTTTTAAACCCATATCCACCTTATACTTTAAATAATACATTTTTGAGCCATTATAAACCGAATATGAATTTATTATAAAATAATACTTCAAGTTTTTCCTAAAGAGCCCCTCCTTCCCCTTATAAAAGGACATCACTTCTAACCAATTCCTCACACCCATAAATCCTTTTGGGTCATCAAAAATCTGCCCAATTAATCTCCCTATATTAATCTCCTCCTCCTATAAGACTTACCTTAGGCATAAGGAACTTTAAGAGTCCTTTTTGGTTCAAACCAAATGGAGTTACCCAAATTAAAGGTAACAATTTCTCTTAGCTTCTTTTCTTTTATTTTACTACTCCAACCCCTAAACTCTTCTTATTATTTTATTTTGTAACTAAAAAATATCCTAAATATACTAGTATATTGTTATGAGAAGTATTCTAACTACACTTACACACACCTCCATCTAATGGGTGAAGAACGTAATGTTTCTGTGGATGGCAACCAAACGCCTCACGAAACGATGATTGTTCAATTATCTTCTTCCGCCTCTCATGGTGGCCATTATGGTGGAACTATAATTAAATATAATATTAATGATATTTATTTTATATATAAGCTTATTTAATTCCATTTTATATCATACCATTATTCGTTTCATGTTGTATATATATAAAATAATTTCATTTGAGGAAGTGCAGACTACCGCCCCCTCAAAGTGATATGACTCGTTCATACCATACATGAAACATATAAAGGATGGTTTTAATGAAATTAAGTAAAACATATAAGATATTATATTATACTGGAATAATAATATACCTTTGTATCATTTTGTTTTTATTCCTTTTAAAATGAAAAATGAAATGGAAGTAGCGTTTGTGCGTACGTACGGACTACCGTCTCCACGAACGTGATGAGATTCATTCCCCATCGTATCCATTCAAGTATAATTGTCATTTGATGATTAAAAATAATGTTTAAGGACTTGATATCATAAGATACAACCTATCCATAATAAACACGGCTTACGTAACAAAGAATATAAAGGAAAATGAATTCGTTAACACCTGAAACGATGATAATACTAAGATATTATTAACAAATCAATGTTAAAAGATCATATATGATATCATATTAATGTATATGATTCTTGTATAATTTAATAAAAATTATTTAACCATTATATAGGAGTTTAAACTACCCTAAACCAAGTTAAATTACAAGGTAAGGGATTATTTCACAGTCTATTCATTATCCAAGCTTGTTTATACGTAATTATCTACTGGGACTTCTTTATCATCCACATCCATGTTTCTTAAAAATGTATTTCAAAACATTCTTACTATTTTATATACTATGGGTTAAAGTCATTTATACCCTTGTTTACTTTTTATAAGAAGTTTATAAAGGAATCTTTCTGTCATTTTCCAAACAAGGTCCTTTTTAACCTTTTCGACAAAATTAATGTAAGAATGTCTTTTTTAACTTAGATGGCAGGTGCGGCTATTTTCTGCCATTATAAAATAATTGAAGCTTCCCTTACAAGATTATAAGAATATTTTCAAAGTAAATGTTTTATTTTATAATTATGTTACTTTTAAATTATTTCAAAAAAAGAGATATTTCTCTCAAATTGTTTTGATTTCATCTATGTCAACATCCTTTGATGGATTTTAAGCTTATTTGAAGTTGATTTATTATGATACAAAACTTCCATATTGTATTGAAGGTTTTTTGATATTTTTGATTATGGATGTGTTATTTTTAAACCATTCATGGTGTATGGAGAAATTATTGACATTTCATATGCTAGTTTTAATATGAATGTTTATGTTATGTTTAAACCTTTTCATATGAGGAATGCATTGGACTTAATAAGTGACGGGTGGAGACCGCTATAGCTCCTCGATGCATCGGTAGGTCTCATGAGACAAACTAGTGTCTTGGCATAAGGCCTTGACAAAATATTATTTTTAGTCTTGTCATAATGCCTTGACTATGTGGTTATGATAGTCTGGCATTATGTATTTCATCATTACAAAAGTGGTTATTGATATTGCATGTGATTATTCAACTAGTATAATATCCATGTGAATAATTAAATGTCATTATTTCATTTTATCTTTTCCATATTATGTTGAAGTTCAAGTTTAAAAGGATTTTTGTTTTAGTAATACATTTCCTTAAATGTTTATGCTTATTTATGAATGTTTCCGCTATATTGTTATCCTTACTGGGCATCTGAGCTCACCCCTTTCTATGTTTTATTTTTTCTAGGATGTGAAGAAGTATTTTATGAATGACCTGCAGGGATAGTATGAGGGGATATGAGTGTGGACTATGGAGACTATGTTGTTGTAGTTTTCATTTTATGATGTAATGTAAACTTTATGAATGTATCTAGTGATTCCAAGGCTACTAAACTAATCGGTCTTTCGAGACTTGATCTTTTGTGGTCATGCCAATGTTATGTAATAATACAATGAATCTGGGTAACTGGGGTCAGGGAATTACAGTTGGTATCAGAGGAAGTTTAGTACAAACCTTGGAAAATATATTTAGATAAACTCTGATTAGAGCACATAGACCTAAGATGGACTTTGAAGATTGGTATAGAAGAACTTCCTAGAATTTTGGTATTGTAGAGATTTTGTGATTTTTCCGAAAAATACATCCCTGTCTGGATACGAGCAGGTAGAGGCGGCTCTAGCATAGATGTACCTAGGGATAAAACTCGAAAACACTGCTTTGAGCTAGACTCAAACGGGGACTGGTGCATGACAATGGGCCTTGCTGCACTCTTGATTACGAAACTCCTGGGGGATATGGTTAGGATAATTATCATTTTCTTTACAAATCATTATGAAGGGTTTATGAGTATATAATTCCTCAATGAAAACATCTTTATGATTATGGATTATATCCATAAACCATTCAATTTACGTTAGGTATTTTACAAGTTTGGAATTATTCATTACAATTCATAAACTGACCTAGTTTATGCTATTGTATAGAAATGGCACCCAGTAGAAGGAATGTGAACTCCAGCAATACGTATGATCCAAAGAGTAAGAAGGATCATATCTTTCACAGTATTAAGCCAAAATTTAGAATGGAAATAGTCTCCCATGTATTCTCAACATATGAAGAAATAGTATCATGTGTTAATAAGATAAGTAAAGAATTCTCCGAGTCCTATGGATTTGAAGGGAAGAAAAAGAAGAAAAGGATGGAAGAGAGAAAGATGGATAAAGGGAAGAGGGAAAAGAAGAATTTTTTCATATGTGATAACTGTGGGAAGAAACACCCTGGAACTTTCCTGAAGGGAATGGGAGTTTGTTATAAGTGTGGAGAAAAAGGACACCAATTACGTGACCGCAAGGGTAAGAAAAAGGTTTCAAATGAACAATGCTTCATCTGAAAGGAGTTGGGACACTACGTAAACCGATGTCCAAATCATCAGAGTATTCCCCAAATGATGCTATTGGATAATAATAAAGTTATGATACTACCATAGATGAGGAGGAATGATTAGTGTTCTTATATTATTATTATAGAATTATGTCATTTGAGTATTGTATCAACAATGTACTGGTTATAATAATTATGGAGTATATAAGGATTGTACTACAATACTATTTCATTAAGGACTTGAGATTGTGTGGAACCAAGAAAAGTGACTAAATAGATGGTTAAATTTTTGGAAAATATATGGTTAAGAGAAAGATAAACCATAATATGGTTCTGATACTGAGGTAGTGATTTTGGAATAATACATGATTAATTTGGATAAATTATATTGGATATTCTTGATTACCTTGAAACTGATTAATGATTCCATCATTGCTGGAGTTTACAACATTTTTGGATAGAAGGAGTATATCCAGTATTCTATAAGGAATAAGGGATCATGAATATAATCAATAAGGTTTTATGGTAATTTAGGATGTTTCAGTGTTTTAAAAGAATACATGGTGAAGGTGTTCACATGTTATTACGCGGAAAAAAGGATCTTCATTGTGTTTACCTTCCTTATAAATTTTGGACTGTGAGTTTGGACAGAAGAATTTTGGATAATTCTAGTTTGAGATTATTTTTGGATTTCCATAAAAGGACAACCCGGAGGTCAGGCGGCAACCCGTCGCGTCCGGCAAGGTCGCGAGACTTGAACCCGCAACCGAAGGGCGAAAAGGGTGTATCACCTACCATTGGCCCACGTGATGTCCTGGATTGAATAATGTAGTCTTTTTTAAAAAAAATTCTGGTAGTTTAATTATAAATTCATTTTTTAACCCTATAGAAATAGGATAAATAGAATATTATTTTTAAGTTATATTATCTTTTATAGTAAAAGATGAGTTTTTGGTAGAAATTAATTAAAGGATGGGACTCTACTTGTCAATTATATATTTTTATTCTTCTCTTATTCTATGAAGAAATTAATTCTTATACTTTAGTGAAGGGATCTTAAAACAAAAAATGTGTTATCCTAATACCATATGTTTTGTTGAACTGATGGTATTTTAAATCATCAGAGATTGATGAATTTAAGGCCCTCAATTTTACACTTGTTTGTGATTGATGACCTCAATCACTACCTATAAATATTTACATTTCTCCTCCAATTATATGTCTTTAATTTCCACCAATGTCCTTCTAATTGAGATCATAATTTGGTGGTGACCCTTTCATTTTCCTTTTCCTCTTATTAAGACTAAATTTTATTAAACTAATTTCTGATGTGGGTTTTCCAAAAGGTATTTTCTATTTTCAACCTTTTATTTTCGAAAAATAATTTAAAATTGTGAGGATTAAATTTATTGAATGATGGAAGAATGTAACACCCCAAGATTTCATAGTACTTTATTTCTTCAAAGTAATTTAATGACTTGCACTACACGCAACACCGAGTTCTAACGCATCATGACTTACCAAACAAGTCGTTCAAAAGCGATTATGAATAGTATTAACTAAATTTTGAACATTATATAATCCATATAATTTTAGAATCCATATTATGAGTTTATTAGGCATAATGTAAGAACAAATACATTTTTTTAGATAAAAGAAGTATTTTTCAAAAAATGCAATTTTACCACCTTTTAATGGTGAAGCCTTTTTAAATCCAATATTTGAAACTTTTATATATTAAATTTTACAAAATAAACTTCTTCTTTAGAATCGAGACATAATAATTTAGTTTCAATAAAGTTTTGGTGTCTTTCTGATAATTTTCATAATTGGGTGAATATTGAAAAATACTATATTTTAACTGAAAACAACTTTTTAAATAAAAATAATTTATATTGTTAAATTATACATTTTAATGGTTTGGAAATATAAATAGATTATATTTTTACCATTTAATAAAATTATGGTTATTGTAAGTAATTTCACTTTGAAATTGGACATAAACAAGTGTCAAACTTTTGGTAGTTATTATTTCTTAAAAATACTCCTTTTGGTTTTGACAGCGGGAATTAATTTTAAATTAATAAATGCAACTTATATGTTTTGAATTTGGTAAAATAGACTTAATTATTGAATTTTTAATATCAAAATTATCTTAGGGTAAATTTTTTGTATTTTTCTGAAAACTTTTAATTTTTGATGAATAGTGAAAAACACTGAGTTATAGTTTAAAACCAAATTTTTATTTAAATAATTATTTACTTTATTTAAATTTATTTTATGTCAAAATAGATTCATAATACCTATATAAGTTCAATGTAATTCATTGGAGTAAGTTTATAATAATTTTAGATATATAAAAATTTTATTGAACTTTTCACTGTCTTTTACCCACATCCTAGGAGAATTTGGAAATTCACATAAAACTTAATTTTACCACTTCTGTGAGTGGAATTTCGAAAATACGAGAGACACGGTTAATATCAAGGAGTAAAATGTGGTTCAATAAGATAAAATTAATTTTTGGTGAATTGTAACTTTTTACTTTTATTTACCACGGTAAAAAGTAAATATGGTAATTAAGGGTAAAAATGATATTATTATTACCCTAACACATTTCATAATTCTATTGGCTAAGTATAATTAGACCAAAAACAACCTTAGGAATAAAATATGAACCTCTTTGGTCCACTTGGATTAGATTAGGACATTTATTATTATTTAATTCAAAGAAGAGTTAAAAGAGTTAAAATCAAAGTTTAATAACTAAAACATTTTTAATATAGGGTTATACATAATATAAATTCGATTATAAATATTAATTATAAAGATAAAAAGATTTAATATTTAATGGTATCTTATTTATAATTTTTATACATTAAATAATTTAATTTATTTATGACACAATGATGATGCAGTAATTAGCTTATTAGTGAAATATTAAAATAATTGATATTATAAATACCCGAATAAATATAATATGAGACTTTTAATGAATTCCACAAATTTTATTGGTTAATATGACATTTTAGGATTTATTAAATGAATTTTTTTAGAATTAATAAAGTTATTCAGACTTTAACAAAAATAAATTATTAAATAGTGTCAAAATTGACATAAAGGGGTTTTTAAAACAAATATTATATTATTAATTGATATAATATTCCTAAAAATATAAGGTTCATCTAAAGGACTTATATAATGATAGGTATTTCATTAATGAACCACTTGGGTTCCTCTTGGCAGTTTATAGTAAGTGTATTAATCATATAATATAAAAATACAAAGAGACATGGTAAATGTCAAACTATTTAACTAAGAGTTAAATCTAAAAGATAAGGGTAAAATAGTGACCCAAACTTGTCTAAAACCTATTGTTTGAGTGTTTTTAGACCCATCCCCACCTTATACTTTACATAATACAGTTTGGAGCCATTATAAATCGAATATGAATTTATTATAAAATAATACTTTAAGTTTTTCCTAAAGAGCCCCTCCTCCCCCTTATAAAAGGACACCACTTCTAAACAATTCCTCACACCTCTAAAGCCTTTTTTATCGTCCAAACTCTACCCAATTAAGCTCCCTACATCCATATTCTCCTCCTAGAAGACTTACCTTAGGCAAAAGTCACTTCAAGAGTCCTTTTTGGTTCAAACCAAAGGGAGTTACCCAAATTAAAGGTAACGATTTCTCTTAGCTTCTTTTCTTTTATTTTACTTCTCCAACCCCTAGAATCTTCTTATTCTTTTATTTTGTAACAAAATAAGTATCCTAAATATATAAGGATATTTTTATGAGAAGTATTATAACTACACTTACACACACCTCCATCTAATGGGTGAAGAACATAATGTTTCTGTGGATGGCAACCAAACGCCTCACGAAATGATGATTGTTCAATTATCTCCTACCGCCTATCATGGTAGCCATTATGATGGAACTATAATTAAATATGATATTAATGATATTTATTTTATATATAAGATTCTGTAATTCCATTTTATATCATACCATTATTCATTTCATGTTGTATATAAATACAATAATTTCATTTGAGGAAGTACGGACTACCGCCCCCTCAAAGTGATATGACTCGTTCATACCATACATGGAACGTATAAAGGATGGTGTTAATGAACTTAAGTAACACATATAAGATATTATATTATAATTTAATAATAATATACCTATTTATCATTTGGTTTTGATTCCTTTTAAAATGAAAAATGAAATGGAAGTAGCGTCCGTGCGTACGTACGGACTACCATCTCCACGAACGCGAGGAGATTCATTCCCCATCGTATCCATTCAAGTATAATTGTAATTTTATGATTAAAAATAATATTTAAGGACTTTATATCATATGATAAAACCTATCCATAACAAACACAGCTTACATAACAAATAATATAAAGGAAAATGAATTCATTAACACCCGAAATGATGATAATACTAAGATATTATAAACAAATCAATGTTAAAAGATAATATATGATATCGTATTAATGTATATGATTCTTGTATAATTTAATAACAATTATTTAACCAATATACAGGATGTTAACCTACCCTTAACCAAGTAAAAGTACAAGGTAAGGGATTATTTTACAATCTTTTCATTATCCGATGTTGTTTATACGTAATTATCTATTGGGACCTCTTTATCATCCACATCCATATTTCTTAAAAATGTATTTCAAAACATTATTACTATTTTATATACTATTGGTTAAAGTCATTTATACCCTTGTTTACTTTTTATAATAAGTTTATAAAGTAATCTTTCTTTCATTTTCCAAATAAGGTCCTTTTTAACCTTTTCGACAAAATTAAGGTAAGAATGTATTTTTTAACTTATACGGCAGGTGCGGCTATTTTCTGTTGTTATAAAATCATCAAATATTTCCTTATAAGATTATAAGAATATTTTCAAAGTAAATGTTTTCTTTTATAATTATGTGACTTTTAAATTATTTCAATAAAAGAGATATTTCTCTCAAATTGTTTTGATTTCATCTATGTCAACATCCTTCGATGGATTTTAAGCTTATTTGAAGTTGATTTATTATTATACAAAACTTCCATATTTAATTGAAGGTTTTGTGATATGTTTGACTGTGGATGTGTTATTTTTACACCATTCATGGTTTATGGAGAAATTATTGACATTTCGTATGTTATTTTTAATACGAATGTCTATGTTATGTTTAAACATGTTCATATGAGGAATGCATTGGACTTAATAAGTGACAGGTGGAGCTCGCTATAGCTCCTCGATGCATCGGTATGTCTCATGAGACAAACTAGTGTCTTGGCACAAGGCCTTGACAAAATCTTATTTGTAGTCTTGGCACAAGGCCTTGACTATGTGGTTATGATAGTCTGGCATTATGCATTCCATCATTATGAAAGTGGTTATTGATATTGCATGTGATTATTCAACTAGTAGAATATCCATGTGAATAAGTAAATGGAATTATTTCATTTTATCTTTTCCATATTATGTTGAATTTAAAGTTTAAAAGGCTTTTTGTTTTAGTTATACATTGCCTTAAATGTTTATGTTTATTTATGAATGTTTCCGCTATATTGTTATCCTTACTGGGCATCTGAGTTCACCCCTTTCTATGTTTTATTTTTCCCAGGATATGAAGAAGTATTTTATGAATGACCTGCAGGGATAGTATGAGGGGATATAAGTGTGGACTATGGAGACTATGTTGTTGTAGTTTTCATTTTATGATGTAATGTAAATTTTATGAATGTATCTAGTGATTCCAAGGCTACTAAACTAATCGGTCTTTCGAGACTTTATCTTTTGTGATCATGCCAATGTTATGTAATAATGCATCGACTTTGGGTAACTGGGGTCGGGGTGTTACATCCACTATCTAGGACACACCATTTTTCATGGCTACAGTTCATAGTTTAACAATTCATGCACCAACCATGTGAAATGCCTTTATACCTTTTTATAGGAATTCGAACAGTTTCCCAAAGCCCCATGCATGGTTAAATAAATTGTGTGCCTAATAATACCTAGTCACGTGGTTGGGTGCACAATTAGCACTAACTATTTGACAACCATGTTCCCTAGGTTGTAACTCCAAAATCTAGGATTTAAATCCCTAAACCACTAGGACACTCCTGATACCACCCCTACTCTCGTAAAATCCATAAAAGAAGAAACTAAAATAGGTTTAATAGAATCCAAGTAGACCTGTATCATAAAAATTTGTTGATATATTACAATCTCCACACTATATAACAGCTTGTCCCTAAGATATATTCTCGAACCTCACTAATCCACTTCAGTGAATAATTTTGGCTACTAAGTATGAATATAAGACCCTTATTCCCACATATCCCCTTGGACACATCCATGCTTCCACAACACCCATTCTAGGGGAACTGTCTTCCCATGAAGAGTCTTCTCACTATGGTCCACGATACAAACTATGCATTCCTCAAATGATGCATCCACCCCCAACTCAACATAAATCACATGAGATGGGTCTAGATGATATCATTTAAGCTAAGAGACATGAAACACATCGTGTATAATGACATGTATTGGTTAAATAATCAATCAGTATTCCATACTACTAACCCTCTATATCACCTCAAAAGGTCCCACAAACCTTGAAACTAACTTTCCCTTATTTTGAATCCAACATTACCAAAGCCTCGACGAAACTAAAAATAAGACTTTATGGGACACCTCAAACTCTAAGGGATGATATCTCTAGTTATCATGTGATATCTACCTGCTATGAGTGGTTATCACTAATTCTTAATCAACTGAATATACTCTAAGGTATCCCGCATGAGACACAATATAATAACAACCAACTCTATGGATTCTAGACAACACAGAGGTAGTAAACATGACCTCCTATACATATTATCAAAAGTATCCATCTAAATATAATCTTGGTAGATAATTCTAAACAAAAACTCCACCAGTTCTAGATGAATTTCACAAGAACCCCCAAAATTAAGTATATGCACCTGAAGCATGTCCTATATCACTTGAATTATATTATCATATTTCTCATCTATCTATAGGTGATAATTTATACTAAGGTTCACCTACATACCCAACACTTTATATAACCATTTTTAGAATATTGAGGTAAAATGAGAATCCTTGTCTGAGATGATAATCTGTGGCATCCTATGCAATCACACTACCTCACGAACATAAAACTTACCTAGATCATCAATAGAAGAAGCCTATTTGATTAGTAAGAAATGATATACCTTTATTAGTTGATCCATGATTACCCAAATTGAATTATGAACTCGGGTTTCCCTTGGTAACCCCATTATAAAATTAATTATCATAGTATCCCACTTTGATTTGGGAATGGAAAATGACTGGAGAAAACCAATAGGTCATTTATGCTCAGCCTTCACCTGTTTACAAGTGGAGTATTATATAATGAACCCTGCTATTTCCTTATTCATCCTAGGCCACCAATGCTGCAATCACACATTATGGTTCATCTTTATTATGTTGGGATGTACCACCCATTTTGCGGCATGTATGTCCCTAATCAGTTCCTCTCAAATGATTGTGGTAACTACCACATGACCTAAAACATAGATAATATCACTAATTTCAAGAGTATAGTCTACTGATATCTCTCCACTATATATGTTGTCTTGCATCACTAAGAAAAATGAGTTCTAAAGTTGTATCTCCTTCACCCTTCTGAGAATTGAAGAAGAAATCTAAAAAGAAGAAAAAGTTTCTTAACCTTGATACTCTTGAACATATAGATGTAGCTCAGTAAAAAGAGCCATCATGTTTCACTCACTATTTAATTATTGAACCATATGGACCTGAGTCTTCTTACTCAATTTTTCTATAATAACATTCCCCTTCCTAGGAGAATATGCTAATTCAAAATCGAAATACTACAGGTACTCAACCCATCTTTTCTTATAAAGGTTTAAATCACATTTAGAGAAAATTTATTTTAGGATATTATTATCTATATACACTATAAATATTTTCCACAAGATATAGTTCCATCAGTGCTTAAAGGAGTGCACTATCACAACTAATTCCAAATCATGAGTCGGGTGGTTATTCTCACATAGTCCCAGCTACCTAGACTCATAAGTAACTACTTGTACATCCTACATCAACACTGCTCCCAATAAAACACACAATGAATCAAAATATAGATTATATTCTATCCATGGTTCAGGTAAGTACAATATCAACATGGAATTTAACCTCTCTTTTATCTTCATAAAAGATTTTTCAAAAGCATCAGCAACTCAAAATTCACCCCCTTTTTAGTCAGGACCATCAATGACACTTTCAAGTGGGATAAGTCTTGAATGAACCTCTAATAATAACTATTCAACCCTAAGAAGCTATAAAACTTGAAGAAAATATTAGGTATCTCCCTAGAAACCATGGAATCTACCTTCTCTAGATCCACTAATACTCCTACCTCAGATATCATGTGCACCAATAAGTGAACCTAGTCAATCCAAAAATGAAACTTTGAGATTTTTTCATATAGTTATTTCCCTCAAAGTTTGATCAAAACAACCTCTAAATATAATGCATTATCTTACCTCTACTTAGACAAAAAATTATATATTTTTTTATTTTCCAAATATTCTCTTTAAGGTTAAGTGGTTACCACATAAATCAATCAGGATTCCAAAGATGAATATCCAGAAACTAAATTTGAAATTCGAAAAAACAAACACCAAATCCAAGGTGGCCTCGAACCATGAGGCACCTGCATCATCTGGTCAACATCATCTCTCATACTCCATTTTTAATAGGTACACCACCTTCATCGTTGATGTCATCCATCATCACTGGAACTGATGACTGGATTAATCAAAACCATAAGATCCATTCAACCTCTTAACCTTGTCATCAATTATTCACCATAATTTTCTTTGTGTCACTGCTGAAGAACTCCAACATTTCCACCATAAAATAATTATAACATAACTTCACATACTCCTGAACCATCGTTGATGATCCAGTCTCCCTCCTGGAGACCATAAGACACTCAAACCACACCTCCTAGAACCTCCTTGAAGACCCGCGCAACAGACTGACTATGAAGGGAGTGTTAGACCAAGACATCATATCAGGGTTGAGAAGATGGAATTTTGTTATGGGACCACATCAGAAACCACATCATTTTCAAAAAGGGAGATAAAACTTTATACCTCCATCAAAACATTGAACCAAAAATAGATTGTCATGAAAAACCAACACCATAACTGCTCTTATAGAAAGAAAAATCCCAAAAAACATCACTAGTCCAGACCTCATTCCACAGCTAAAACAACCAAACCCAAAGAGGCTAAAAAGAATAAAAAAATATGAACAATCACAGAAAGAAGAACCAACCCCACAAAAGAGAGAAGGATCCAAGTAGAAGAAATGATAAGACCGGCACCAATGAATAACCCAAAATGAGACCACTTCCATCCCCCCTCCAACACCATCCCAAGTAGGCCAAGATTCCAAATTGATCCCAACCAAAATAGAGTCAAACATGATCGATAGTCTAGAAAGGGAAGTGGATAAGAAAGACACCAAACTCTACCATTAGAACCAAACCAAACCATCTAAATATCCAACACACGAACTTAGGATGGGGGTCTAATGCAAAAGGTTAGACTGAAAGAGGGGTGGTGAGAGACGTGTGATGCCCACACTAGTAAGTCATGTTAGTCAAGAGGGTGGAATATGAAAGTGAGAGAAGGAAAAGGATGAAACTAGGAAAATAGAGGAGCATCATCTCAATCGATCAGACCCACAAAAATATCATCAATGAATATTATAATAAAAGAATCTAAATAGGGTTGAAAACCTGATTCATCAATTCCATAAACACTTCTAGTGTGTTCTTCAACCTGAATGACATTATGTGGTACTCATAAAGGCCATATATCCTTATGAATGTTATATAGGGAATTTTGTGAGTTCTTAACCTCAATTTATGGTATGGTAAACATAGATCAATCTTCGATAAAACTTAAGTATCATTGATCTAATTGAATAGATCATCGATACAAGTAAGAGAATATATGTTCTCAACCTTTCGCTAGTTCAATTTCTAATAATATACACATGACCTCAAAAAACTATCCACCTTTTTGGAAAATAGGACTAGAGTTCCCCAAGGGGACATACTCTGATGGAAAAAAACCCTTTACCTCCAAGTCCTATAGTTGAGATTTTAAATCTGTAAGCTCTGTAGCATCCATTTGATAAGGAGGAATAGAAATAGTCTTTATACCCAGCATAATATCAATCATAAACTCAATACCATGCTTAGGTGGTAATCTAAAAATTTCCTCAGGGAATATAGACTAAAACTAGTTGATGATGGAAGTAAATATTTCCTAGAATATCTTCTCATCATTTAAAATGATAATATAAACCTAAGATATGACCCCACCCAATCACTGATGGTTAAGTCCTTCACAAACCACTTGCACATCCCATTCACCAACATAATCAAAATTATCACCCTTAAGAGACATAAAAAACATTTTACAATGATAAAAATCAATGTGATGTTGTTATAAAATAATCCATTGCATCCCTAGGATCATTTCAAAACCATCCATATCTGGTATAAAGAAATCTAAGAGGAAATGATAACTATTGATAATCAAGGAAATATCTACACACCTATAAACCCCCTTTGATCACATGCCTATGGGGGTGTTAATTGATAACAATTCATAAAGATACTCTACATCAAATTCCAAAAATCCAATAAACTAAGTAGAGATAAGAGAATATGAGACTCTAGTATCAAAAAAATATACGCAAGGGTCAAAACTACTAGAATTGTATCTTTAATTGTAAATGGACCTGCATCTAGATTGGTTGGAGTATGCTCGATAATGTTTTACTATTATAAACCATGACCCTATATCTTATCCTGAATCCCTTGGTTTGAATCCCCCTATGGCCTCTATTGTCTCTTCCCCTGGCCTCCATGTCCTCCACCATGACTTGAACAGTCAATGGAACTCTAACTACTAGCCTTCTTAGGTGCAACAGTTCCAACTCCAGAACCCTACACTAATCCAGAACCCCATCAACCAACAACCCGTGAAGCGATCCTACAAAAATGGTGTAGATTCCCTATCTTCTCATAATAATGGAACTCCATTATAATTTGGGTACACTACAGCTTAGTATTCCATCATCCACTACACTAACAGAACTTGATCAAGATTCCCCTAACAAAGGGAGAGAAAAATCACTACTCAACTTAAACTAACCACCACCAATATGGTGTGTCTCATCTGAATGATGTTTCTTGCTACCAGAGGATCCACCACCACTACCCTCATTGGAATAATATTTCCATCCCCATGAACCTCACTAAGATTCATCTCTATAAAAAGGTTCTGGTTTACAATCTCATAAATAGACACCAAGTAGTACACATTTACCTACACCTAGATCTCATAATGAAATACCTCCTCAAACTGTCTTTCTCTAGTGGCCTTATTTCTAGCTATGGTCATAGAAAATTGTTCTATCTATATGAAATGGGAAGAATAATCTATAATATACATACCCTTTTGATTCAAATGAAAAAAATGGGCTCTATCAAATCTTAGAGTCTTGGGAAATAAATTTTCAAAGAAGCAAGTTTGAAAATCCATCCAGGTAAACCCAATATATTGATCATCTTGAATGAGAGTATCCCACTAGCACTAGGCTAGTATACATAACATATAAATGGACAGTTTCACTCCCCTATGTAGAGGAGTCTCTAGATGATCAAGAATGGTTATCATAGACTCCATCCAAATCTCACCTACATGTGGACCCCCCTCACCCATGAAAAATGGTGGTGCTACTACCAGAACTCACAAGTAAGGTCAAACATGGTCAGGATATCCTAAGGATATTCCATCTCAATCAATTGTTCCACTAATAATAGAATTTCATGAATTTTAATTTCTAGAACTAGACCCAATACTATAGGAGTATCTGATCCACCCATCAGAGGGGTATGCTAACCCTCTCCCTCCTAGAATGGAACCATGGGTTTCCATAATGACATGTCTCTACAATTTCAAACATTCACATCTTGGAATAACATAACAAGTAGAAAACATAGATAAAAAGTAAAAATAGGCATAGAATCCCACTACCTTGCATGCTCAACTCCCCCCTCCCCCCAAATCTTAGAAACAAGTTCTCTCTTGAGCCATATTCATTAATCAAGTTCAAAAATCATCATTCTCATAAGTTTCACATTTTAATATTCCCATTATTTATTAGGATACCGTATTCCAAGTATTTCTTAAATAAAATTTCATTCACAAGTTATAAATTAAAACACCTTATAAGTTGTTTACTGGAACTTTATTTAACCAAAACCACCATTAAACAATTCATTTATATTAGTGTAATTATCAAGAAGTCACTCAAGTGGTTAGTCAAGTAATATGTCACCATAGACTTATATGGAAAAATTCTATATAAATCATTATTTACACTTTAAATATCCAACCCCTTATCTAGATATAGATACCTATATATCACATGAAACATATGGATGACATAAAAATCCTACATGCCTAGAATGATGCATGAACACACACCCTCTTACCATACTGACCAAGAGATAAAATCCAACAAATCATAATCAACACTATATGCATCACTCTATGTAAATTTATATCATTTAGCAATGTCAAAAACCAAAACAAAAATTCCACCTTGGTGACTTGGGTTTCCCTCATATGTGGGTCAACTACTCCCAGGCACAAGGTCTGAAGCAAATCTCAAGGACATATTATTCCTTATCTACCTTTCTCAAATAGTAAGACAAAAGAAAAGATGTACTAACAACACTTTTAAATTTTACTACCCCATATCACTCTAAATATTAATCAGATCGGGTCTCCATTGTACCTTAGGTATGCCTCCCTGTATGCCAGAGGTTGTTGACTAGCAGAAAAGGATTTTTAGGATAACATATGGATACTATACCCTCTCATTATAGTATCAATAGTAATATAAATAAATCTAATTACATATAAACAACCTAGATAAATAGCGTAAAAATTACAAGTAAAGTGCCAATTAATAATCACAGCATCATATATTATAACAAGAATGGATTGTTTCATACAAGTAATGGGATCCCACATAGTGGTTCATATACAAAAGATAAAAAAAGACCAAAAATAAACCAAAAAAAATTAGAATTCCCAAACTAGTTCTGATTACACCTTAGTCCCATCATCTATACCCCATCCTAGCTAGACACAATCAACCATCAAACATCAGGGCCTTGCCCTTATTTTTTCATGAAACTAAATAGTTTTCTTAGGTAAATAAGGTGGACCAAGCATGATGTGAGTATAAATCAATAGGCTACTACTAATGGTTTCCCTAAATATAACTATTATAAAATAAAATTTCATGTTAAAGTGATTCAATTAAAAAACATAATTACATAAGAAAGATAAATAATAATAACACCAGTTCCCAGTCTCCATGGTGACACCCAAGGTTGGTTATACCTACTTTATCCAATTTCGGATGTCTTTGAGCATGTAGAAATATTGTTAAAACCATAAGTAATGCTACTCAATATTGTATGGAGAGTGTTTACCAACTCATCATATTAAGACCACTCCAATAGAGTTTACAAAACCACTCCAAAAGTGTTTATAATTCACCATATAAAGACTCCTAAAAGATTTTTTACATGAACACTCCATGAGAATTTAAAATTAATCTGATAAATACTTCCCCAAGAGAATTTACATGACCACTCTATAGGAATTTATGTTTCATTGTATAAATATGGCTCTAAGGGAATTTACCAAACTGCTCCATAAACATTTACATTTCATCAATCCCTTACCATTACCATATCATCATCTATCATCACTTGTAATCACTTTACCATTTCATAATTTATCAACCTAATCACACATAATTGGTTAAAATTTTAATTTACATAGACTACTTTGGTTCACAATTATCATATCACTTCATATTACCATTTTTAAACCATTGTTTAACAAATTGACATTTATAAAAAAATCTCATTGTATCACTTCACATTTTAAGGAAAACTATTCTAATTTACTATTCCTTGTTATCAATTTCAATTTTCAATTCATATAGGGTGTTTTGGGGGATTAGATTCCTAAAATCCCTCCCTTTATAATTTTTTTGGGCTTGATGGTTCCAAGATTGATTTTGGTGGTGTTTTGAAGGATAGGGGAGAGTTTTTTCTATTCAGAGGGCCACCGCATCATGGTGGTTGATGTTGTGCTAGCTGTTTTTTCCTTAGGTACTTATAGTTTGGTCATGGGGTTAGTTGTGTGGTGCTAGGATGTGAAACAGTGAGAAAAATTTCCTAGTTGGTCATACTATTGGGTGTGAAACTTGGGCGGTCACCCTATGCAACACGGACAATAGAAAACACCCAATGAAGGGTGTGGTGTTGGGAATGGTGTTTTGGGGGACCGCCTTTATAACATGGGGAGTTGGAGCTCACCACGCAATGTCCTTAGGGTGGTGAGTAGAAAATAGTCAATCTTTTTGTGCCATGTCATAGTAGCTGGTTGGGGAAAGCATCGGTGGATCCAACATGCCTTGGACCACATTGTGGCCTAGGATATGGTGGCGGTTTAAATAGTTTTAAATCATGTGTAAAAGGGGGGAAACAACTATAGTAAATTCAGATCACTTTTGACTAAGTGAGACCATGATGTTATGGTCTGTCTCTACATTGTGGTGAGGCCATTCGGGATTCCTCTATAAATATAGGGATCTACCTCCCTTATTTTGATATTCTTTATTCTCCTCTGAACATTAGATGACTCTAGACACCCTTGGATCCCTTTTATCATCTCTCTTGATGGTTCCAACCTATTGTGTTGTAGAATATTGAGTGCTTGTGATTCAAGGTACCTTATTCTCTCCTTTCCAATATTTCTTTCTTCCCTCTTTCCTAGATGTTCATTGTGGTGAACCTCTTATTTTGGTCTGAGTTCTGAGCTTATCTTGGTTAGGTTATAGTGGTTTTCCCTTTAATATTGGTAAAATTTTATCCCTTGATTCTTCTATTACAATCATGTTTTACTTTGAAGATCCAATTAAGGTAGGAGAACCTCATTATCTCCTTGTTTTATGTGTATCTATGGAAATTTAATTATTTTCTTACTTTGGGTGGATAATATAGGTTGAAATAATCAGATAAATAATTTTACTAATTTAAAAATTTAAAGGTATGGGAGTTGTCATGTGATTTTACTTGTTTTGTGATATTTCATAAAGGATTATCCATGTTTGTTGCCTTTCTAAAAAAATAGTTGTTGGGAACCCTATATTTTTGAGATTGATGTGATTATGGAACCTTTATAATGTTTATTAATTGAACTCACCATCCATAAAAAGACTAAATAACCTATATAATGAACTAGTTTCCCATGAAATTATAGAATTATATGAGAATATACATGAAAGAGATTAAGTAATATGATTAAATACCTTTGTATGAATATGAAGATGTAATTATTGTGGAAGTTTAATTTTATGTTAAAGGATTTTATGCTTTTTTTCCCTTGTGTGTTGTGTGGGGATCCTGTGGGAAATAGTCTAGTGATGGTGGTGATCGAGTTAAAGGAAGAATGTGGTGGTTGTGATGCTCTTTTTATTTTTCATGGGAAGTGATGAGGGGTGATATGTATCATTTGATTTATGAGGTTATTTTCATGTGGTTATTGAGGTGATATGGTTGGGTTGTGGTAATATCATGACATATGTGGTGATGCGGAATTATTTGGTGTGGGGTGGATGAGCTGTGGTGTGGTGTGTTTGTGTTAGTTTCTTGGTTAGCCATGAATTGAATTTTAAATAATGAAATTAAAATACCATGGGCTAAAATTTATTTGTGGTAATTGGATTAAATGAATTAAATGATAAATTAATGGGTTATATTAATGTAAAATGGAATGGATTAGTAAATGGGAGTTAGTGAAAACTTAATAATTCTAAAAATAGTAGAACTTGTAATTGGAAAGTGGGATTGTGTGGCTTGCATGTAGAAGTTTTGTGGTGTGATGCATTAATGGGGGAATAATATAGTAGTGGAGGTTACAATACATTGTGGTGATGTTGAGAGAAACATTGGTTCTCTTATTGTGAACCCCTAGGTTGGGTGTTGTGTGATATCTATCAATCTTGTATTTTCTTATTATTTATATATACACCACCACCAAATTTGGATAACATTTCCAATTACCAAATGTTTTGGGTCCTATGTGTTTCCCCAACATCTAGTATGGTGGTGAAATAGATGGATGTTCATCCCCCCCCCCCCTTCCATCTATAATAGTGATGATGATAAGTTGATGTTTGAGATAACCCAGTAATGATGGGTTGGTGTTGGAGATCACCTAATGATGATGAGGATATGATTTATGGTGGGGTTCATTCATGGTGGGAGGAGGGCATGAGGTTTGTGTCCTTCATTTTCATGATATTGTACTACCTTGTATATGATATTTAATAATGTGATGAGGTTGTAATGTGTGAATGGTGACTAATTCTAGAATGGTATGCTAGACCTTTCCAAGGGTGGGGTAGGTAGGGATACATCACGACCACCATCATAGATATATGTATATGTGGTATTCTATACATGGGAGTGATGGGAGTATGGGATGTTTTACATTGGGGCATGAGAGTGTCAAATCAGTGGGGAAGTGGTAGTAGGGTACCATGATTATGTTACTTCAATACTATATTATTATACTTGTATGTGTTATCTGGTGAGCCTTCCATAGTGATTATAGGATTAGTTAGATGACTTGTTTAGGTGCTTGTTGGTTCTATTTTTTTCATTGGTGTATTAGTGTGTTCTTTTCACTTATGAAATAGAGACCTTGGGAATGATCCTATTGATTATATATCTTATGCTAATCTTATGTATATGTAAAATATTTTTTAGGTTTCTAGGAGTACTTCAGGGATTGATTTGGGCACTACTAACTTTGATATTGGATTTATTATTGAGTCACTTCCATAGGATTTTCCTTTGGTAATTTAATTGGAGACCTTAATTTGTATTCATTTGGTTTTGTTCATGCATTGTGGGATGGTTAGATACATATTTTATTTTTTGCAATGGAGTTGTTTGGTGGTTGATATTGTATCTCCTGATCCTATATTCATTGTTGAGGGTATTTCCTTCTATATCTGATATTTTTATACCTTTAGTGATAGTCATAAATCTAGTTCCTACTGAAGGAGAGACTTAAGGGTCATTATCTCTCTCCCTTAATTATTTTCTTAAGAGAGGTACCTTTAGGGGAGGGGTTTATAAAAAATTGGTATCAAAGGTTTTTTTTAATAGATAGGATGGATCTTGGAGTTAGACACTTGTGAGGACTGAATGGGTTGATAGGGAAATAGTATCATCAGAACTAGTTGTTTGATATAGACTAGAGATATTATCTAGGACATATAATTTTAGGGGGCCATGTGATTTGATGAAAGAACTTTTATCTTATTTAATGGCCAATTTAAGTGGTGTCTCTTATAGGGTAGATACCTAGGTAAGGTACATTAATTATGCTTGTTTGTGTTTTTGTTTGAATAAGTTGGTCTTGGGAAGTTAAAAATGAATTTAATTAAATGAATCTTGAAATTTCATATTACCAATATTATGTATACCCTTGTGTTTTCAAGAATGGATCCTCATTGTCATCTATGTTCAGTCCAGGTAGTGGAGTTTTAGTAGGATAATCCAATTGATCATTGTAGGGTCTATTCGATAGGGTAGGGCGGGTCATGGAAAAGGAATTTGTGTGATTTCTAGTGGTAGGGACTAATGAAGTATGGGGTTAGTATCTTTAATCTGGAGACAAAGTGTTGGTTGGAGGAACTTGAGATCACATTTGGTATGATTTGAGCCCAAGTTAAGTTTTGGGTTCCAATGGTGTTTAGTCAGATATAAGGGGTAGCACATTAGTGGTGGATGTTATATCTCAATGATCGGTAAGAGGAAGATGTTTTATGGATTTAATTTAAGGAGTTTCATTTTCACTTCTTATCATTGATGTTAAAGGAAGAAAAAAAGGAAGTAGTTACTCTTCCTTTTATAAGGGAGACTGAAAATAAGAGATATTGGGATTAAGTTTAAGTACCCTTTGTGTTTTTCTCCTAAATTATTTCTAGATGAGGGATATAGAGAACAATGTTTAGAGGATGAATTACACCAAATGATCAGATAGAAAGTCACCCTATTTACGCTTCCTATGTACTTGGTGGTGCAGAAGAAAGAAAATTTTATCTAGTGGATGCACTCTTAGGGAGGAGAGTCCTAAGAGGGAGACTAGTAGGGAATCCCTAAGAGAAGATATTTAAGAAGTGAATCATGAATTTTAGGGAAGTTAAGGTTCTAATTAACAAGGAGTTGATCATAGTCACCCACTTCACACTTTTTTAGGACCAATGGAACCTAAGAAACATTAGGGGCTTCCTATTTTCTTTTTATGTTTTCTAGGTTCGATGTTATCATCAATATTAGTGCCTAAAAACTTAGGGATTCTGGTATGGTATAGGAATTCAAGTCTATTTCTAGTAGTAGTATCATTAGGGGCCATTGGATTTTACATGATCATTTTTTCTTATATAATAGTTTTTTACTTGTTTGATTCTAGAGATCTACACTCCTTTTTTGCTCCTGTATTAGTTTACACATTAGGACTAGAAGTGGAGAGTCTTCTAGTGCCCTTGGTGTTATCCAAGCTAGATAGAGTTCAGGATTTTTTGTTTGATGTTTTCTAAGAATATCAACTAATGATGGGGTAACACTAGTCAGTGGTGGACTTGTTCTTGTTTAGGATACAACCAAACAATGTTATCCTTGGAATAGATTAGTTGTATTCTTTGTGTGCAATCATTGATTTATTTCTGAGGAGGGTTATGTTCTCTGACATGGAAGGTAAACGAGTGGTGTTTATTAGTGGGTAGATCTATTGAATGGGAAGTAGGCGAGTGGAAGCACTTTTATCCCATTTGGAAGGGTTTTAATTGGAAGTATAGATGGTGGATGTTCCTAAGGTTGCTGAGAAGTGTCTGGATGTATTCTCAGATGAGGTTTTGATACTACCCACTCAGTGTAATGTCAATCTTGAGATAGAGTTATATATGGATGAATCTTTGAATTTTATGGCTCTTTATCAGATAGCTCTCATGAAATAAAGAGAGTTGAGGCTCTAAGTTGATGATATGATGTGAAAGGGTTTCATCCAACCTAGTTTATCCCCCTAGGTGAGATCTGGTGTTATTATCTAAGAATTAAAATGGTAGTATGAGTTTATGGATACACAAATAGAGGTTGAATAAGGTAGAAAACAAGAATTGTTACCCACTTCCAAGGATAGATGATCTATTCAATCAGTTGAAGGGAGCTAGTTGGTTTTAGAATATTGTAATTGTGGTCTAGATATCATCAGGTGAGGGTAAAAGATAAGTAAATACCAAATAATTATTTCAATGGAAGGTATATGAACTTTGAGTTTATGTTCAGGTAGTTTGACATCACAAACGCACCAAATGTGTTCATAGGGATCATGAAATCTATGTTACATGAGTTCCTAGACCAGTTCATGGTTATGTTTATTGATGGAATCCTTATATACTCAAGATTAGAAGAGGTGCATGTCAATAATATCATAGTTATCCTATAGGTTCTTTGACACAATTAACTATATGAAAATTTATCCAAGTGAAAATTTTAGATATGGGAAGTGATTTTCCTTGGGCATGTGGTGTCTCGGAAGGGTGTGGTCATGGAGCCATCAAATGTAGAGGCAGATGTTTCTTGGGTGGTACCCAAGAATGTGGTAGAGGTTCACAGTTTTCCTGCTCTTGTGGGCTATTATTGGAGGTTTTTGTCTGATTTATCTTAGATTATGGACCCTTTAATTTCTTTGACTACGAAGGACTAGGATTTTATCTGGAAAAATAGTGTCAAGCATCCTTTGGCTACCTGAATAAGTGTAACACCCTCAGATTTTTATGAGATAGATTTTCATTTTTTTTTAATTTCTATGATGCCTCAGGTTGTACGCAAAACCAAGAAAATATTGAGCAATACACAACACTATATTATCTTGAGGTATATTCAATACTATGCTTGGCTTTTGTTACACACAATTTCAAGTTCTTTTGATAGAATTCATTTCACGCAAGACTAAGTTTAAGAGAGTTTATAAAATAATAAGATCGCTCTTGATGGATTTTATTAATGAAATATATAGGTAATATATTAAATATAATGTTTAAAATTCATCTTATATGTTTTCTAGAGATTATATAGGAACAAATTCAATTTTTTCGGATAAAAGAAATATTTTTCAAAAAATGCAGTTTTGTCACCTTTTGATGGAGGAACCATTTTAAATCTAGTTTTTGACACTTTGTTATATTATATTTGAAAAAATAATATTCTTCTTTGAAATCAGAGTATCAAAGTTCACTTTTGTTGAATTTTTGATATGTTTCTGATAAGTTTCATTTTTTTATAAATAGTAAAATGCAGATTTTATTAAAAAAAATGTATTTTCATTTAAGTTATTTAGAAGGTAAAATTATGTTTTAAATTTTTTGGAAATTTTAATTAGTCCATTTTAATCTAAATTATTACAATTTTTTTAAAATATGAATTTATTATAAAAACATTTTTCGTTTTAAAAGGGACATTTTTTCGAAAAACTATTTTTCGGGACATTTTACCTATTTTATTTTAAATTTAATTCTAAAACTTTTGTGTTTTGAATTTTTAAAAATGGATTCTAAATTTGGATTTAGGAGGTCCAAATTTTTTAAATATTCCCCTTTTATGTTTGGTAAATGTGATTAGTAACCATGGTAAATTTTGTTACCACGGTAAAGGGTAATTTAGGTAATTTAGGTAATTTAGGTTAAAAATAAAATTATAAAGACTATAAAATGATCCAAACAAATGAGAAAATTTTATTTGATGACTCGAATTAGACCCTCAGTGCATAAGGATCAAAATTATTTCATTTAAAGGTCACTTTCATATGAAAATGACTTAAATGATATTTAAATCAAAGAAAGACACAAAGTGTCATTTTCTTTGTCTTTAATATCTATTATGTGTCCATATAAGGAAAAATGGTTGTTATCAATGAATATAAATGATCCTTTTTTATCTTTATAAACATATTTAAAGACTTTTTGAGGCCATTTTAGATATATTATTGTATTTATAATATTTTTTAATGAAAACTTAAAGATGTCACATTCATGTTTTAATAAATATATAATTTTTAATATATGGTTATACAAATGATAAATTCGACTATAAATACTCATTAGAAAGAAAAAAAATTTTGTTTATCATGGTAATTTATTTTTAATTTTTAGAAAATAAATTATTACCTTAAATTCTTATAAATTGATGATGCATAAATTATTTAATTGATGAAAAATCAATAAAATAAATTCTATTAAAATAATAATAAATATTAAAAGACAAAAACACTTTCCCCAATCTTAATGGTTGAGTATATATAAGCCATAATCATCCAAGGCTCTAATTAGTTACCAATTTGAGCTATATGGAATAGATTATGACACTTATAATATTTTATTTAAAGTGATGTTAAAGTTGTCACATTCAAAATTTAATAAGTATAACATTTTTAATATTGGATTTTATAGAGGATATATTCTACTAAAAGTATTATTATAAAATATAGCACATTTATATTCATAATATTATTTTATTTATAATTTTTATTCAACAAATAATTATATTAAATAATTACACAAAATTGATGTAGTAATTTTTTTATTAAGGGAAATATGAAATAAATGTTATCAAAAATATTAAAATAATTATAATTGGAGATAATTAATATTCCAAATAAATTTCATATATGAACTTTACCTGTTAGGTATATAATAAAATACTTGGTTTTAAGATAACATCTTATCCTAATATTTTTAAAATCCATGAAATGAATAGTGTCAAAATTGACATTATTGTCGTTTTGTCAAAATAATGTTTTATTAAACTATTTAAAAATAATAAAACATTTTTAAAAATAATTAGTAATTATGATATGGTCTAAAATTTTCTAAATTATTTATTTATTATTTAATTTACATCAAATAATTAAATATTTTTTCCTTTAAATATTGAAATATTTTTTACCCTAGTTAAAATGAAATAAAATAACTAAGTGATAAATTAAAATGATAAGGTTTAAATGTATATAAAAACTTGCCTAAAATTTATTTTTTGATGATATTATAACCTTATCTAATCCAATATTCTAAAATAATACATTTTTAAGGTTTTTGGATTTGATTTTATTTGATTATAAATTAATATTTTTGGGAATTCCAAATGTGCCCCTCACCTCAATTATAAAAGGGCACATCATCCCTCACAATTTAAATTCAATTTGTGCCTTAAATATCGTCCATAACCTTACCATTTACCTTCTCAAATTCCCTAGTTACATTTTGGAGGTTCTTTTATTCTTAAAAGACCAGCCATAGTGATCTAATAATAGATTTAGAGGAAGCACGTCAAAGAAGAGGTAATCTCCTCTACCGATTCTTTCAAACTTCTATCTTCTTCTACTTCCACTTCATGAGTTATTTCATTATAAAATAATAATTATATTGGAAATTATATACTTATATTTTATTATAATTATTAAAAAACCATATTTCACCTTATATCTATCCTAATAAAAACAAAATCACCATGTGTGCATACGTACGGCTTACCGTCTCCACGCCGTGGTGTAATATGTTTCTCATCACCAACTTACTTGGATTGTTATAATGATGGAAGTAATAACTATATATGATTATTATAAATTTATATTGATTATGAAATTTTATACACCATCCACTTCAATACCATTCAACAATTATGGGAATGATATTGTCGCTCATGCGTACATACAACCTACCGTCCCCACGATGCAATATGATTCATTCTACATGATCTTCATTAAAGAATGATTATATAAATGAATTTAATGAATAAATATGATATATATTGTTATAATATAATTATATAAATGATATAAATATAACCTAAGAATATAATCAAGAACTTATTCAATAAAATATGCATAAGAACATAAAACAGTTAACACCCGAATAACAAGTAACAATGAAATGTTACTAAAAAATGGATGATAATATGATAATATATGACATCATAAAAATAAATATGATTATATAATAATTAAATTAAATTATTTAAATCATTATATAGGAGTTTTGGATACATAATAAAGATATAAAAACTAAGGTAAGGGATAATTTTGCAATCTCATTATTTTATGAGATTGTTTATGTGTAAGTATTTAATGGGGTTTATTTATCATATGTGTCCATGTTTCCTAATTATTCATTATATAATATTATTTATATTCTTATAAATTTTTTAAAATTCAATTTTACCCATTGGTGAATTTTTATTAAGCAGTATGAAAGGAATCTTTTGTCATTTTCAGTATGAGGTACTTTTTGACTTTCTGAAAAAAGTACGAGAAGAATGTTTACATTTTACTTATATGGCATGAATGGTTTTTTATTATTTATTAATACCTTATTCCCGTGAATATTCCTTTAAAATATTTAAAGTTTATTTTCAAATAAATTCTTTTATTTTAAATTTTCTGATCATTTTGAGAAAATAAATTGTTTTTAAAGAAGAAATTATATTATCCTCAAGAATTAATCTCAAGTATTTTATCAAAATTATTTTCCATATAATATGACATTATCTAAATAGGGTTATGTTTATATCCCTATTATTACTATGATTTTATTGTTTTTATAATGTAATTATATTTATGACATCCATTTTTTTATATGGATTATTATGGAATAATGTTTAAGAAACCCATTTTATTCCTTGGGTTATGCTATGATGAATTATTTATATTTTTATAGCACACATATGTATGGTTTTTATTATGTGATGGGTGGGACCTATATCTCCCTCTAATGCATTGGGTAAATATTTATATCCCATGAGATAAATATGACTAGAACGATAAGTAAATCCATTTTAGTAATATAGGGCTGGAACAACAAGTAAATCTGGTTCAGTAATATAGGTATGGAACGTCAAGTAATTTTGGTTCAGTAATACAGGGCTGGAATAACAAGTAAATTCAGTTCAGTAATGGACCTTGTCCACTATGATGGTCTTGAAAATGATCCTTGGCTAATATGGAAATGATTTTCTATACTTATATGTTTGTCACAATTCTATGTTTTATGCCAATGATATTATCTCATGGCTCATACTAAGATTTATTCCATGACTCATAATTTTGATATATGTTATACATGGTATGATTTTCAAAAGTTATGTTTTTACATTATTATATTAATGTGTTGATTGCATACCCTTAATAAGTATCTGAGCTTACCCTTTTTATGTTTTCTTTTCCCTATGATATAAAAAAGGTTTTAGGTAGGAAAACTAAAGGGAAATATCTTTATGGGAGATGTTGAAGATCTTTCACCAAGTTAGAAAATTGTGTTCCAAGTTTCCAAGGGCACTAAACTATTATGGTCCTTGGGTGTGCATTTGTATAATGTAATGAATATTCATCTAAAAAGATGTAATATCCATGTACATCAAGATTGGGTCGTTATAGTTGGTATTATAGGAAAGGTTTAGTTAACCTTTGGAAAATAGGGTGTGAAAACTTTATTGTGATCCCTAGAGATATTTATAAGGATATTTCTTGAGATATACCTATGGATAAGTCTAAATATAGGCTACAGTCCTAGAATTATAGTAACAATTATGAATAACCTAGTATTAAACCTAAGATGTTAGAGATTGAAATTACTCCCCCTCGATTATATTATTTTCCTGGTATGATTTTTTCCTCTCACACTATTCTTTTTGGGTTTTAGAAAATGGATAGAAACAAGAAGATTCATGTTAATGTATAATATGATGGACAATGGAATTATATTCCTCATGAGAAACCAAATGAAATGGGATTTGGAAGGTGAAAAATCGTTATTATGCCTAATTATAAATCTCATAATATTATCAACAATATCAACTTTGGTGAGTTTCCTGACCCATATAATAATAGAAATATGTAGTTTCATGATGACCAAAAAGGAAATAAAATTAAATTTTCCTCATGTAAATCATGTGGGAATAGGTATCAAGGAGAATGTTTCAAAGGAACTGGAAGATGCTTTGAATGTAGAAAATAAGGACATAAAGTAAGTAATTTCAAAGGAAAAGGTTCAGTTAAAACAATGTAAAGGTATAGTGTTATTCCTAATGAATCAATTATGGTTAAATGTTTTAAATGTGGAATGTATGGGCATTATGAAAATTGATGCTCTAGGGGAAAATCTCATGAAGAGAATCAGCATGGTCGTATGAGTGGTACAAATATTACTGATGATGAAGAGATTATAAACAACATATGAGATGAAAGAAAGTGAGGAAGCTTGGTCAATGGTTTATGAAGATAGTGGAATAATTTAATGTTTATGAAGAATAATGTTGTGTTATTGTTGAATATAGAAACATCTACGGATTGTTACACTATTTCATTTGAAAGTATATGTTGAATGGTACCGGTAACCATGAAAAGTGATTCAGATATTTTTGGAAAACACATTAAGGGAAATATAACCCATAATATGTCCCTTATGTTAAGATAATGATGTTTGGATAAAGATATGTTGGATTTGAATAAGTAAATTAGATGATGTTAGTTTCTTGGGAACTAATTATGGAATTGTTGTCAAGAGGGTTATGTTATCATGGATAAAGTATACAACTTTTTGGGAATTAAGGAATATATCCAATAAGTTTTGGAATAAGAAAATATTCATGTTTTAAATAAGGATATATGGTAATTTAGGTTATTACCATTACTCAAGAGAATATATGCAGAAGGTATTCACATGTTTGAAATGTGACCAACAAGAGATACCTTATGATATATGGGGATAAATGTTAAGCTGGGTTAGTGTAAATATTATTAAAGTTTTTGATTTGAATCTTTCAAAAGGATTATAAGGTTATAAATTTTTGGATTGTATAAGTTAAAAACTGGATGAAGTTTTTTAGATTAATGTATTATCTCACAATAGGTGGACTTATGCATATTCGATAACTTGTTCTAACCTTTTTGTTATGATAAAGATAGATGGAATAAGCTATCATTGTATTTTTAAATCACATGATATACTAATGATTTAGGAATTAAAAATTCAACTTCATTTCTTTGAATAAGATATAAAGTGGAAATTGTTTAAGGCACAACCAACTGTGAGATTGTACTAAAATCAAGTAAGTATTTCTTATCGTGTTCTTAAACTTTAGGGAAAGGATCTTGAAAACAAAAAATGTAATCCTGGTATCTTTTTATCTGATAAATTATATGGTACCTTATATAATTGTAGATTTATGGCTTTGTGTTTGTTAACTTTTTCCTAACCATGTTCATTATCGCCCTCCATTAGAACCTGATAGTCAGATTTATCTTTTATATCTATGTTTTCACTTCCCACCTATGTTATCCTATATGGAAACCCAGTCATGAGTTACTTTGGGTAACAATAATGTTTATAAATTTTCTTTTTAAAATTAATTTTTAGTCCTTGTTTTTATTATGTGGGTTTCTATGAAATAAACTTTCACATATTAATACTTTAATAACCCAAACTAATTTTGAGGACGAAATTCATTTTAAGGGCGGTAGAATGTAACACCCCGAGATTTTTAGGAGATTTATTTTCATTTTTAAAAAAATTTATTTGATGCCTTGTTTTTTATGCTAAAACAATAAAATATTGAGAAATATGAAACCTCATATTAGCTTTCAGTATACGCAACACTATTCTTGGTTTGTGTTAAACACAATTTTAAGTTCTTTTGATAGAATTCATTTTGCGCAAGACTAAGTTTAAGCGAGTTTATAATATAATAAGATCACTCTTGATAGATTTTATTAATGAAATATATATTTAATATATTCAATCTAATGTTTAAAATTCATCTTATATATTTTCTAGAGATGATATAAGAACAATACAATTTTTTCAGATAAAAGAAATATTTTTCAAAAAATGCATTTTTGCCACCTTTTGATAGCGTACCCATTTTAAATCTAGTTTTAGGCAAATTTTCATATTATATTTGAAAAAATAATATTCTTATTTTAAATCGGAGTATCAAATTTTAATTTGGTTGAATTTTTGGTATTTTTCTGATAAGTTTCATTTTTTGATGAATAGTGAAATGCAGATTTTATTAAAAAATGTATTTTCATTTAAATTATTTAGAAGGTCACATTATGTTTTACATTAGTTAGAAATTTTAATTAGTCCATTATAATATAAATTAGTACAGTTATTGTTTTTCAAATAAGAATTTATTATAAAAACATTTTCCGTTTTAAAAGGGATATTTTTCTAAAAAATTGTTTTTCATGACATTTTACTTATTTTATATTTAATTTAATTCTGAATCTTCTATGTTTTGAATTTTGAAAAATGGATTTCAAATTTGGATTCAGGATATTAAAATTTGGTAAATAGGACTCTTATTTTTAGCCAATGTGAATAGTAATCATGGTAAATTTTGTTACCACGGTAAAAGGTAATTTAGGTAATTTAGGTTAAAAATAAAATTATAAAGACTATAAAATGATCCAAACAAATGAAAAAAATATATTTTATTAATTTAATTAGGCCATTATCACATAAGGATCAAAATTATGTCATTTAATGGACACTTGACCCTGAAAATGACTTAAATAATATTTAAATCAAAGAAAGACAAAGTGTCATTTTTTTTGTCTTTAATATCTATTATGTGTCCACATAAGGACAAATGGATGTCATAAATGAATATAAATAATAATTTTTATCTTTATAAACATATTTAAATAATATAAATTTATTTTTTACGTTTTTAGGCCATTTGGGAGATATTATTGTATTTATAATATTTTATTTAATGAAAATTTAATGATATCACATTCATATTTTTATAAATATATCATTTTTAATATATGGTTATATAAATGATAAATTTGATTATAAATTCTCATTATAAATATAAATTTTTTTTATTTATCATGGTAATTTATTTTTAATTTTTAGGAAATAAATAATTACCATAAAGGATTATAAATTGTTGATGTAGAAATTATTTAATTGATGAAAAATAAATAAAATAAATTTTATTAAAATAATAATATATATTAAAAGACCAAAACACTTTCCCCAATATTATTTTTTGAGTATATATATAACATAATCCTCAAGTGGCATAATTAGTGACCATTTGGAGCTATATGGAATAGATTATGACACTTATAATTTTTTATTTAAAATGATGTTAAAGTTGTCACATTCACAATTTAATAAGTATAACATTTTTAATATTGGATTTTATAGAGGATAAATTTTAATAAAAGTATTATTATTAAATATATAAAATTTATATTATTCATATAATTTTATTTCTAATTTTTATTCAACAAATAATTATATTAAATAATTACACAAAATTGATGTAGTAATTATTTTATTAAGGGAAATATCAAATAAATGTTATCAAATATATTAAAATAATTATAATTGGGGATAATTAATGTTCCCAATAAATTTTATAGATGACCTTTACCCATTAGGTATATAATAAAATACTTTTTTCTAGGATAACATCTTATCCTGATATTTTTAAAATCCATGAAATGAATAGTGTCAAAATTGACACTGCTATTATTTTGTCAAAAAAATGTGTTATTAAATGATTTAAAAATAATAAAACATTTTTAAAAATAATTAATAATTATTATATGCTCTAAAATATTCTAAATTATTTATTTATTATTTAATTTAAATCAAATAAGTAAATATTTTACCCTTTAAATATTGAGATATTTGTTACCCTAGTTAAAATGAAATTAAATAACTAAGTGATAAATTAAAATGATAAGGTTTAAATGGAAATAAAAACTTGTATAAAATTTATTTTTTGATTATATTATAACATTATCTTATCCAATATTATAAAATATGACATTTTTGAGGTTTTTGGATTTGATTTTATTTTATTATAAATTAATATTTTTGGGAATTCCAAATGTTCCCCTCACCTCAATTATAAAAGGGTGAATCATCCATCACAATTTCAATTCAATTTGAGAATTAAATATCTGAAATACCCTACCCATTTCCCTTATCAACTTCTATAGTTACATTTTATAGGTTTTGGTACTCTTCAAATACCAACCATAGTGCTCTAAGAGGAGATTTAGAGGAATCACGTCAAAGAAGAGGTAATCTCCTCTACCGATTCATTCAAAATTCTTTCTTATTCTACTTTCACTTAATAAGTTTTTTCATAATAAAATAATATTTATAGTATCACTTGTATACTGATATGTTATTATAATTATGAAACAACCATATTCCACCTTCTATCTATCCTACGAAAAATGAAATCATCATGTGTGCGTACGTACGACTTATCGTCTCCACGCTGTAGTGTAATCTGTTTTTCATTACCAAATTACTTGGATGGGTATAATTATGGAAGTAATAAATATATATGATTATTATAAAATTATATTTATTATGAAATATTATACACTATCCACTTCAATACCATTCAACAATTATGGGAACAATATCGTCGCTCGTGTGTACGTACGGCCTACCGTCTCCACGATGCGATGTGATTCATTCTACACGATCTTCATTAAAGAATGATTATATAAATGAATTTAATGAATAAATATGATATATATTATGATAATATAATTCCATAAATTATATAACTATAACCTAAGAATATAATCAAAAACTTATTTGACAAAACATGTATAAGAACATGAAGTAGTTAACACCCGAATAACGAGTAACAATAAAATGTTACTAACAAATGGATGATAATATGATCATATATGATATCATAAAAATGAATATAATTATGGAATAATTCAATGACATTATTAAAATCATTATATAGGAGTTTTGGATATATAAAAAGGATATCAGACCTAAGTTAAGGGATAATTTTTCAATCTCATTATTTTGCGAGATTGATTATACAGAAGTATTTACTGGGGTTTATTTATCATCCATGTCCATGTTTCCTAATTATTAATTATATAATATTATTTATATTCTTATAAAAAAAATTAAATTCAATTTTACCCATTGGTGAATTTTTATTAAGTGGTATGAAATGAATATTTTTTCATTTTCAATACGAGGTACTTTTTGAATTTCTGAAAAAAGTATGAGAAGAATATTTACTTTTAACTTATATGGAATGAATAGATTTTTATGATTTATTAATTCCTTATTTCTATGAATATTCATTTAAAAGATTTAAATTTTATTTTTAAATAAATTATTTTTTTAATTTTCCTGTCATTTTGAGAAAATAAATTATTTTTTAAGAAGAAATGATATTTTCCTCAAGAATTAATCTCAAGTTTTTTATCAAAATTATTTTCCATATAATATAAAATTCTCTAAATAGGGTTATGTTTTTATACCTATTATTAATGTGATTTTATTTTTTTATGATGGAATTTTATTTATGAAATCCATTTGTTTTATATGGACTATGATGGAATGGTGTTTAAGAAACCCATTTTATTCCTTGGGTTACGCTATGATGAATGATTTATGTTTTTGTGGAACATATATGTATGGTTTTAATTATGTGATGAGTGAGACCTATATATCCCTCCAATACATTGGGTAAATATTTATATCTCATGAGATAAACATGGTTTTAACAGCATGTAAATTCGGTTCAGTAATACAAAGATAGAATGGAAAGTAAATATGGTTCAGTAATATAGGGATAGAACCACAAGTAAATATGGTTCAGTAATATAGGGCTAGAACGACAATTAAATCTAGTTTATTAATATACCTTGTCTGCTATGATGGTCTTGGAAATGATCCTTAGATAATATTGAAATGATTTTCTTTGATTATGTGTTTTCCATAATTCCATTTTTTATGCCAATGCTATTTTATCATGGCTCGTGTTCCTTTAAGATTTATGCCTTATGAATTACCAATATTTATTCAATGACTCATAATTTTGATATATTTTATACATGGTATTATTTTCAAAAGTTATGTTTTTACATTCTTATGTTCATGTGTTGATTGTTTACCCTTACTGAGCATCTGATCTCACCCTTTTTATGTTTTATTTTCCCCAGGATATAAATAAAGGTTTTAGTTAAGAAAACTAAAGGGGAAGATCTTTATGGGAGATGTTGAAGATATTTCCCCAAGTTAGAATAATGTGTTCCAAGATTACAAGGGCACGAAACTATTACAGTCCTCAGGTGTGCATTTGTATAATGTAATGAATATTCATGTAAAATGATGTAATATCCATGTACGTCGATCTTGGGTCCTTATAATAAAAGGTTGATCGGTACTCCAGTGATTCAGTTTCCTAAGGTATGGTTGATGTTAAAGGTATTTTATGATGCTTCCCACTTGGTATTTAGATTTATATTAATGAATCAATGCGTGGTGATCTCTTATGGGTTTGGTTAATTATATCCCCATGAGAATAATTATTCCACCCATGATCTAGAGTTGGTAATGGTGGTGATTTCACTAAATTTATGGAAAAATTATCTCATCGGAAAGTGAATGATGGTCTTTATGGATCACAAGAGCTTGAGGTACATCTTCTATTAGTGAGATATAAATATTTGATAGGAGATATAGATTGAGTTTCTCTATAATTGTGATTTTTTGATCTTTTGTACTCAATGAAAGGAAATTTTGTGGCTGACATACTGAGTATGAAGTCATGATGAGATATCATTCAGTAGTCGAGTGATGCTTAGAAAGTGATGGAAGATCTTACAATAATGCATCTTGGTATAGAGAAATTAAATTATAGAGGTTGTATTTATCATATGGTTATGGAATAATATTTAATGTGGTAATTGGATAAGTATCAGTGGTGAGACTAAGAGTTATAGCTGATGTGAGACTGTATTGTCCATGGTGATTCTCTAGAGTGGTGGTTGGAGGATAGTTAGAATTGGATAATGTTTTGGGGGAGCCTATTTTTTTTGTTAGTGATTCATTATGGATTCCTCCATGAGTTTCATATATCACCCTTATAGGTACATCCAAGTGTGACTAAGGTGTATCATGGCTTGAGGAGGCAACTTTGTTGTCCTATAATAAGGTGGTCAGTGGTAGGGTTTATGGCATGGTGTATAGTTTTTCAGTAGGTGAATGTCAATAATCATATTCCTAGAGTTTTTTTACAACTCTTTGATGTCCCTGAGTGGAAGTGGGAGGACATATAAATAGATTTATTCATTGGGTTACCTCCGGAAAAGGGAGTATATGATGTTGTTTGGGTGATTGTGGATCATCTGATGAAGTTGGATCATTTTATGGCGATTAGGGAGTTGATTTTTGTATATGATATTATGGGGTGGTATATAGAAAATTTTGTGTGGATTCACAGGGTTCCAAGGACCATCATTTCGGATTGAGATCATCATTTTACCTCACAAGTCTGGAGGGGATTACAGAATGCCTTTGGATCCCAATTTTTCCTTAACACTACTTTTCACCCCCAAATATATGGGCAGATAGAATGAACTATCCAAACACTAGAGGATATGTTGTGGGAATGTATCACAGATTTTGGTGGGTAATGGGTGAAACACTTACTCTTAGATGAGTTTTTATATAATAATAGTTATCAATCATCCATTATCATGGCACCATTTGAGGCATTTTATGGATGATAGTTTCATTTTTTGTTGTGTTGGATCGAGGTTGGGTATGTGAGATCTTGTGACTATAGGGGTTGAAAATTCTAGAAGGAATTTGAATTTTGAGTTTAGTGGATTTTTATTTTTTATTAACAAGATTAATAATTTAATTATAAGATTTTAAGCACCTCAAAAGAGTGTTTTTTACAATTAATGAGGCTTGGGAGGTGTACCAAGAGCTCGGGAGGGCCCCGGGAGGGGCTCGGGTGGCTGTATAAATCCTTGGCTATAGAAACCACTAGTTATTTGGTGGTTTCATAAGCCACTGTCCATCCAGTGGCTACAAAAAGAAGTATTGTAAACTCTTGTAACCATTGTATATCCAGTGACTTGGTATCGTCTAACTGGTGGCCTTAAAAGGGGGGTAAATTACAATTTTACCACATAAATTTTATAAAGGGTCATCCCCCATCATCTTCTTTAGTTGCACGTGTAGAAGAGGTCCTAACCCCACATCCTCCTTCCCCCTTTATTTTGAGGATTTTTTTTTGGAATTTTCATGGTGTATACAAGAAGGTAAGGGATTCCTCATATCCTCCTACCCATGTTCTCATTCTCTGAATTGATTTGGGTGGTGTTTGGTTTAGGTCAGAAATGGAAATTTCACTAGAGAATGGTGAAATCACCCCTTTCATTTGGAACTTTCATGTAACCTAGCTAGTGTACATCCTGTAATGATTTATTCTAGCTATAAATCATTATTTCATCAATTTTATATCACACCACATATTTATTTAAGGTTTTTCATTTTAATTAAATTAAATTAATTTTGGGAGTGATTATGGAACTTAGGGGTTTGTCCCAAATTGTTATTGGGGGTCTATTGAGGGCCTCTTGTGAATGGTTGGACTTGGTTCTAGTGAAACATGATGACCCGATGAATTTTCATATAATATTCTAGTTTAAATTAATTGGTTTAGTTAATTTTAAATGATCTAGTTAATTTATTTGGGTGTCATGGATTGAGATAGGATATTGGGTTATTGGTGTGGGTTTGGTTGAGCATGGGATGACCTTGGTGGGCCTTGGAAGAGCCTTCATCCTTGGAATTGTTATGGAAAATCAAAAATTTGAGGTATTTGGTCCCGGTACTAACCCTATGGTATATTTCTCATTTAGTTTTTATAATTCATGGTGACATGTGGCCTCACCACTATGGGAAACGACCTGGTTAATTAAGTAATGGCCTGAGATAAGTGGACCATTTGAGTTAATAATTAATTAAATTGTTAATCAATCAATGTGTAATTCCTTGGAACCTAATTAGATACAAGGGACATGATGTTCCCTTATACTCTAGAAATATTCCTTGGTCACTGATGACCAGGTTTGTGATCATTAACATTTGACTTAGAGTGAAGAGTACTTCGTAAGGGATGAAAACTAGTGAATGTAAGAGTGAACCTAGTGGCCCTACTTAGGATCCTTCAACACTGCTTGGTAGGGGTGAGATGACTTATAGAACCTTGTCTTGTGAAGGCTCATCTATTTGTGTATGGGGAGTAATCTCTCTCATATGAGGTAACTTTTCCTAGGTGGATAGACCATGGGCTATGGATGATGGGTTGAGTGAGAGGATCAACCTAGTAAGATCTTAATGATTGAGATGGTTCATGGACCATCTCCTATAATTTTTCCTATATTGTGAACCCCTTATAGTTAGTGAGTTTATGCTACCCTATTGATGATTTCATGGTATGTGATCTCCTTAGATCATTGTGAGTTGGCCCGAGAGACTGTTGGTGACTAAAGATCTTGGGAATAATTACTTTTCTTACATATTGACCAAGGGGACTTGAGTTGGTGCTCTATTAATGGAATGACCCTGACCGAGTGCATATGGTTATGGGTATTGATATCCATGGGTCTCACAATAGAAATCAAACCAATGTGTAATCCCAAAGGGGTTGTGATATTGATGATGAGTGTGGAAGTTCATCCACCCCTTACTGTTTATTTATTTATGTTTGATAGTAAGTGATTGCCCATAATGCTTGGGAATCGGCCATTGGGCCTATAACTAATGTGATTTCCTAGGATTCCCATGATTCACATGATAATATGGATGAGACCCTAGGATTCCTGGTATGTTTTGGATCTGGTCTCATGGTATATAATAGGAGCATATTCCAATTCTGGCTAGCATGTAATGATATAATTGATGAAATAGTGGATTTTTATAGGTGGTACTTAGGATACAACATCAGAGCTTATGTGTTGCATGTTTATATGAATACCCAAGATGCCTGGGATTCCCTTCTTATTGTGGTACCATTTTAAATTTTCGGGGATCCTGGGATTCAAATGGTTTTACCCTTAGACCATTATGAATACCTAGAATGCCTAGAATTTAAATTGAGGTATGAGGTGTTGGGTGGATGTACATCCCTAAGCATGGATATTGGATATCATAAGGGTAAAAGTTACATCCCATGTATCAATTCCTAGGATTCCCCCTAGGATCAAGTGGATTCACCATTTATGGATTGGATGAGGAGTAGTGAGCTATTAGATTCTCAAGTATGGATAGTGGGATCCAAGAGAGTATTTCATTTGACTGTATTGGTCACCCATGAATCAGTTATGCCTACAAATATAGGATTGTCTAGGGCATCCTGTTATAGGAATCATATGTTGGGATAACACTAATAACATCTAGGTACTACCATGGGGTTCAGTTTGAGGTCTTGAGGATGATGGATTCCTGGTGAATCCTCGGGATCTACTACTCATCATGTTGGAGGTGTGAACATGGGATACCTAGTGAGTGGATAGAGGTTACCTTGAGGTAATTCTCATGCTCTGAGACACTCTAACACTAGTTGAAGTAAATATGGTTCATCAAAGTCATATATCTAAGGATCAATGATGCTTACTGGTTTGGTATCGGGATATATGAGTATTCCCAAGGGGCTATGGTGATATTGTGGTTGGAATGGTCTATGTGACATGCTCAAATACATTTTGATATTGGGTTGAAGAAGGTATACATAGAGGTTTATTTAATTATTATGTTTTTCAATGTATTTATTATTTATAGTTGAGAATGTCACATGCACATATCATAACATTTTTTTTTATATACAGGACCACATTGTTGATACCCTACTAGGTTTTTGTAATTACACCCTTCTTAGGATGCCATTAAACATGGGAACCCGAGCAACTCTCACATGATTATTGCAGGCACGGGTAGGCTTGAGTCCCAAGATTGGTAGTAACATGATTGAATGGGATAACTCGAATGAGATTCAGTGATTAGGATGAGGTTTTTCTTAAATATGGAGTAGAGAATCATGCATTTTATTATTTTATTTATCTTGTATGTATGATCAGCCTAATGGGTGATCAGTTTTGGTGTTTTATATTCTAAGGATAATTATTCAAGTTTTATATTTCATTTAATTTTTTATATAATTTATTATATTTTTTTTCTTCCAATGATCAATTTATTTATTCTATTCATGATACTTGGTTAATTTCACTATTATTTTTCACTCTGATACAATGTGTATAGCCTCCCCATAGTACCTCCTTAGACCCCCACTACTAGATGGTAACCTATGGAATTTGGGGAGGCACGCCTATGGTCATGTGGTGATATGATCCGGTTAAGGTTCAAAGTGAGTTGAGTCAGGTTGTTACAAGGGATTTGATAGTCCTTAGTTCTGATGTGGTGCAGAGCTTGATAGAGAAGATCCAAATGGTTTAAGAGTGGATTAATGTAGAACAAGACTACCATAAGGCATATTTTGATCATAGGTTAAGGCCCTTTTATTTTGAGGTTAGAGACTATGTGTTCTTAATGGTTTACCCTAATCAAGGGAAGTAGAGGTTTGGCCGGTGGAGTAATATTTCTCCCTAGTTCTTCAGGCCTTTTGAGGTGTTTAAGAACATTCACAAGGTGGTGTATTGGTTGGTACTCCCACCGTGATTGGATAGGATCCACAACACCTTACACACATCCTATCTTTTTTGGTATCTTCATGAAGAATCTTGTGACATTAACTGGGATAATCAGATATCTAGGATGATGTAATATTCATGGAGTGTTATCCCTTTGGTTTGCATGCTATGGAGGAAAGCTGGATTGGAGGAGAGAACCTGGGAATGTGATACATAGATATATACTTAGTATTCTAATTTTTTTGAGTTTTGGTTTTATTTTTTTCCCTTGGTTGATGTAACTCTTTTTTTTACTAGTTTATAAAATATTCCTTTTCCCCTTGATGGTTGTGCTTAGTTGGTGGTTTCACTTGGGTTGTAATGAGATTCTTCAGAGGTATCTCATGGGATGGTTGTTCAAACCTCTCCCTTTCTCCTCTTATTTTATAGGATTTATTTGATTCTCATAGAATATAACTATTTTATAGGTATTTAATGTGAGGTATTAGATTCCTAAAAACCATCCATTTATATTTTTCTAGGGCTTGGTGGTGTTGAGAGGGGGTTTGGAGGTATTTTAAAGGCTAGAGGGGAGTTTTTTACATTTTGAGGGCAACCACACTATAGTAGTGGGTGTGGTACTGGTTGTTTTGGCATTGGGTTCTTAGTGATTAGCTATTAGGCTATCCATGTGGTGTTGGTATATAGAACGACAAGCTAAATGGTTTGGTTGGTCATGATATTTTGCATATTTCTTAGGCAGGTCACCATGCATAAAAAGGGTAGTAGGAAACAACCAGTGAAGGGCGTAGTGCTAAGCATAATGTTTTTGGGGCCACCTATATAACAATGGGAGATATATCTTACCACACCATGGTCCTAGGTGTGGTCAAGAGAAAACATCCAATCATTTTATGTTAATCTATAGTGGTTGGTCATGGAGGGCATTATAGGATTGAACACTCCTTGGACCATGCCATGGCTTGGGTCGTGGTGATGGTCAAAAAAAATTAAATAATATGGAAAAGGGGGGAAATGATTATGGGAGATTCAGATCTCCTTTGACTAAGGGAGATCACAGTGTAGCAAGTCATCTCCATGTTATAGTGAAACCATTCAGAATACTATATAACTAAAGGACCCAACCTTCCTTGTTTTGATCTCCTTTATTATCCTTTGAACAATAGCCAAATATTATCCCCCTTGACACCCTTTATCATATATCTTGAGGTTTCCAACCTCTTAGATTTTGTAGAATTGAGTGCCCATGATTTAAGGTGCCTCCTTTTCTATTTTCCTCTCTTTCATTCTTCCCTATTGTCCATATGTTCATTACAGTGAACCCCCATTATTTAGGATGAGTTTTCAATATAATTTGGTGATGGGATTTTGTTCTTAGGTTTCAATGGGTTTCCCTTTTATCTTTGTAAATTTTTATCCCTTGATCCTTATATTGTGAGTGTGGTTCTATTTGAAGCTCCAATTGATGTAGGGGATCTTCACCCTCTCCTTGTTTTATGTGAATGTATGGAAATTTCATGCTCTTATCTTCATTTGGGTGGATAATATGGGTTGACATAATCAGATAAATAATTGTATTAATCTGAAATTATAGAGGATGGTAGTTCTCATATACTTTTACTTTTTTTTAATATTTCTTTAAGGATTATACATGTTTATTGCCTTTATGAAAAACACAGTAGTTGGGAACCTTGTTTTGGTTGTGATTGATGTGATTATGAAACCATTTTTGTGTTATTTTATTGAACACCCCATTCATATAAAGTATAAATAAATCATATATGGTTAATGAACCGGTTTCCCATGAAATTGTGGAATTTTTTGAGAATATCTATGGAAGATATGAAGTAATATAATGAAATCCCTTTTTATAAAATCTAAAAACATAATTCTCGTGGAAGAAAAGTTTGATTCTAAGGGCTTGTGTGCTTGATACATTTTTCCTTATATATTGTGCGGGAATCTTGTGGGAAATGTTCTGGTGATGGTGGTGACCGGGGTTTAAGGAAGAATGTGGTGGAATTGAGGTTAAGTATATTTGGCATGGTAAGTGATGAGGGATTATGTTCATAATTTGATTTATGAGGTTTTTGTTATGAGGTTATTGTAGTGATGTGTTTTGGTTGTTCTGGTGGATTGGAATATGTTGCGATGTGGCATTAGTTAATGTGGAGTGGATGAGCTATAGTGTGGTGTGGTGTAGTTGGGTTAGTTTCCTGGTTATCCATGGAATGAATTCAAAATTATGAAACTAAAATATCATGGGATGAAATTGATGTGTAGTGATTGGATTAAATGAATTAAATAATAAATTAATGGGTTGTGTTAATTTGAAATGAAATGGCTTAATAATGGGAGTTGGTGGAAATTTGGTAATTCTAGAAATTGTGGAACTTGTAGTTAGAAAGTGGGATTGTGTGGATTTTGTGTGGAGGTTGTGTGGTGTGATGCATTAGTGGTGACAAAAAATTGTGTTGGATGTTGTGAGACATTATAGTGATGTTGAGAGACATGTTGGTATTCTTATTGTGAACCCCTAGGTTGGGTGTTTTGTGATATCTATCAATCTTTTATTTTCATGTTATTTCTATATGCACTCCACCCAAGTTGGATAACCTTAAAAACACCCAAATGTTTTGGTTTATTAGTGTTTTACCCAACATCTATGATGGTGGTGAAATGGATGGCTGGATACACTCCTCTTCCCTGCTCTTCCTTCAGTAGTAGTGATGATAACAGGTTAGGGATGGAAATCACCTAGTAATGATAGGTTATTATTGGAGATTTACTAGTGATGATGAGTCTATGATGTGTGGTGGGGTTCATGCATAGTGGGATTAGGGAATGAGGTTGATGCCCTTCACATTTATGATACCCAACTACTTTGAATATGAGATGTAATGATGTGATGAGGTTGTGATGTGTGGATAGTGACTGATGCTAGCATGTGCAAAGCCTAGATTAGTGTGATATCATTAGAGGGGGTGGGGTGAATTAGTGATCCATTTTCTTTTTTTAAATCATTCCTTTTAAATTTAACCTTTATGGATAGTTAAAGCCTTGATCCACTCTTCTTGTGTCTGTCAGCCTTACCTTGAATAATGTTGTAAATTAAAGGCATAGAACATAATTATTTACAGGATTCAGCCTCAATGTGAGTACCTACTCCTTTCCATGTTGGTTAGACCCCCCAACATGGATTCTCCACTGTAGAATAAGGTGATTATAATAATAAATTATTATAACCCCCCCCCCCAATTAAAAGTTTCTTATACCCCCTCCCCCAGCTTTAATCAACCTTTAACATTTGGTTAGACCCCCTAGCAACACCTTCTTATCTAGTGATTGGTTAGACCCCCCAATATCAATCTTCCAGCAACTGGTTAGACCCCCTAGATGACCCTTATTATTCAAATGGTTTGATCCACTATAGAAATATATTTTTCACCTCTTAGTTTCTTCCACACCAATTTATTATGATCCTCCTCTATGATATTATTGGATCAAGATTTCTTGTGTACACTCATTCAAGTACCTTTGCTGTTTTCTGGTTATACTCAACTATTTTTTATCACCTATTAATGATAATTTGTCTTGGTGAAATGATGCTTGGGTAGATATTATTATTCTATTATGATGAAGTATTATACTCACATTAATGTGTATAAGGGATACACATACTTTAATATTATTTTATACAAGATATAACTTTCCCAAATCAAAATAATTTTTCTTCAAATTTTCAACTCAATTCATTCAAATTCCCTTCATGCATGCATTATTTATATTATAAACCTTAGCACACCTCATTTATTTATATTATTATTTTATGTTCTTTTCTTGGGTTCCTTGTCTTCTTGGATCCGCTTTTGTCTCAACCTCACCAACCACAACAACCATTGAAAATTTAAAGGTATCTCAATATTTGTGCATGTATCGCATAATAAAATTCATGAACTATCATCCATACACAAGTATGAATGTTTATTCTATGTTTAAGATTATTATTCATGAAATTAGATCACTCAAGTTCTTCTTATTCTTCACAAAAGGTAGGTTACACAATCATTCTCCTTCCTATTTGTATAACAAGGTATGCGGTATCATAGTGATGTCACACAAAGCAGGAAGGCTATATGGAACCAGTTCTTCACAAAGATCTTTGAATTTGTTTAACATAAGAGAAGGTCAGTGGTGTATTATTTTATTTTCAAGACTCTTAAGTGGGAGAGTCACAAACAAGGGGTTATGGTATATCCTTCTTCTTCTTTATGAAACTGTGGAGTTCACGAATGCTCTGTTTTAGGATAAATGAGAGATCTTCTAAAAATCTTGATCTACGGTAGAAACCAAAGGCTTTTCCAACCCTCAGTATTTATAGGCAAGGATAACCTCCTTCCTCTTACTCTTTACTAACTCAAAACTCTGATAAATAATCTATGTCAAGGACAGATTTAAAATTCCCAAAAAATATGTTATATCAAGGTTTTTATAATCACATTGATGATCATGATGCTTTTAAATATTTTAATATTGAAAAACATGGTGTCTCTTCTTATTTGATATCAATTTTTCTCCTCATGGTTAAGTTCTTACATTCATGTGAAAATATCACAAGTATCACTGCATGCATGAATATCTCTTAGAAACTTCAGTTCTTTATCGTAAAAATCTATGTCTTCATGTAAACACATTCATGCACATCATAAACTCATGAAAGATATTCTAATGTATGATCATGTCAAAATTACAGCCATTCGATCTTAGATAAATGATGGTAGTCACAAAATTCAAGTACTATAGTATATAGAAACATTTTAAGCATCGGGAGGTTAAAGATGACACATGACTTTAATTATACAGTGTAGATAAATTTGATTGGGAAGCCTATGATATTTATGTATCTTTTTAAAATGTGTGAATAGTACCTATGTGTTCATTGTCCCATGTCGGTTTAGAACATGGTCCAGCACCACTATATAAATAAACATGTTCCCTTAGTCTAATAGATGTGAGTATGGGGTCTGGTCTCATTCACCATGCCTCACTGCACTGCCACCCTTAAGGCGTAACCCACTTCTCCTACAAACCCACACATGAACACTAAGGCCTTCCCATAAAGCTACTCACCCATGCCTCTGTGTAAGTTACTCAGGTTGGCTATCCCATTTGGTTGAGATAACACCCATAATGAGGTTTATTGAGCTGGACCTTTTGGATTGTATGGTTGGCCCCTTTTTTTATGAAGGCCCACCAAAATACTTAGAATAATTCTAAGTATATAATTTATAAAACCAATAATTTATCAAATATGATTCTTAATATCATATTCCCCATAAAATAACCTTCATGGAAAATATAAATACATTTTACATGGAATTCCATGATTCCTATCCTCCATATTCAATTCATCATCCACTCATTTTCTTCCTTAACAGGTTATAAACTATATGTCATCATTGAAACAAGTCTTTGACATCAAAGAACAGTTCAATAATTTTCACATTTAAATCATCTTAATAATAAGGAGAAAAACAAATATTTACATCCTTCGTCAATCACAAAGTTGACATGCCTTATTTATAACAAATGAAACTCAACTTCATAGATCTCAATAATCTCCCCCTTTGAATTTATTGTCAATACCACCAAATAATTCATCATGTCAATATGAGAATCTCTCTATATCCCCCCCCCCCACTTATTGAAAATAAATATAAAGGTGTATTTAGGGGTACTTACTTCATCTTCAACTTCAAATAACTTCAAAAACTCCATTTCTAATTTATCTCAAATCAAGTACTAGAATCCCACTTTTCAAAAAGCAATGAACTTTTAGCTAATCAAATATAAGTCAACATGGGATAACCTGGTGTAGAAAATAAGTGTGATATCACCAAATCATCAAATAAATCTAGAAAATAATCAGTGATGTGATACCATTCTCAATCTCATTCAACTTATTCATTTCAAGGGATGTGAAGACAAGTTAATTAAGATATAAGCTACATTCATCTAAACCAAACACATCTAAACAATTCAAGTGCATAAAATATTATTCCCCCTATATCTCATCTTTCTCATGATATATCACTCCCCCTTGATAATTAGTTTGACATAATCAAGGAAAATGTTTAAGTGTTATGGTCATACCTCAGCTTCAATGATGCTATCCCTAAGTGAATAGACTCTATACATCATCATGTAAATTGATTTCCTCTATGATGATAATTTCTTTACCTTAAATTCCCTAAAATATAGTTTAGATAAATAAGAATACAATAATAAAGAGGAATCTAAAATGTTTTATAAGGACTGATGAGGTTGATAGTTTCCTATTAACCCTCCCTTCATCTTATTTTTCTTAGCATCAACCTTGGATGAGACTTCTTTCTTAGTTATCTTAGAATGTGTAATTTATTTTTCCTCATCAGTTAAAACTTATGATGTGGATGTATTTTCCTTTTCAGCACCATAATCATTACTTTATGCTTTACACATCCACTTCATGATATCTTCTTGGGATAGTAATATTTTCATGCAATGTTTTGTGTCATACCCAATTTGTTCACACCTTTCACACTTCAGAATTTTCAAGTCATCATTTGTAGATAAATTATTATCAACTTTAACTTATTCAACTATCACCAATTGATTTTATTTTTCCTTATAAATCTTTGATTGTTTCTCTATTTATTTATCCTTTTCTAGATGGTCAGTCCAGATAACCAAACATTCTTTCTTAACATGCATGTATTGCATGATAAAATTCATGCAATATCTTCCTCACGCAAACCCAAATGGGTTTTCAATGTCTAAGATTATTCTTCCAAAAATTATATTGTGTAAGTTATTCTTATTCATGAAAGGAATTTTTCATGGTCTTTATCCTTCCTCTTCATGTAACAAGGTATGCAGTATCATAGTGACTTCATGCAAACCAGGAAGGCTTCAACAAACTAGTTCTTTGTTAATCTATTTTAATGTGTGTAACAAAAGAAAAGGCCTACAGTGTCTCAGTTTCTTCACAAAAATCTTGAGTGGGAGAGTCACAATCAAGTGGTCATAAGATATACTCCTTATTCTTTAGGAAAAAATAGAGTTTTTGAATCCTCTCCTTTAGGGTAAATGAGATATATTCTCAAAATATCAATCAGTGGTAACAATACAAGGCTCATACAACCCTAGATATTTATAGGTAAGGATCACTACCTCCCTTATACTCTCCACTGACACAAAATTCTGAGAAATAATCCTTGTCAAGGCAGGATTTAAAACTGCTACAAAATATTTTATGTCAAGTTTTTTATAATCACACTAAATACATTAATGTTTCTTAAATATTCTGAAATTGAAAAACATGTAATCTCTTATTACATGAGACCAAGTTTTCTCCTCATAGTTAAGTTCTCATTTTATTGTAAAAAAATCACATGTATCATCACATGCATGAATATCACAAGGCAGCTTAAATTCTTTCTCAGAAGAAGTTATTTATTCATTTAAACACATGAAAGCACATTATATACTCATAAAATATGATCTAGTGTATGATCATCTAAAAATTCTGGCCATTTGAGCTTGTTTCGATGGTGGTAGTCATGGCATGCAAGAACTACGGCATACATAAACCCTTTGAGAATCTATAGGTTTAATATGATTCATAGTTTCAATTAGATGGTAGAGATGAATTTGATTGGGTGTATTTTGATATTTATGTAAATTTTTAAAATTAATGAACAATACCCATGTTCCTTCTATCCCAGATCAGTTTAGCACTCGATCTGGTGCTGATATATAAACAAATGTGTTCCCTTAGTACACCATATGTGAGTATGGGGTCTTCTCCCCATAACTATTTCTTATTGTTCTGCCACCCCTATAGTGCGGCCCACTACTCCTCTGCACCTACCCATGTGTGCTCAGTCCTACCCATGAAGGTGGTCACCCATGCAGCCCTGCAAGTTACACGGGCTAGCTCTCCCTTGTAGTTGATCTAGCTCCCATAATGAGGTTTATTGAGCTAGCCCTTATGTCTTGTATGGTTGGACCCTTTTTTATTGAAGTCCTGAAAAAATACTTAGAATAATTATAAGTATATAATTTATAAAACTAATCATTTCTAAAATATGTATTTTAATGTCATATTCTTCCTAAAAAATTATTCATGAAAAATATAAATACAGTTTACATGGCTCTTTTTAATTAATCTTATTCATATTCAATTCATCATTGACTAATATTCTTCATCAACATGTTATAAACAATATTTCATCATTCACATAATTATTTTCCATTAAATAACAATTCAACAATCACCTCAATTGGAGATGTTTAATACTATGTAGAAAAATGAATATTATAATCCTTCATTAATCACTAAGTTTCCATACCTTATTGAAAAAAATGAAACTCAAATTCATTGGTATCATTAACCCCCCCCCCCCATTTAATTTGTTTTCAATTACACCAAAAAAATAATCATGTTAGTATGTGAATCTATCTCTCTTTATTCTCCCCCTCATTTACAATAGATTAAAATGAGTATTTAGGGTTACTCACTTCAACTTCAAATTTAACCAACTTTAAAAAATCCATTTCTAATTTATCTCAACTCAAGGAATATAATCATACTTTTCAAAAGGCAATAAACTTTTAGTTAATCAACTCTAAGTCAATGTGGTATAACTCAATGTAGAAAATAAAAGTGATGTCACCAAAGCATCAAATAAATCTAGAAAATATTCAGTGATGTGATACCATTCTCAATATCATTCAACTTATTCATTTTAGGGGCTGTGAAAACAAGTTAATCAAGATATAACCTACATTCATCTAAAACAAACACATTAAAATAGTTCAATTGCTTAAAACATTAATCCTCCTATATCTCATCTTTCTCATGATCCATCACTCCCCCTTGATAAGTAGTTTGACATAATCAAGGAACATGTTCAAGTTTGATGACCATACCTCAGCTTCAGTGTTACCCCCATGAGAAAATTTACTCCATACATCATCATAGAAATTTATGTTCTCCATGATGGCAATTTCTTCTCCTTCAATTATCTACAAGTTAGTTTAGATAAACAATAATAAGATAATAAATGGGAACCTAAATTGTTTTAGATGGCATATTGAAGCTGATAGTTTCCTCTCAACCCTTCCTTCATCTTCTTTTTCTCAGGTTTGGATTTGGATGATCCTTCTTCTTAGTTCTCTTAGAATTTTTGATTTATTTTTCCTCATCAGTTGATAATTCTGATGTGGATGTATTTTCATTTTCAGTACCAAAATTATCACTTTTTTTCTACATACTCTCCATGTTATCTTTAGGATGATAAGATTTTCATATAATTTTTTTTACCGTGCCTAGTTTTTTCACACCAATCAAATTTTTGAATTTTAAAGTCATAATTTATTGCTGACTTGTCATAAACTTTAACTTCTTAAACTATCACCACTTGTTTTCCTTTTTCCTTGGTAATCTTATGATCTTTCTATATTTATTTAGAATTAGTTAGTTGGTTGAGATAGATAAATAAAAATTATTTCTTAATTTTGTTATTTTTCTTGATATTATCATATAATTCACTAGTGAATATAGAATTCTTCACTTTCTAGCTTTTATTATCATTTACATTGTAAGGAATCTCACTTAGTAATCTAACTCTATATTTCTTAGCTTTGTGATCTTCTTGACCACATATACTATAAACTTCATTAAAAAACTCATATTTATTATGTCTTGATGGTTAAGATGATGTCTTGGTCACATAATTTTCTTTATTATAATCTGATCTCATCTATTTGGAATAGATACCCCTTGATTCATGTTGATTTACTGGTAGTGACATGTTATACCAACACAAATATGATTTATGAACAAACACTCCACAACATAAAAATTATCCTTTAAACCTTGATCTTTTATACTGATAGTAGTTGTGTTCTGAAAATTTTTATTGATGTCTTTTCACAAAATATGGGTGTTTCTACTTAGGTGGAAACCTTCTAGTTGAATTAGTTCACTCTTCCTTTATGAAAGATGTTTTTTTCATCTATTCCATTGGTCCTGACTTGTTTATTCTTCCCTATTAAACCAACATTGCTAGAGATAATAGATGTGCATTAAGACTGATTGGGAGTAGAAATAACATGTCACTATAAACCCTTTTTCTTAAAAGCTTGTAATGATTTGCCTTTAAGTTCTACTTTAGTGAAATCTTCTTTCATATTTTCAACTCATTTTGAGATGAAAGGTATATTAATTATGTATTAGAAAATTATTCATCTTTCTCAACAAGATTTTCACCTAGATCATTCACCATATTCTCAAATTCAACTAACATTAATCTATTTTGTTATTTTCTTCAACAAGTGTTGATTGTTCCTTTCTAAGCTCTTCCTTTACATCCCATTTTTCTTCAAAAGTTTTTAAATTTCCATTTTACTCTTCTATCTTCATATTAGTTTCCTTTATTTAATTAATATGTGTCTCCTCTTTCTTGAAAATTTATTTATTCTCAAATGTGATCTTATCAATTTCTCTCTTCATCCTTTTCATTTCCTTCTTGAGTTGCATATTGTCCACAAGAGTAGCTTTCAAATTTTCTTTTAACATAAATTCTAGTTTAGTCCTCTCATCACCTATAAATGAGTCTTTATATCTCTTGTGTTTTCCTATAAAACACACATGATTATTATAAGATCTTCCAACTTCTAACTCACTACTTATTGATGAAAATTTATCCATTTATTTACTCATAATATTTCTATTCTTGGGAGTAAACCACTTATTATTATTATTCCACTTTTTTGGGAATTATTATCTTTTTCATTTGAGTCGGTGTCAACGGATTTCCAGTTTAGACATTTACCAGAAAAATGACCACTATTTTGGAAATTCCAACACTTTGGATATTATTTGACATTTCATTTAAATCTTCCCATTTTGTAAATTATTGTAAATAAGGCCCTCATTTGATTGAATTCCTATATATATTCCTCATCCTTAGAATCACTTGATTTGGTTCTTCATTAACTCTAGCCTTACCTTTTGTCATGGATTCAAAGGACATCTCATCTCTTGACTTCTTATTTAATGTTGGTGATTTTATCATTTCATATGCTATGAAAATATTATGAAGTTAATTAAATGGTAAATATTATTAGTACTTTCGAGTTGAAACCTTTAGATTGAATCTATCTAGTAATTTTCTCATTGGCTTCTTCACAATATTATATTCATCCAAATTCTCACCAAAACCTTTGATATTGTTGAAAATATCATTTACTCTTGTAAAGTAGACATAAATAGTTTCATCATTAGTCATTTTGATATACTAAAACATGGTTCTCCACACTTTCAACTTATCCTCTTTCACTTTAACATTTCCCTCATAATTGCTCCTTAATTTATCTCAAATATCCTTAGTAGTTGGAAGTCCCTAAAATTTATTATATACCTTCTCAGAGATTGATATCAATATGGAATTATGTGATTTTCCATCCATTTCTAATTTCCACTTATCAACAAAAGTCGTATAATTATTCTTATTAAAGGGTAGAAATCCCATTATAGCTGCATATCTCACTTCTACCCCATATGATAGGAGAGGTATTATATAATTTATCCATCCATGATAGTTCTCACCCTTGAAAGTCGGAACACCCATGTTTTTTATTGAATTCATGTTCTATATCCTCAATAATATTTTGGGCCTTTCATAGGATACCTTTTCTCTGATTCCAATTATATATCCAGGATCAATGTGATATCACTAAGAGGGGGAGGGGGAATTAGTGATCCATTTTCTTTTTACAAATTGATCCATTTAAATTCAACATATATGGATGGTTAAAGCCAAAATACACTCTTCTTGTGTCTCTCAGCCTCACCTTGAATAATTTTGTAAATCAAAGGCATGGAATACAAGGATTTACAAGGATCCACATCAATACGACTACCTACTCCTTTCTATATTAGTTAGACCCCCCAAAAAAAATTCTCCATTATAATAGAAGGTAATTGAAATAGTAATTAGTTAGACCCCCCCCCCCCAATTAAAATCTAGTTATAACCCCTAGATCTAATAAAGATTCAATGATTGGTTAGATCCCCCAACTGCACCTTCTTATCTAGTGATTGTTTAGACCCCCAAATCAGAATCTTACAACAACTAGTTAGAACCCTTAACTAAGAATTCTTATTTATATGGTTTTATCTACTATAGAAATATTTTTTTTACCTCCTAGTTTCTTCTACACTAATTTATGATGATCCTCCTCTATAAGCTTGTTCGATCATACTTTCTCATGTACACCTGTTCAAGTTCCTTTGTAGTTTTCTAGTATTTCTTAAATATTTCTAATCACTTATGTACGATTAGTTTCCTCTGTACAATAATTATTGGGTGAATATTCATCCTTTATTCATATGATTTATTATCCTCAATTGAATGTGTGAACAAGATATACACACTTCAATATTATTTTAAAAAATATAGAACTTGAAAAACTCATAATAATTCATCTTCCAATTCTCAACTCAAATCATTCAAATTCCCTTCATGCATGCATGATATAATGCATAGTGTATATTGGAAACCCTATCATGCCTCATTTATTTATATTATTATTTTATATTATTTTCTTGGGTTCTATGTCTTCTTGAAATTACTTGTGTCTTAACCTCAACAACCTTTAAAAAAGTTAAGGTATCTCAAAATATGCATGCATGTATCACATGATCAAATGCATGAAATATATTCCTTTTGTAAACCTAAATGGGTATTTTATGTCTAATCTTCTTCTTCATGAAAGTAGATCATGAAAGTTCTCCTTATTCACGAAAGGTAGGTTGTGTGGTCTTGCTCCTTCCTCTTCACGTGACAAGGTATGTGTTATCACAGTGAATTTTCACAAGTAATGCTTCACAAAATTAGTTCCTCACAAATCTCTGTGAATGCATGTAACACAAGTGAAGGCTTACAATGTGTTAGTTTCTTTGTGAAACTCTTGAGTTCAACGGTCACAAGAAAGAGGTTGTGAGATCCACTTATTATTCTTTATGAAATTGTAGAGTTTCTGAATGTTCTATTTCAGGGTAAATGAGGGCTCTTCTCAAAATCATGATTGATAACATAAACTGAAGGCTCGTACAACCCTCAGTACTTATGGGTGAGGATCATCACCTTCCTTCTACTATTCACTAAATCAAAAATATAATAAATAATTCATGTCAAGTATGGATTTAAAACTCCCATAAAATATGACTTGTTAAGGTTTTTATAATCACACTAAAGATATTAATGTTTCTTAAATATTATTAAATTGAGAATTAAGGGGCATCTTCTTATGTGAGATAAAGTTTCATCCTTGAGTTGAAGTTCTCACATGCATTCGAAAATATCACATACACATACATTAATATCACTTGGAGGATTCGATTCTTCCTCAGTAGATGTAATGGATCATGCCTTAATGACTCATTCCTTTGTTATTTTTGGGTGTTAAAGGTGTTTCAAAGGAGGCTTGAGGAGTTTCCATGGTTTTTGGAGGTGAAACAAAGATACAGTGGGAAATTCGCATCACAAAAGGTGTAAACAATGTGAATTGGTGGTTCACAACTTGTGTAGAAGTATAGATTCATGGATTGTATGTGGCTGAGGGGGGACCTGTGAAATAATTTCATGTCTTGAAAGTTGAATTCACGATGTGTAATTAAATTTGGCTAAGGCAGTGTGATTTTTGGTGGAATTTGGAATTTTTGAAAAACCTAAGGATTTCACATCATTAATGGGTTACATAACATGAAAGTATTGGGATTCTAGGTTTTAAGTCCTTTTGTTCAGATGGTTTTACTCATTCATCCATGTCTTCCTTCTCTCTTGTTTTTTGTGAACCCTAGGTGATTTTCAGGGATCTTATAACCCTCCTTCCCTCACCTTGATCAGTTGGTTCTAGTGGACACCCATTGGCGATCAGTGGTAAGTTATTCTCCATTTCTTAGTGTTTTTATCTTGTTCTTCTCTTAGGGATTCACTATGATAATTTTTCTTTGGTTTGGATTTTTATTTAGGATATGTTTTTTATAACCCTTTTTGTGGTGTAGGTTGATCCATGATCTCATGGTGCGGTTGTGGTTTCCAATTAGTTCTTCTTCACCCTACAATGTACAGCGATATCAAAAATATTCTTTGAGGTAGGTAATCACTCATTTATCACTTTTTTGTATCATGAAAGAGGGGATTTCTCATGTTTATTTATGGAATATGGTTGTTCTATATTAATTAAAGATAAATAATTGGATAATTTAAATTGAAGGGTTAGAGGGTAATGTTTCACATGATTTTATATATTTTATATTTTTTGTGATGTTGTGTTTGTACGGGATAAATGAACCACTAAAAATCATGGATGTTGGGATCCTTTTCTTTCACTTTAGTTGTTTTGATATGGAAACTGTATTTCATGTTATTATGATATTACCCCAAAATAGAAATTATCTAACCACTTATATTTGTCTAATGAAATTGTTTCCTCTAGATTTATGTCTTGTGTGACGGTTGGGGTGGCGGGTTGATGGTTGTTTGGACATGATTTTGGGGCGGTGAATTGATGGTTTGTTTGGATGTGATTTTGGAGAGGTGGGTGATGGTTTGTTTTTTTGTGATTTTGGGGTGGTGATGCGATGGTTTGATGGGGATGATGGGCTTCTTTTGATAGTGGTTTATTTTTTTTAGATGCCTAGGTAATGATGGAAAAATTATTTTTAATGATAATTGAAATGGATAAGGTTTGGTTTCATTAATGGGGTGGAAATAATTAATGAAAAAATAAATTATGGGTTGTATGGTCAAATGAAGTTGTTAGTAAATAATGAAATTAATGGGATGGATAATATAATTGGTAGGTGGTGTGAAATGTGGCTTATGACTTGTGTGGTGTTATACATTTAGTGGTGGCAGTAAAAGTGGTAGTTTTTTTAGTTGGTTGGTGTCTTTTTTTAACCCAAAAGATGGGATTATGTGTGGCTATATGTATATACTTGTATATTCCTTGTGATTTCTATACGTACTCCACCCACGTTGAGTACTATGTTCTGAAATCTATATTTTCACATGGAGTGTTTTCCCAACATCCTAGGGGTGGGGATGGATGGTTGGATACCTTCTATTTCCTGATCTCTCTTGCAAGTGAGTAGATATGCCCAGGTTGTGATGGCCAAAGGTCTGTTAGTATACTAGGAGATGGTCCAAGTGTCTTTGAGTGAGATGTGATATTACCATTCTATGGGGCAGTGGACCAGGTGTTTTTGAGAGAGATGTGATATGTTTGTGTTGTGTGGAAGCTTATAGTGGGGATCGTTCATAATAGGAGGAGGGAACGAGGTTGATGTATTTCATGTCCATGATACCCTTCCACTCTGGTTACAGTTGTGATGTGATGGTCCAGGTGTCTGTGGGTGATATGAGATATGACCGTTCTATGGGGTGGTGGCCCAAGTGTCTACAGGCATGATTTGATTTGAATGTGGTTGTGGGGTCGTGGTATATGTTATTCTAAAGAGATGGGAATGTAAGGATGTACAAAATTTGGGTGTGAGAATGGAAAATCAGTGGGAAAGTGATGTGAGTTACCCTTTATAGATATGATTCTTATTATGTAATTATATTTTGCTTTCATTATTCAATGAGTGTGCCTTGGTGATGTTGGGATATATAGTTGACCTATTTAGGTGTTGTTTATTCTGTTGTTTTCTCACAAGTTCATTAGTATGATTCTTTCCTATATGCACAAGATAATTTGGTTTTCCTACTAAGTATGCTTGTATAATCACCCTATGTATATAAACTGATTTTTAGGTTCCCAGGAGTATTACATGTATCATGCAAGATAGTACTAGCTCAAACCCTTTTGGAAAGTTTCTATGTTGCTACTTTAGATTTTCTTTTGGGTGTTTACTTTTGGATACTTTTATCTACACATGTATTATTTATACATGCATTGTGGGATGGTTTTGGTTTCTTTTTATACTATTTAATGGAGTTTATTGCAGATGATTCATCTTATCTCCCAATCCTATATTATTTTAGAGGATAATTCCTCCCATTTCATGATATTTTTATACCCTCAGTGTTAGTTTCCAACTCAAGGCCTACAAGAGGTGAGACTCAGAGGTCCTTATCTCTCTCCCCTCACTGCGGTATCTTTGGAGGGATAGGGTCATGGTAGTAGAATCTATGTCTTCATATAAACAAATTAATTTACATTATATACTCATGAAAGATGACCCAGTGTATGATCATCTCAAAATTTTGACCATTTGAGATTAGATCGATAATGGTAGTTGCAACATGCAAGAACTTCAATGTACATAAACCCTTCATATATCAGTAGTTTGAAGAAGATGCACAGTTTCAATTGGATAGCACAAATGAAATTGATCGTGTGGCTCGTGATATTTACATATCTATTTAAAATGGGTGAACAATACCATCATGCCCATTTTCCCACATAAATTTAGCGCTTAGTCTAGAATTTCTATATAAACAAATATGTTACCTTAATCTTATAGATGTGAGTATGGGGTCCACTCTTGGACACCATGCCTCTCCATGATACTGCCCTTGTGGCATATTCCACTACTCCTGTATAGCCACATGTACACACTCAGGCCTTCCCATACAGGCTTTCACCCATGCCTCTATGCAAGTTATTTGGGATGGCTCTCCCTTGTGGTTGAGCTAGCTCCCACAACAAGTTTGATTAATCTGGGATTTTTATCTTGTATGGTTGGACCTTTTTTATGAAGTCCCACCAAAATACTTAGAATAATTATAAGTATATAATTTATAAAACTAATAATTTCTCAAATATTATTCTTAATATCACATTCTTCCTTAAATATTCTTCATGTAAAATATAAGTATATTTTTCATGGACTTATTTAATTCCTCTTCTTCATCTTCAATTCATAATCCACTTATCTTCTTCCTCAATATGTTATAAACAATATGTGATCATTGAAACAAGTATTTGACAGTAAATAAAAATTAAACAATATTCACAATTAGAGATGGTTAATACTAAGGAGAAAAACACATATTGGAATCCTTATTCAATCACTAAACTATCATACCTTATTAATAAAGAATGAAACTCAACTTCATTAGTATCAATAGTATGGGATTCTATAACTTCATATTGTGGGTAGGTAGGCATGCATCTCAAACCATATTAAATATGGATGGATATGTGGTGTGATATGCATGGAAGGGATAAGAGAACATGATGTTTGGTTTTGGGGTGTAAGAGCATAAAATTAGTGGGGAGGTGGTCATGGGACACCTTGATTATGTTATTTCAATACTATATTATTATACTTGGATGTGTTATTTGGTGACCATGCCATGGTGAGGCTAGGATTTTTTAGATAACCTAATTAAGTGCTTGTGGAATCTATTATTTTTTCATTGGTAAATTAGTGTTTTATTTTCATATATGCATGAGATGCCTTGGGTATGATCCTACTGAGTATACATGTTATGCTCACCTTATATATATGAAAAAAAAATCCATGTTTCTAAGAGGAATTTGAGGACTTATATGGGCACTACTAGCTTGGATATTGGAGTTGGTGTTGAGTCGCTACCATAGGATTGTCCTTTAGTACTTGGAGACTTTTACTTGTATTCATCTAGTTGTTTTCATGCATTGTGGTATGGTTAGAAATGTATTTTATTTTTATGTGATGGTTTTTCTTTCGTGGTTTATATTCTATCTTATGATCCTATATTCATTATTGAGGGTAATTTCTTCTTATATGTATGATTTTTATACCCTCGGTGCTAGTCACCAACCTGGTGCCTATTGAAGGTGGGTCTTGTGGGTTATTATCTATCTTCCTTCATTTGTCGACATAGGAGGGGTACCTCTAGGGGTAGGGGGTCATGAGAGATGTCCCCATGAGATCACTTGTCATGTTGGATCTTTAATAATAGGGAACAAGTCATATATTCAAGTAAATACCATAATTTAAGAATTTAATTGCATTTAAGGCCAATGCATGGTAAGTTGGTAGGACCACATAATGCACACACTTAAAAATTAGGTGAGATTATGAGAAAATATAGGGACCACCTAACTCGGTCTTTTAGGATTCCACATGCCCAATATCAAGCCTTGATTTAAGCTAGAATGGAATAAAATGATAAATAAGGAAAGGCCCTGAAAATAGAACATAGTGAGAAAAACTAGTGGAACATCACTTTATAGGAGAATAAATGAAGAAAGGAAGAAAGGGGACTCGTATCCTTACCTCAACCTTAAAATTGAAACCAAAGTCAATTTGAACAACCAAGAATCAAGAGAGATCCACCGTGGAATAAGATAAGGAAGGGGTCATGTATCGGGGGTGCCAATGGAAAAAATTTGGGGAAAATCAGGCCAAATTCATAAAGGGTTGTAAGGGAAATTTCATAAAAAATCACTTCTTAAAGGGCCATATGGTTTGGACACATGGTTGGTCAAACCATACTCCAACCTTTCTAACCTCTGCTATCTAGGAAACATCATTTCACATATTTATGACATATGGTATAAAAATCCATGAAAAATGCCTCTATCATTTTCTACAGACATCTACATGGTTCCTAGAAGCCCCATGCATGGTTAAAAAAACCACGTGCCTAAGCATACATGAACACACAGTTCGATTTTATGGTTAACACTAGCCATGAACACCATACTATAACTCCAAAATCCATGATTTTAGGCGCTAAAACCTCTTTGAGTAATAGAATCAGCGCTACTAGGGATGGACTTCTTGAAGACATTGAGTGTAACTCCCTAACCCGAACCATTGGGTCAGAGAAAGATTGCTACATGACCTCATGTGTGTCTCCCTGTATATAAGAGGTTGACAACTAGCAGTGAGGGTCTAAGTCCATCGGTGGGGAGACTATACCCTTACTATCATGTCATCAATCGGATAATAATAAATAAAAGATAACAATAATAATAAATAAATGTTATAGTAAACATGTGAAAATTGATAAATGTTATATATGTCATACAAATAAAAAAAGCTCCCAATTTGGAAAGCATGTACATAGTATAAGTAATAAAAAAACAAATAAAAGAATAAATAAACATCATAAGGTCCATCAAGGTCTTTCCTGGTCCACTTTAGCTCCATGATCCATTTCTCAACCATCCACCATAGGGTCCTTTCTCTTCGACATATCTCCAGCCATAAAATCTAAAAGCAAACTGAAATGACTAAGTAGTGTGTGAGTATAAGACGTGGTAGGAAACCACCAATGAAACCTCAATCTAGTGTTCTCAATTATAAAAAGTATATTCCATAATAATAATAAATGAATACAATCATAAACACATAATCCAAAATCGAGTGGTAGTGCTCTAACAAAGATACAACAAACCTTCGGTCATACCTGCTTCGGCTCCATGCCAGAAAGATAATAGAAAGACTAAATAGTAACCAATATATCCATCGATATAGTGTAACTATCACTTTATAGCCTCATGGAGACCATCCCAATCATTAAACTCATTGGATTTCCCAATATATGGTATGTAACCCGTAGGAGCACCTGATATGTAGCATGCAACTCAGAGTGCTCACCATATGACATGCAACTCAAAGGAGGGCCCGATATATGTCATGCAACTCAAAGAACCCTCCATAAAACATGTAACTCTAAGGAGTTCCTAATATATGGAATGATACTCAAGGGATATCCTGATACATGATGTTCCATGGCATCATCATATCTCCACCTGGTTCTTAGGTATGTCGTCACTACCATTACTGGTGAAGCGTACTTACCTCTAAGGGATAAAAATTTCATGACAATCCACCTATTCTGAGCACCAAAATTATTACCTCTAAGAAAGGTAACATATATATAAATGGTATACCATACATGTAAATCATATTAATATGATAAATAAAGTAGTAGTACATATCAATATTTTATCATAATCAAACATGGAAATAAGCTACTCTAATATCACTCATGGAACAAACATCACAAAGGGTATCACGAGATACACGCACACCCATATGGGATCAGAATAAATAATAGTATCAAATATTCCAACACATAAATCATAATATGTAAATATATGAAAACAAGAGCCTGAAAAGGTGAGGAAATTATTATCTCATGGTTGTCACATCAAAGTCAAGGTTTGTCAAAGGTTTCGTCATCGGAACCACATTTCCACTAATTAGAACATGATCACATGCCAAAAAATCTCTAGGTCAATATTTATCAAAAGGTATCCATAATGTTATAAGGAGTATGAGATTTATCTATAAAAATAGGGGTTTCTATAATGCATGGTAGAGGTTGCGGCATGGAGGGTGTGCTGGAACAGACACCACATCATAGGAAGGGTGAACCATAGTACAGATCAGTATTGAAAGAAGTCCACTAAGTCATAAATAGTGTCACAACAATGTAGGTGGGTTATTAAAAGAAGGATACTGAGGCAAAAGTCATAGGGTTGTGGTGTGAACTCACCTTGGAAAGCACCACCATGGCACAAGATGGGGCGATGAGGCATAGAACTGAACTATATTGTGAGTTGATATAGCATGAGGGATAGGTATGTGGTATGGAGGTATGTCCAAAATCCTTTGGAGTTCTATAATTCCTTCAAACAAGAAGGAAGGAACTGGTATAACAAGTCTTCAGGGGGGGTTCAATCCATGTGCATTTAAGCCTCATAAAACTGAATTGAAAGGATCCTAATTAATTCAAAAAAGATTTCCCCAAATAGATTCCATAACTGAGTGTTAAAAGATATAATTCCCATGAATACAAAATACTGGACAATTATATGTGTTGTACATGGAAAGATGCATTGTGTCAGGATACATGGTACTACGGCATAGCCTTCATTATTCACCGCTACCATGGATATGGTTGTGGTGAAACCTACTCAAACATAACCCCTAAAAAATAGACCTTATATATGCAGAATTAGAATCCCTTCTATGGAATAACCACCTAGGCTATGGTGTGATCCCCCCCTATTTTGTCAACAAGCTTACCAAAACACCCTTAATCCCACAAAGACTCAACAAGGAGAGAGAACAAGACTTTTATAAAAGAACAATAATTTTAGGGTTTTATAATTCCACACCTCTAAATACTTATCATCCCTAAGAAGCATATCTAGGGGTCCTACTCAAACAACTTAGGTCACTGAGCTCGAATGTTAGCCTCTCACTCCCAATAGTCCCCCTAGATCTGACCATACTGTCACTAAATCTAGACATGTGGTACCATCTTCCCTTGAAGAACTTTCTCATTATAGTCTATAATATGAACTAGACACTCCTTTTTAGATGCATCAATCACTAGATAAACATCCCCACAATCAATAAAATAAGCAAGGTTGGGTATGTACCCAAGGAGTTGTGACACATGAAACATGTCATTCATACCTCAGTAATGAGAAAGAATATCCATATGGTATGCCACTATCCTAATGTGATCAGTGATATAAAAGGGTCCCGAAAAAAAGGTTCTAGATTACCCTGCTTCCTCAAACATATGTTCCCTAACCAATGATTCACTCTCAAGAAAACTTAATAAACCATAAAAAACTCCAAATGTATCCTTTTATGGTCAGTATAATATCTCTTTCTACTCTGATCAGTGATCAACCTCATTTGAATCAGCTGCACTCTCTCAGAGGCCTCCTAAATCATGTTGGGGATCATAACTACTAACTCGCCCACTTCATGTCAACAGGGAGGTGAATGAAGTGTCCTATCTTAAAGAGACTCATAAGGTGTAATCTAAATAAAAGCCTATTAACTATTGTTCTACATGAAATCAACTAAGTCTAGATGATTATATCAATCTCCACCAAAAGTATAGCATGTAATCTCGAAACATATCCTCCAAAATGCATATAGTCCACTCAAACTATATGTCTGTCTGTGGATGGTAGGTTGTGATAAATATCAACTGAGTATCTAGGGATTTCTGAAATCCCTACCAAAAAAACATCATAAAACATGTATGTCTATCTAAAATAGTGATCAAGGGAACTTTGAGCAAGAATACAATCTCACAGATGTAGATCTTTCCCAACTCATCTATTAAGTGAGTCTCCCTGATTGGTAAAAAATGGGAAACTTTCATCAATCGATCAACAATCACATAGATAACGTCACGACTCCATGGGGTCTAAGGTAAACCAATAACAAATTCTATAGTGAAAAACCCTCACTTCCACATGGGAAATTAAATTGGTTGGAGCAACCTACCAAGATGTTGGTGCTTAGCCTTGACCCTCTAGTAGATAAGGCATTGAGAAACAAACCCTGTAATGTATCTATTTATCCCTAGCCACCAAAAATATCACCTGAATTAGTGGTAAATCTTCATTACTATAGGATATACTACCCATATAGTGGTATAATAATCCCTCGTTGGTTCTTTTCCAATGGAATCAGGGACTATTACTCTCTCATGTACCATGATCGCATTGTCATCACTCAAAGATCACTCGAGTATCAAATCACCTCTAGCTAGTTGTTCCCTAATCACAGCACACTCTAAGTATGACTTCTTTCTAGAATTTACCTAGTCCACATGAGAATATTTGACTACCAAGGGAGAAAATGTCACAGAACCCTGGTCTTTTGATGCATCCATTCTCTAAATAGCTAATAAGTTCATCAAGTGCCACTGCTCCTCGGATGGCTGCTCTCCAATGTCCTACTCATCCTACATCTTATGGCTAATAACATATACAATGATGTCATCGTTCTTAGGTTCATACATCATATCAAATTTTAATGTCTATAGATACTCAAACTAGCACCTTTGTCTCTATTTCAGGTCCCTCTACATGAATATATAGTGGAGGATCTTGTGGTTTGTGTGAACAACAAATATCTCACTGAAGAAACAGTTTCACTAAAACCTCAGAGTTTAGACCACAGATACTAGCTCCAAGTCATGTGTAGGGTAGTTCTGCTCATGGGGTAATAACTGAAAAGACCCATAGGCCACCACCTTCTCTCGCTACATCAGTATCGCTCCCAGAACAATTCTTAATGCATCGTAGTGCACTGCATAACCAATCCCAAGCTCATGGATTATAAGTATAGTCTCCTCTTTATCTCAAGTAAAGCCTCTTCACACTATTATAACCACTAGAACTTTACTTATTTCTTCATCAGTTCTGTCATAGGTGCTGATAATTAGAATAATTCCTGAATAAACCACCGATAATATCCTACTAAAATTAGAAATCTCATGATCTCAAACACATTCTGGAGACATGTCTAGGAAATTACTACCTCAACCTTCTCTAGGTCCACAGATATACATGTATCATACACCACATGTCCTGGGAACTTCACCTATCTTATCCATAAGCTACACTTCAAAACTTTATGTAAAACCTATGTACTTGAAGAGTACTTAGGACTAAATCTATGTTCCTAACATATTGATTTGGTGTTGGCAAGTAGATAAGGATTTCATCAAAATATATCATGATGGATGATTCTAGTTATGGGTGAAAGATATTTTTCATGAGGTTCATGAACATTTTCGGCATTTTTATCACCCCGAACAACATTACCAAGTACTCATATAGCCCATACCTACTCTAAAACACCATCTTTGGAATTCCCTCCTCTCTAAATCACAACTGATGATATCCCAATAGAATATCTATCTTGGAGAACCATTAGGATCCTCATAGTTGTTCAAAAATATCATCAATATTGGGAAACTGATATCGTTTTTTCACCATCACCTGGTTCATCTTCTGGTAATCAATGTAGAGTCAAATACTACCATTTGTCTTCTTGGTGAACAACACAAGCGCACCTCATGGTGAAGTACTTGGCCTGATAAATCCATTATGCTCCAATTCAGCCACCTAAACCATGATCTCCTTCATCTTGGTTGTAATTATATGATATGAGGGTATCAAAATGGGTTGTACATCTACTATGAGATCAATCTCAAATTCAGATACTATATCTGGAGTAATTCCTATGAATTCATCTAGAAATATGTTTTGATAGAGCTTCATGACTAGAGGGAAAGATGATAGGGTTTTTTATCCTATTGAGAGATATAATCTTTTCATTAGTGTTGTAATCATTCTGAACTAATTCAAGTTTGGTCTAACTTTTTCTACTCCCAGTTCCCATTTTTTGGTCATCACATATCTCTCTACTATAGGTGAAGTAAAAGATGCACATCTATGATAGTAATCAATGTGAACTCGGAAGTTATTTAGATATTCCATTCCAAGAATCAAATAGAAGGTAATAATATCTAGAATCATGAACTACCACATATTTCCATAGTCAATGATGACTATAGGACATTCTGGGAATCACTAGAGACTATCCACTTTTGTGCCCAACAGTGTATCAAGAGACACTATTTTGGAGGATAACTTGATCGGTAGGTAAATTATAGAAAATAATTGCATAGAAATTAAATAATGGAAATCACAAGTATAAAAAAAAGTGTTAGATAAGGTGTGTGTGATCAAAACTATACCTTGAATGGTGGATGGCCCCTTCCCATCATCTGCTAGAACCTAGTCCACAACATATACATAATCTGCCTTAGCTCCACATCCCTATCCCTAAGGTGTATGAATAGTCTGAGTATACTGCTAAGAACCTCTTCCAAATACCTAGGTTGAAGATCAAACTTGTCCTACGCCCCTATGGAATCACACCCCCACTGATCTAGCAAAGAACTATTGAATATTTCCTATCTTACTACACTGTCAACACTGACTCCAGGGTTTTGAGCATACCCTACCAAAGTTTCAAAACTTACCACAATTGAAGAATTGTGGGTCAACCCTAATTAGAGTTAAATAAGCTATAATTTTCTCCACTTGCATATTTTTCTCTTCCATATAACCTTATTCTTCCTCTTCCTACCATCGGAAGAGGTTCTCGTGGCTGCGGTGGGAGGTCCACTCATCTGAGTAGTGAAGTGTGGGTAAAGGAAAAATACTTGACCCACCTCCATGATCTTCTCAATGGTAAGATCCTTCCATAGTACCTCTGGGTATGAAGTTGGGTCAAAGCTTTAGACCTTCTGTTTAAGGTCAATATGATGTCTGGTCTTGAACTTCTTAGCCTTTTGGGCCTCATCACTGGATAGAAGTAGTGTGAAGAGGAGGAACTCAGTAAAATGTGAGGAGTATATCGATACTATCATAGATCCATACTATAGCTCCATGAAATCGTTTTCTTGATCAATATTCAGCATTTCAGGTAAGAACTCTTTGAAAAACAAGTCCTTGAAGGCATCCCATGAGTGTCCCTCTCATCATCCAGCCTAAACCATAACTACCCACTAATTTTTGAAAGTGGGTGCCCTAGAACTAACTTATGTATGTACTTTGATTGCCATTACATGTATACAGTTTGATATATACATGTTCTTATCTTACCATAATAGTGTTTCCACTATATTTATAGTAATTTTCATATATTTCATATCGTATAAAAAGGTTATAATAGTTCCTAGGATATTATGAGAACCTAGAGATATCATGAAAATAATCTTAAAGTTATTCCATATGGTCTAGATACATCATAATGAAAATACATAGATGATGTGTTACCATTAGGTGTTATGGTCTCATAAGTATTGAGACTTATTCTCATAAAGTATTCACTTGGTGATCTTGAGTAAATGAGATTATGAGGATAGACATACCAATAAGAACACCAAATGTTTTAGGTGTCATTTGTTGTTCCTATCTATGAACATGTGTATTATTCTCCTGACTTGATATCATTATCAATGTGTAAAATTTGACCATATACTTTGATGCAAGGAAAAAACCATGACATTGAAGTCCTGGAAAGATAACTTGTGTTGGGTGTGTCTTTTTTATTATGGCATTGGTCGGATAATCAAGATATAATTAGTCGCTTTCAAGTTAAGGAAGTGATATATTGGGACTAATTGATCAAAATGATAGTACCTTCTATTAAATCCATGTCCATAGTAGAAGAAGGTAAGTATGTCCAGTTAGATCAAAAAATAATAAAGAAAGTGTGGATGATGACACAAGTTGTGCATGCTGCTTTATGATATATCATGAGACAAAGAGATTATATTACACAGCGTGTGTTCATAGGAAGGTTTTCATTTCTATGACTAATCCTTATCTCTTTTTGGGCCTTGATGGGTTGTTATACTTTTCTCCTAGTTTTCAAATAGTATCCACTACTATCGAGATAAGATTTTAGAGGGTCACACATAATAACATATTCAAAAGTCTGACTTATTCTGGTGAATATGAGTGTAGGACATGGTGGGCCCCACCACTAGGCCCTAGATGTTTCCAAGAATAAATAATCACCAATGAATAAATTAATTCATTATTATTAGAGTATAGAATAATTGGAATTGAATTGATTTATTAAAAGTATTCACATGGTAATAAGTGAATACATAGGAAAAGTATTATACGAATGGATATTATTTTAATATTCAAGGTTTCTTTAACATTTTAGGTATTACAAGTCAAGTTAATGACCTAGTTTTATCATGTAATATATTTATTATATATCTCAAGTAAGTGATAAAAAATATAAATGAAATTATGATGCAGTTGGTTCTTCAAAACATGTCATTTACTACTTATTTAGTGGGTGTTTTATATATGAGGGTCATGGAACCCTTTCCAGGTGTTTAACCTTTACTATATAAGCAAAGCAGAGCTCGTTTTCATGGTATTATTCATTCCCATGAATTTGAGAGCTTATCTCTCTTCCTTCCCACAACCTAGTGGGAGGAAGACTCCTTCCAAACTCTCAATTGAATAACACCTTCACATATCGAAGGAAGGGAGTCGTAGTGATCTTTGGGACATCGAAGGCATCATTGAACCTCCACAATAGCTCCCAATTTCTAACTAATGGAATTACTACATATTATTGAATCATGTATAGATGATATAGAGGGGTTCGAGCATAAATCCTTCAAGAAATGATCACTGTTGATGAGCTACTGTCAAACCCATCGCCAATTCAAGTGAGGTAATCATTTGTTTAATTTTTTTACTTAATAAATTCATGTGAGATTCTTCGATCTTTATTGGGGATCAGATCATAAGAGATGAAAAATTTTAGTCACTCTAATGATGAAAATTTTAAATCCCCATCCCACCAGCTTCAACTACACACCTTGGTACCAATAATTGGTATCAGAGAGATCACTTGAATTTTTTGAGACAAAAAAATATTATTTTGTCTTAAAATAAGTAGAGGGAATCATTTCAATCTCAATGGAATAGACCTTACATTGATTGGATGTCAAATAGCCAAGTTATGGTCATCTGAAAAATTTAATACGGATCAAAATCAGTTTTATGGGTATTAAAATGTGAATAATATATATTTATATATATATATATATATTGATTTAAGACTTGATTTCAACTTTTGGTGGCCTCCATATTTCTGACCAGGACCCAGCTAGATGTCAATCACTATAATAGTACTGAACAGTATCTGGTAATACCAAACTATTGTGGAATTCTTCAAAAAAACAATATAGCCTATTTTTAGTCTTGATAAAAATGCATACAGCTAAGGGGAAATGGTCCATGTAGAAGACATGCTACTTTAAGAAAACACCTTTTAAAATGTTTAAATTAGGTAGCGATGGGACCTAAAAAGGGGCATTAAAGGTGTAGATGGATTTTGTTTAATAATAATAACAAAATTTAAAAAAATGAATAAAATAAAAATATTCTGCTGGAAGATTGTATCAAAAAATAATAATTTTAAAAACCAGGATCTTCCACTTAAAGCTTCCTGATGGTCGCCTTATACCCCACCTCACCGGAACCACCCATCCCAGTTGACCATAACCTACCAATACCATGGTCTCCTACCTTAGAAATCCCCATCTAGACTACCTCACACCAACATCACCATCACCTCACCAAGCCAACCTCTCATTGTGCCACTTTGGACTGTTGTGCAACAACCACATTGTAGCCTGGTATCATTCTAACTGAACCCCTGGCTCGACTACCATTGTTGTCATGGTTGTTCCACCTATAGAGCCCATGCCATCTTCCATATTAATCCCCTGGAACAAGGTGCCACCTCAATCCCCCTCCAGTGATCCCCTTCCGCATGTGTGCGGCCTCCCATGGCCAGTGGTCTTGGGGGTTCTGTCCAACTCGAAACGGAGCTACATAGGTCCTTCTCGACCTGAGATGCCCTGCACAGGTCTTCATGACCCAAAATCTCCCTACATGTGGGTTTAGGGTCTATGTAATTTCTAAATCTCTATGAAAATAATTTAATAATTTTTTAGATTTTAAAAAAATTATAATATTTAAAAAAATAATTTAATTTTTTGTTTAAAATTAAATTAATTTTGGGGCCAAACAAAAATAAATTATTTGAATTTAAATAATTCATTTAATTTATTTAATTTCCCTAGATCATAAATTTATTTCATTTTAATTTTATCATGCATTTATTTTATCTACCAACTAGTCTTGAACTATGACTGGTGATTTTTTTATTATTTTATCTTATTTAATTAATTATTATAACTGTGTGTGATGATTGTAATATTTAATTAATTTTTTTGATGTTCTGCATATCGTATTTCTTAATTTAATATGTATAAGGGTTTGTGAATCATTTAGTTTATCTATATGTATCTGGCACTTCCTGAGACCCCCTTTCCTGGTGAAAGTATATTTGTATAATGAGTTTGTAAGTCATGGATCATGCCAAGACAAGGCAGTATCTCAAAAAATATATAAAACACTAGACTGAGGAGAAAGGGAAAGGTGAAGGGGTCTAAGGCTAAGCCCAAGCTAAAGAAACATATGCATCATCCTTCCAAAAATAAAAATATATAGAGGAAGTGAAATGATTAGGAGTTATTCTACTTTTCATGTGTTAAGAAAGTTCATTGGAAGAATAAGTGGAGATCTATGAAAAGGAATCAAGGTGACAATTCTACTTCATGTATTCTTGTCATTGAATGTAGTCTGACTTTATTTAAAAGTTGGCTATTGAATATAGCATGTGGAATACACATTTTTATTCAAATATAGGAACCAAGTAGATTATAAAAGATTGAAAAGGTTGAGATGGATCTATGGTTTGTGAATGGTGTGAAACTAGAAACCTTGGCAGTGGGAGATTATCATCTAACTTTTCCTAGTAATTTGATTCGTGTATTAAATAATTTTTATTATGTTCCTTTATTTACTAGAAACATAATATCAATGTCTATTCTAGAAACTATGCTATTTTATTTCAATTTTGGAAATAAATTTTGTCTCTTTTATAAGGATAACATGTGTTATGGTATGACACATCTTAAAAATGGATTGTATATACTTGTACTCAAAAACCCAATAATTAAAATCAATGAAAAAGCCAAAAAAATGACTCATATAACACCAACCTATGGAACTTCAGGCTTGGTCATGTAAATGATAAGAGATTACAAAAAATACATCAAGCAATGCTTTTAGAATCGGCTGAGTTAAAACCCCTGGATGTATGTCATGCTTGCTTATAATGGAAAATGACCAAATCACCCCTCTCTGAGAAGGGAGTAAGGGTCATTGAATTACCATAATTAATTCATACTGATGTATATAGTCCATTTTAGGTAGTGTAAAGGTGTGGGTTTTCATACTTCATTACTTTTACCAATGATCATAGTAGTTATGGCTATATCTAAATAATGAGGTACAAGTTATATTCCTTTCAAATGTTTAAGGAATACTATCATGAAGTATAAAACCAGATTTTTAAGAAGATTAAGGAACTCCACTCAGACCAGGTTGGATAGTATCTTAACCAAGATTTCATTAATCACTTGAATGAGTGTGGAATAGTATCCCAACTCACTCCTCCTTATACACCTTAGTGGAATGGTGTTAGTGAAAGGTGGAATCAGACCTTTCTAGACATGGTCAGATTATTCATAAGACATAAAACACTTCTATTATACTTTTAGGGATATGAATTGTAGAAAATAGCATATACCCTTAACTGAGTACCAAATAAATCTACATATGGGATTCCATATGAGTTTTGGTATGTAAAGAAACCCAATTTTCCACACCTAAGTGTGTAGGGATGAAAGGTTTTTATTAATACTATACATTGTAAACAATTAGCATCCTAAAGCACCAAGTGCATCTTTATAGGTTATCCCAAAGAAACCAAATGATATTACCTATATAAACCTTTATATAGAGAAGTGATTGTGGAAAAACATGCCATATTTATAGAAATGGAACACATTTCAAATGGAAATAGTGGGAACAAGATCGACTTTGGTAAAGTTGACTCTCCAGATGTGTAAGAGTTGGTACAGGAATCATCATCATAATAGAAAGTGAGATATGAAGAAGTTCCTGAGACATAAGCACTATGTAGGTCAACTAGAGAGGTTAGATAACCAGATCATTATGGTTTTCTTATCATCGAGTTAGGTGACACATTACTCCTAGAGAATGATGAACCTCTAACCTAAAAGGAAGTAATATAAAGAGATGATACTACTAAATGGAAAGATTTTATCCATTGTAAGATGAAGTCCATGTACTAAAATCAAGTTTGGATTTTGTTATTTCCTCCAACTGATGTAAAACCCATTGGGTGAAAATGGGTATTCAATAAAAAGATAGAAATGGATGGTAAATTCAATACATGTAAGGCACAAATGGTAGCAAAGGGTTTCAAGCAATTTCAAGGCATAAATTATGATGAAACCTTCTCACCAATAGTAATTCCAAAATATATCAAAATATTACTTTCAATAACAGCCTTCTATGATTATGAAATTTAGAAAATGGATGTCAAAACTGATTTTCTAAATGGGAATTTAGTTGAAGACATTTATATGAATCAACCTGAAGGTTTTATTAAGTCAAATAATTTCAATAATGTATACAAGCTGCATATATCCATTTATGGTTTGATGTAGGAATCAAGATCATGGGATGTTTAGTTTCATGAGGCTATAAGAGAATTTAGTTTTATTAAGAATGAAAGTGAGCCATGTTTCTATAATAAGGTTAATGGAAATTCCATCATTTTCCTTGTATTATATGTTGATGACATATTAATTATAGAAAATGAAGTTCAAGTCTTATAATCAATTAAAACTTGGTTAAATGAATGATTATCTAGTAAATACTTAGGTGAAACAACCTACATTCTAGGGACCAAGATCTATCATGATAGATCTTAGAGTCTGATTGGGCTAAGTCAAAGTATATATATTGACAAGGTACTCAAAAGGTAAAATATGGAACAATCCATGAGAAGGTTTTTGTCAATGTCACATGGTATCAATATTTATAAGAAAACGTGTCCATAAACACAATAGGAGATTGAAATAATGAATAGAATACCTTATGCCTCAGTGATGGTATCTATCATGTATGTCATGCTATGTACTAGGTTTTATTTTTCCTTTTATGTAAGCATGGTGGGAAGATATTAATCTAGTCCAAGAGAACTATATTGGGTAGCTGTAAAAACTATCCTGAAGTACTTGATACATACAAAAGATATGTTCCTAGTGTATAGAGGATATGAGGAACTAGTAGTGAGATGATACATTGATGTTGGTTTCTAGGTAGATCATTATGATATTAAATTGTAGTTGGACTATTTTTTTTCAAAAGAGTGGTGTAGTGATATGGAGAATCTCAACAAAACCTATGGTTGATGACACTACAATAGAATCTAAGTATATCATGGATTTTGATGCATCTAAAAAGGAGGTCTGTATATATAGCTTTTTCTCAGACATTAATGTTGTGCCTAGTAGTGCATAACCTATTGTAGTTTATTATGATAATATCGTAACATTGGTTCTTTACAAGGATCCCATGTCACACCAGAGGAAAAAGAATATACTTCAAAAGTTTCATCTCTTGATGGATTTTACTAAGAGAGGTGAAGTTGTAGATAGCAGAGCAGTTATAGAGGATAATGTGGCAGACCCCATGACTAAAGCCATTTCTCAACAAAAGAGTGATTCTCATGTGAGAGCTATTGGGTTGAGACTTATTAATAATTAGATATAGTGCAAGTGGGAGTGTTGAAAGTTGGTGTCCTAGACCCAACTTATGTATGTACTTTGATTATTATTACATGTATAAATTTTGATGTATATATGTTCTTATCTTACCAAAATAGTGTTTATACTTATACTTCCACTATATTTATAGTAATTTCCTTAAATTACTTATTGTATCAAAAGGTTATAGTAGTTCCTAGGATATTATGAGAACCTATAGATTCTATGATAGTAATCTTGAAGTGAGGTCCTATAGTCCAAACACATCATGCTGACAGGAAATAAAATATGTATAACCATCAGATGTTGGGGTCTCATAATAATTAAGACTTCTTCTCATAAACTTTGCACTTTGTGATATTGAGTAGATGATATCATGAGGAAAAAATTTTCAATAGGAACACCACATTTTTTAGGTGTCATTGGTTGTTCCTATATATGAACATGTGTATTGGTCTCCTAAATTAATATTGTTATCAATGTGTACCATTTGATTGTGTACTTTGATGTAAGGAAAAAACTATGACATTGAAGTTATGGAGAGGTAGCTTATGTTGGGTTCATCTTTGGTGGCATGACATTGGTTGAATGATCAAGATATAATTTTTTGATTCTGAGTTAAGGAAGTGATATCTTGGTCCTAGTTGATTAGGATGGTAGTATCTTTATTAAATCCATGGTCATGATAGTAAAAGGTAAGTTTTTCCAGTTATATCAAAAAATAATAAAGCAAGTATGGATGATGACATAATCTATGCATCCCACTTTTTGAGATATTGTGAGACAAAGAGATTATATTACAATATGTGTGTTTTTAAGAATTTTTTAATTACTATGACTACTCATTATCTCCTTAGGGGCCTTGATGGGTTTCTAGACTCTACTCCTAGTCTGTAGTATTCGCTAGTATCATGATAAGTTATTAGAGGTTCATACAAAATAGTGTATTCCAAAGTAGTCCCTATTCTGGTGAATATGATTATAGGGCATGGTGGGCCCTACCATGGGGTTTGAGATGTGTTTGAGAATAAATGATCTCCAATAAATAAATAAATTCATTATTATTCAAGTATAGAATAATTGGAATTGAATTTATTTATTAAAAGTATTCACAAGGTATTAAGTGAATATATGGGAAAATATTATACAAACAAATATTATTTTAATATTCAAGGTTCATTTAATATTAAAGGGATTATGAGTCAAGTTAATGACTTGATTTTATCACATAATATATTTATTATATATTACAAGTAAGTAATAAAAATATAAATAACATTATAATGTGGTTAGCTTTTCAAATCATGACATTTACTGCTTATTTAGTGGGTGTTTTATATACAGGGGCTAAATAACCCTTTATGGATGTTTAACCATTGCTATATAAGCAAAGAGGAGCTCATTTTCAATGTGCTATTCATTTCCACGATTTTGATAGCTCATTTATTTTCCTTCTTGCATCCTAGAGAGAGGAAGACTCCTTCTAAGTACTCGATCCAAGAACACCTTTGATGATTGAATGAAGGGATTCATAGTGATCATTGGGATGTTGAAGGCATATTAGGACCTCCACACTAGCACCCAATTTCTGAATAATGGTATTCCTATAGATTCTAGAAGCATGTGTGGTCTATAGGGGTTCTATCATGGATCATTCAAGCAACAATCATCGGTGAGGAGCTATAGTTTAATGGGTCGTCGATTCGAATGAGGTAATCATTCATTTAATTTTTCTGCTTAATAAATTCGCGTGAGATCCTAAAACCTTTAATGGGGATTGAATCACCATAGATGATAAATTTTAATCACTCTAGTGATGAAAAATTTAAAATATCTAACCCACCGACTTCTGCTATGTGCCATAGTACCAGCACCAATGTCTAGCAGGTCTTTATAGCATGAATGCTTCCAGCTTCACCTTTCTACCTTTTGGTGTCTTGATAAGGTTGAAGATTCCCTAAATGATGTATATCTAGTCCTTTGAATCATGTGGTCAACCCATTCACTGAAAGGCTGGGGGATGATGGTGCTGGAAATACCTCGCATAGTTAACCATGGATCTCAGTTGTGGCTAGAATGAGACCACATCCTACAACACTAGGGCAGGTGCGAGAATGGGATCCAGAGCACCCTAGTCAACCGGTGGTCCCACTAAACATATGTGATGTGCAATATTCTAAAAAATAAATAATATTAGGAACACAACAAGTCCTAATTAGTCTATGGGATCACACAAAGTCTTTTCTAGGAGTCTACCCTCAACCCAAGGCATAACCCTCCTAGCACTAACCCTGGTCTCCATCCTTACACATTAGTAACAGTCATCATATATATAATAACACAATAGTATGCTTAGTTTAAATAATTAATTAACATAAATATATATCACAATAGCATAGAAAACATAGATATATCGCACCAAGAGAAACTATCTCAAATAGATATCACAAACTAAGACATTTAATTAAAGAAGTACTATGCAACATAACAAAAAGTACATATATGGAATGTGAACCTATGTGCCCATACATGATGCATTAATGCACCCAAAATATCATATATAAAATATAAATATCATGTGAATCACTCGAGGTGAATTTAATCAATTGTAATAACAAAAAATAATTTTCCACTTTTATGGAAACTCAGAGGTCCACTATGTAGTGTTGGTTAGATGTTTTCATAGTTCCCCTACCTAAGTCCCAAACATTATAAATCTTGTCTACCCTATCCCATCAAGTCAAATAGAAAAGATAAGTTAGTAAATCATGATTCTATGATACCATTTTTGTAACACCCCAACCTGAACCACTAGGTCCGAGCCAAAGTGTTACGTGACCTCATGTGCGCCTCCCCTTATGTAAGAGTTTGTTGAATAGCATCCAAGGTCTAAGTATATCAGTGGGGAGACTATACCCTCAGTATCATGTCATCAAGAAGATAATAATAAATAAAATATAACAATAATAATAAATAAATATCATAGAAAACATGTGAAAACTGATAAATGGAATATATGTCATACAAATAAAAGAAACTCCCAATGTGGAAACCCTGTCCAAAGTATAAGAAATAGAAAAAATAAATAAATGAATAAGTAAACATCAGTGGGTCCACCAGGTTCTATCTCAGTCCACTCCAGATTTGTGCTCCATTGCTCAACCATCCACCATATGGCCCTTTCCCTTCTCTTGATCTCGGGCCATGAAATCTACAAGCACACTGAAATGCCTAAGTAGGGTGTTAGTATAAGAATTAGTAGGACACCTATAATGTATCCCCAACCTAGTGTTATTAATTATAGCAAGTGTATACCATAATAATAATAATAAATGTGTATGGGTATAAACACATAATCAAAAACCTAGTGGTAATGCACTGACCAAGCTGTCACAAACCCATGGTCGTACCTTCTTTGTCTACATGCTGAAAAGAGAACAGAAAGATATCGGTAGTAACCAATCTAGACACTAGGATAGTGTACCTATCACTCGAAAACCTCAAGTAGAACTTCCCATTTTATGGCATGCAACTCATTGGAGTTCCCAATATACATCATGCAACTCATAGGAGTGACCACTATGTGGTATACAACTTGAATTTCCCGTTATAAGGCATGCAACTCAAAGGAGAAATCAATATGTGGCATGTTACTTGGAGTACTCGTCATACGACATCAAACTCAAAGGAGTGAAAATATATGGAATTAAACTTTAGGGAGTTCCCGATATATGATGTTCCATGGAATTATTGTATCTCCACCCGGTGCTCAAGTCCATATTCACTACCATCCCTAGTCAAACATACTTCCCTCTAAGGGATAAACATGTTATGATGATCCACCTATTCTGAGTACCAATAATAGTACCTCCAAGAAAGGTAAAATATATATAAAAGGTATATAATTCATAGAGATAATATCAACATGAGAAAAAAAAAATAGGAATATATAACAACATGTGATCATAATTGAATATGGGGACAATTTACTCTAATATCACTCATGGAACAAACACCACAAAGGGTCTCATGTGATACACACACACCCACATTTGATAACAATCAAGCATAGTATTAAATATTACAAAAAATAAATCATAATATGGAAACATATGTAAATGAGATCCCAAGAAGGTGAGCAACTTCAAACCACATAGTTGTCACATCAAAGTCAAGGTTTACTGAAGGTGTTGTCACCCGAACCACATTTGCACCAACCGAAACAGGATCACCTACCAATGAACATATGGATCAATATTCATAAAAAGGTATCCAAAAGGTTATAATAAGGGGGGTGAGGAGATTTATCTATAAAAATAAAGGTCTCCATGGTGCAAGGAAGATGCTGCAGTGTGGAGGGTGTGTTGGAATAGACACCATGACACAGGCAAGGTAAACCATGGTACGGGACAGTACTAGAGGAAGGATACTACACCAGGAGTGTCAAAAAAACTTAGGGGGATTTCTAAAATAAGGCTATTATAGCGTAGGTCGTAGGGTTGTGGTGTGGATCAATCAAGAAAATAACCACCATGGAACAAGATGGGGTGTTGCGGTGTAGAACGAGGTTGCATTGTGAGTTGTTGTGGCATAAGGGTTAGGTCTATAGCATGGAGGTGTGTCAGGAGTCATTTAGAGTTTTTAATTCCTTTGAATGGGAAGGAAGGAACTAATATAACTAGTCTTCAGGGGGTTTCAATCTACATGTTTTTAATCCTCATAAATCCAAATTGAAGTCTCCTCACTAATTTGAAATAGATTTCCATGAATGAATTCCATAATTGAACATTAAAAGATAAAATTCCTTCAAATACTTAAGACTGGCCAAATGTACATGTTGTATAGGGAAAGAGGCGCTACGACATGGGTCAAGGAACCACAGAGTATCCTTCATCAGCTGCCACTACCATGATGATGGTTGCAATGCAACCTACTATAACATAACCCCTATAGTTTCGCCCTTCCATCTGCAGCATAGGAAACCCCACTATGGCATATCCACCTAGGCTACAATGTGGTACCCCCTATTTTGGAAGAAGCTTAATAAAACACCCATAAGCCCCCAAGGACTCCTCTAATTCCCAAAGTCTAATCTAAACATGGATCAACATCAAACAAGGAGGGAGAAAAAACTTTTATAAAATAACAAGAATTTCAGGGCTTTACATTGGGGTCGAATAAACCTCATGCATCATGGAATCTCCTCTAAAGGGGATCACCATAACAGGGGTAGAAAGGAATTACAAATTAAGTAGGTTCTCTCTCTCACTATTGAATATTCTTCTCTCTAAAAATCAGAGACAATAAGCCTATTACTTCCGAAGATGAAGAGAATCACGCAGGTGAAAATAAACTAATGCAGCCATTTATAATGACGAAGCAAGAAAGATAATGGGTTGTCAAGAATGACAGGAATATAGGGACACGTGGTCAGATGAGGGAATGCTGAAGCATCACAAAGCAGGATGGAAAAACAAAAATTGAACAACAACAAGAACACATGGCCATAAAAAATATGACTAAGGTAGAGCATAGGGATCACCTCTATTTACTGAGGTCAAGAAAACACATCAACAAACACATATTCCATAAAGAAGATACATCATATGGGGCTTGATCAATAGCTAATAAGAATCATCAAAGGAGGATGGGGATCAAGCCATGGTTGGATATCAATGTAAAAAAAATAAGCCACCCAACATGAAGCCTAGCACAGTGATACCCAGAAAACATGCCCAAGTAAAGGTGGAGCACACATGGAGAACCAAAAAACAACCCATAAAATAAAATTTTCATAATAATAATAAAACTAAATAATTTTTCATGGTATAAAATTTAAACCAAAATTTAATAAATATCCACCTTTTAAAAATAAAAATAAAAAACTTACAGATAGTATTTTTGAAAAAAATTTAACCAATAATATCAATTATTTTGGGTATATTTTCATAAAAAGAAATACCTAAGTCAACAAAATATTCACCTAGCATGAATACCACTTAGAATTTGTTGAAAGTGGAACATGTTCTACCCATACTATCCATCTACTACTATCATATAGATTAATCATTCTTATAAATTACAATATACCAAGCAAAAATATTAAAATCATATATTTCCCACAAACTACTTGAGTCTGAACCATGCATTTAAACACTTGAAAGTAACTAAACAAAACCTTGATTGGTGATTAAAAAACTATGAAAATACAAACTCATCAAAGCTCAAAATAATGCAATGGTAAAAGTAGTAGAAACACACAGTAACCAGAAAATAGTAAGATGACAGGAGAAGGATCTCCACCTAAGCCCAAATGACTTATACTATCCCCAACACACCCTCTCTTCTAAAATGGTTCCCCTATAAACATAAGCAAGGCCAATCCTAGGATCATAGAATATAGACTACCTATAATATATAACAAATTATAAATAAAGGGTTACTAAAAAAATAACTAAATAACATCCATAGTGGAGAACCCAGGGCATACCATATGAGATTGAACCACACTATTCTTAGATTTTAAGTTGATACAACATCTTTTAATATGGCCAGTCTTACCGCACTAAAAACATTGGAAGTTCTTAAATGGTTTCCTATCTTTATGATCTTTATTATTTTTTAATTTGAACCCTAACATACATTAATTGAGGCAAATATTTCACTCTACTAAATTCATCATTCAAACCATGTGTCTAAAGTTCTCAGGATAACACAACTGATTTAACCCCTTCTAAGGTGATCTATTATCTACCATACATCATATAATATTTTAAATAATTAAAAGAATCGTAGAGGGAAGTTAACAAGATAATGGATTGATATTAATCATTTAATTTAACATCTATATTATCTAAGTCAAGCAACACTTTATTAAAGTAATCAAGATGAATATAAACAAAAGAACTAGGGATTGTCTTAAAATTATAAGGTTTCATTTTCGTATACAAATGACCAAGAAAATACTTATACATATATAAATGTTAATGTTTAATCCATATATCCTTATCATTAGTCTCATGCATGAATTCATGTAAGACCTTATCACCTAAGGTTAATAACAACATACAGTGGGATTTCACAAGAATACTAGGGTCAACATCAATATAGGTAGTAGACAATTGTCTGTAGGTGGTGACAATAATGATAGACATCTTAGAACCTAAGAGAGTATTTGTGAGTTAATTTTAGACAAGCAGCAGCCTTGTCTTAACTCTCCATAGGTTAAAATCATTTTCTCTAATGATATTCTCAACTTTTAGCTTAATAGAGGATATTTTTAACTCAAAATAATGGCTTTGATATCAATTGTTTAGGGGTGGAGGGGTTCAAACAGAACATTGCATACTATAACTAATGCAGAAGCAGAAAATAATATTAATAAATGAAAAGGGTTTGAAAAGTAAATAATAAATATAATAAAACTAATAGAATCGAATATAAAATAGAAGGAAATTCAGAAAAATTAATAATGAAAGGGATTTTTATGCTTCAGATCTCATTCATCCTATATGAAAAATAAGAACACCACTACTAGATTTATTATTATGAAAAATAAACAAAAAAATAAAGCATAGAACATATAAGATAAAATTAGGGAGGGAACACATGTAGACCACAAAATCTATCTAAGCACTGGGACCTCATCACTCTAAGAGCTAGTGGTGAACCTTGCCCTAAAAATAGTAACATACACCCTTGAACTGGATGGAATCATGCATGGAACCCTAACACTGAGTGAGAAAAGAAATAATATACAATGCATAACTAAAGAAGAAAATGGGGAATATAAGAATATTACAATCTTGAACCTTCACCAAGAACTTGAGAGGAATCTCATTGAAGAATAGCATCGTGCTTCTAGGGATGTAATTCTTGAAGATGTAGGGGTCAGAAATAAATTTTGTATTGTAAAATCTTCGTCGGAGGAGAACACCAGAATAGGAGTAGTGGGGAATGTAATGTTATGTACCCTTGTGGTCTATTAATTTTCTAGTTTTGAGCATTGGAGGTGTTCATGGGAGTTTCTAGGAGTTTTTAGTGGAATCTTGAGGTGCAGTAGAGCTACTATAGGAAATACACATCATGTATAGTTTACACAACATTAAAGTTGGTTTCATAGCTTTTCTAGGTCTGATTCGTGATGTGTATATTTTTAGGGTTAAATAATTAAAAGGTAGTTCATTTTTTGAAAAAAAATAGATCTTGAGGATTAAACAATTTTAAAGGGAATTACATGAATTTAAAGGGGATTACACATAATGTAAATCCCTGATGTAGTGCAGTTTTAAAATTTATTTTATGGAAAAAATTTCATCCATTCGGATGTGGATTCTTCTTCCTATTATTTTGGGTGAACCCTAGGTTCCATGATTAGTTCTTCAATACCTCTTCCTCCCTATTTGATCTATTGGTCTTGGTGGTTCATTGGTAATATGTGATAATCCTTTCCTTCTTCTTGGATGGTTTTCTCCTGTTCTTCTTCAGAGTTTCACTACGGTGGTGCAGTTTTGTTTGGGTTGTGTGTTTGGGATGTGTTTTGATGGTATTTGTGTGTGGTATAGGTTGATATGTGGTTTCTTGTGGTGTTTTTGTGGTTACAAGTGATTCTTATTCACCCTTCGGTGTATAGCAAGTCAGCAAATCTTCTTTGAGGTAGGGACTCTCTCATTTCTATTTATTTTGTATCATGCAGGAGGGGTTTTCTTTTGTTTATTTATGGGTTATGTTTGTTCTAGCTTAATCAAAGATAACTAATTGGTTGAATTTAAATTTATGGGGGTAAATGGGGTTTTATTTTCATGCTTTAACAACTTTTATATTATTTGTGATATTGTGGATTGTACGGGCTTGTGGCCCTGTTGAAAATTATGGTTGTTGGGGGATTTGTTTGTGTTGGATGATATGTGTTGTGACTATGGTGCCTATTGTGATTATTGTGATATCACCATAAAATGGAAATTTATTAACCACTTATATTTGGCTAATGAAATGTTTTACCTAGGATTATGGAATGTGTGATAACACCCCTAAAATAATGTGAAATGTGCTAAAAGACCCTTTATAAATCTATAAAATTATCTTGATGTGTTGTGATGTTTGGTCATGATTTTGGGGTGGTGATGTGTGTTTGGGTAATGTGGGGCTGATGGATTGTGGTCCGTGCTTTTGGGGTAGCGAGGTGGTTTGTTGGTCGTGATTTTGGGACAATGAGGTGGTTTTTTGGTCGTTATTTTTGGGTAGTGAGGTGGTTTTTTGTTTGTGATTTAAGGGTGTCGAGGTGGTTTGTGGGATGTACTTTTGGGGTGATAAGGTGATTTATTGGTCATACTTTTGGGGTGGTGAGGTGGTGGTTTATTTATGCTAGATGCCCGATTAGTGATGGAATAAATGATTAATAATGATTGAAATGTCATGGGTTGGTTTGGTTAATGGGATGAAAATGGTTAATGAATAATTAAATGGTGGGTTGTGTGGTTAAATGTGGTTGATGTTAAATAATAAAAATAATGAGATTTTTATACACTCGGTGATAGTCTTTAACTCAGGTCCTATAGAAGGTAGGACTCTGGGGTTATTATCTATCTCCCCTCATTATGGTATCTTTAGAGGGAGGGGGTTATGACAGAGTGGTATCAAATGAGTGGTTGAGAGATATGATGAAGTTTGGAGTTGGGAATAGTGAGTATTGCATGTATTGGTATGGAAATAGTTTTAGTTTACATTGGTGTATGAAATAGGTCATGGAGACCAACTAGGAAACAAGATTTTAGGGTCCCCTATGATCTAGTGAATAGACTCTGATCTTATTGAACGACCAAGTGAGATAGACCTACTTGTAGGGTAGAGACCTAGGAAAGGTACATGCATCATGATGACTTTTGTTCTTATTTGAATTGGGCTGTTTTTGTATGGTTAAAATGAATAAATCAAATTAAAATGAATCTAAATAAAAATTTTATACTATCGTGCTTAGTAAGTCTTTTGTTTTCTTTATAGTTATAGCTCTTATTCATTGTTCGCATGTGGCTCATGTAGTTGAGGTTTAGCAGGCTGATCTGATTGATCACCGCAGGGTTGATCCGAAAGAGGAGGATGAGGCTTGGAAGAGGGTTCTGTGTGCTTTCTAGCAGTGGGATTTAGGGAAGTACGAGGTCAGTGTTTCAAATGTGGAGATAGAGAGCTGGCTAGAGGAGCTAGAGATTGCTTTCTATTTAATCTGGGCCCCGATGGAGTACTGGATCACTTTGGCAGTCAGTCAGATGTGGTGAGCTACACGTTAGTTCTGGATGCTATATCTGGGAGAGAGAAAGGTGAAATATGTTTTGTGGTTTGACTTCTAGAATAAGTTTTGTAAAAATTTCCTTTCGTAAACCATGAAGGCAATAAAAAGGTAGGTGTAAGAAACTGGTTCTTCCTTTGAGGTACAAATATTTTATTTTCAGTTTGTATTTAAGAAAATTAGATAAAATAGGTTAAGGGATGGATCTAGTACTATTGCACAATGATGATGAGGGTTACACACCATGTAATCCCAGTACACACCATGTAATGATGCTGGCGGGACCTTTTAATGATGTGTAAGGTATGTCAGCAGAAGGAGGAAAAAACTAGCACATACATGACATGTATTCTCAAGTACACACTGTGTATTTTCTAATTTTTGGTTAAAATGGGAAGTAGCCTCATTTATTCATTTTATGGATATAGGGATTGCCAGTTTCATGAACCAGTAGCACCAAACCTTGTTTCTCCTCCCATTTGATCATTCGAATACTTATTTGATCTCTGTTAGATGCGTTGGAACCCTATCAATAAGCTCTCGATTCCATTTGATTCATTCTTCATGATTTATTCTCTCGACTGAGTTATTGAAGGTTGAGATTTTATACCCATTTTTTAGATCTACTCTATTCTAGGTCTAATTAGAGGTTGACGTTGGACGATGAGTGTTGTAAGACTATGAGGTAGGTGGTCTTGTGCCTTTCGCTAATTATCAAGTTGTTTATATATGTCAGAGTGTCGCACGCCCATTTTTTGGGTGTATCTTATTTTATAATTAACCCTTGCTATTGCCTATTGTTGTTTAGGTAATTGAATAAGTATTTTAAATCATTAATTAGGTTGTTTACCTTGATTAAGGTCCAACCCATGGGTGTGTTTCCCTTTAATGACCATATATGGCCATTTGGATTAGGATACCTATGAGGCATACCTTGTTTTCCCTTCTTGGGGTGTTAAAAATGGATTTGATTATTAGATGTAATTTCAATTGTGTTAAATTGTAATTAATTTGATTAAGGGTTTGGGATTAGTAATTTTCCCCTTTTCCCCATGTTATGCCTATGCTTGTTTAAGAATGCTTGGAAGGTTTTTCTCCAATTATGAACCTTCCCATGTGATTTAGGTTATTCTAAGGCATTGTAATGGTTTATATTACATAATAGGATTATTATGAATTGTGACCATATGAGTTAATATTTTTTAAACCATGTAATAGTGTAATTTATATGTGTTTCTTGTTATATGATTTTCCCACGTGAGTTTATTATTGTTAAATCCCTTTAATAGTGTAATTTAAATGTGTTGCTTTTTATATGATTTTCCCATGTGAGTTTATTATTGTTAAATCCATGTAATAGTTTAAATTACATGTGTTGATTGTTGTGTGTTTTACCCATGTGAGTAATCGAAAGGCCAAGCCTTATGAGGTTGGTCAAGCTGTTATGTTCAAGCCGTGAGTAAGCCACGGGTGTAGCGGTCGGGCTTATAGAGGCTTTACTTATTTTTCTTAGTGAAACATGGATCATTGAGGGATGACATGGATAGAATCTATTGGATTTTTTTTCACGTATTGAGTGATACCTATGGATTTCTTATAGGACTACTAATAAAAATCTTATTTGACATGGAATTATACCACACCTAGAGTGATACTGAGATTCCAGAGAGGTTCATCGAGATGGGCTTGTAGGATGTTGGTAGGTTTTCACCTAGAGTAATAATGGGTTTCTAGAGAGGTTCTTCGGGATGGGATTGTAGATTGCGGATAGAATTTTCACCTTGAGTGATACTTGAATTTCAAATTAGGAATTTCATGGACATGCTCAGGTTATAAATTGAATATTTAAATGAAATGACTTATGGCGTGTCTTTCAAGCCAAAGAATAAGCTTGGATTCAGTCTTCACTTACTTGTTTAGATAGAATTATGTGGTATATGTTGTTATTAATTTACATAGGGGTTTTCAGGCTTAGTTCAGATCCCAAGACTTATAAAATTCAATGTAATTGAACAGGTAATGAATATGAAATGATTAAAATGGAAACCAGTGCTTGTAGGACTGTTTACTTTTGAGTACTTCCTGGATTACTGCTTTCCCTATTGTATAATGCATGTTACATATATTCACTGACAGATTGGCATAGACCTTGGGTGGTTACCTACTTGGATTTAGTCTCACACCCTATTTGGGTCATGTTTTTGGGCCCAAGAATATTATATTGTTTTAGGTATCGATAAATGGCAAGTTCACTTCTACAGGTACTTGATATGATGTTTAGGAGTAGGAGATCATGGGACCAAGCAGAGGCTTGTGATACTTTTGAGTTTCTTTTGTTCTTTTTTTTCTAATGGAACTTATATCATGTATTACTATAGTGTATCTTGTTTTTCTGTTTTCCTAAAACATGTGACATGGAGAATCATCCTTTGTATACTATGACATCTGGTTATTTTAATTATCAATATTCCACTATTTATTTGTGTTGTGGTATTAATGCTTTTGATATTTAATTTTTATTATTTACATTGTGTTACACTCTACCAATGAGGGCATATTTTCCACACTATCACACCTAGTCCCTCACTGCTAGTCGGCATCCTTTGGCATTTAGGGAAATTTTCTTGAGGCCATGTGTCCAACTAGGTACGGGGCACTTTTAAGTGGTATCCGAATCCAGGAAGTTATAAATTGGTTTCAAAGGATGTTCTTTTTTTGTTTGCTTTATTATTTGGTAATGATAGAAAGAGATTGAAATGAAATGGGATTTGGTAATAAGTTGTTCTCGGAAGTATATACCCCACATACAGGGAAAAGGAAAATTGCCTCGAATTGAATTTTTATTATTTCTGTTGTGTTACACTTTGCCAATGAGGGAAAATTTTCCCCACTATCACACTCAGGACCTCAATGCTAGTCAGAAGTCTCTAGAATTTGGGAAAATGAGATTGAGGCCATGTTTCCAACTAGGTATGAGGCACTTTTGAGTGGCATCCAGATCCGGGTGTAGGGCACTTTTGGTTTCTGAGTTGTTACAATTGATTCGATTTCACCGTAGGGTGACACACTTGTACTGTGCTATTATTATTGATATTATTATGGTTCTATTTTTGTTGCAACCCAATGAGATGAGGGTGTTCCATATTATGCATCATATAGGCACTTGTTAGAAATCACATGTCATGCATTCTTTCCATGCCATTTAGGAGCATTATTGATTTCATGATGTTGTGATAGGTACCGTGAAAAATATTTCTACTGTTGTGATAGGTGTATTGGTATGTTCTATGGTTCAAATTGGTTGTATTCCAAGATTTAATCCCTAAGGTGTATGGGCCCTCTTGGATCAGAATTTGGTGGATCACGTGGCTTCTTTAAATTAAATTGTGATATGATGTGTTGTGTTTGTATGTAAAACTTTGATTCATGGGGAGTATGGGACCTCATGGATTGGAATTTGGTATAACATTGGTTTAATTTGAAAAAATGTGGGTTCTAGAGAATTTTTATAGGTTTACTATCTGGAAACCCAGAAAACACGGTGTGTCATGCTATAAACACATTCCATGTGTTCTTATGTTCAGTAATAACACTTTTCTTAAGTACATGTTGTGTACTATGTGTGCATACCATAGGGTAAGTGACCACATGTTCGTCCGTGTGAAGGAGAACACAGAATGATATTTTTCATCCAGTGCATGCTATGTACTATAGGTACACTCCATGTAGTGTTGCTCAGGAAGAACCTGTGTAATTCTGTCCATGTAAAATTACATGTCTAGGAGGGGGAGTTGGGTATATGTCGTGTATCTTGGGTGGTTACACATCTAAGATGGCAAAAGTACATGCCCAAGTAGGGTCTTTAGGGTACACACCATGTATGGTTTTTACACATCGTATACTCCTCTTTTTGTAACCTTTGAAGGTTTTATTATCCTGTTTAGTTAATATACTATTGAACTGCAAACTTTGAAAATAAACTTGTACTGAGGTTTGTGCCTGCCATTTTAGAGTCATGCCTCCACGTCGACCTCCATCAGTATGCCAAGAGAGTGAATATGATCATACCCTGGAGGTGGTAGGCCATGGCCTACCAGAAGATCCTCCAGTCATGCCAGTTGAGAAACCAACTATTGTATTAGATGCAGGTGATGAAGCACAGTTTCATGAAGGTTTTATGTGATTCATGAAAACCTTCCTAGGAGCACTGTAGCCTGCCACATCAATGGAAGAACTAACACAAGTGTTCCAGCAGCACCATTCGCCCATATTTTTTGGGTATGGAATACCACAAGTTACGGAGTCATGGATGGATTCCATGCTTATGATATTAGATTATCTAGAGATTCCTCCTAAGAGGAGGGTAAATCTCACAATGCATATGATATGTGATTACTCCAAGAGATGGTGGGATGTTATCACTTGGGTAGAGCATCATCATAATATGGCATATGGATATTTTCAAATAGTCTTCCATTATTATTTCTATCCTGAGACACTAAGGGATGAAATAGATCGGGAGTTCATGCATCTAGAGCATAGAATTTTTTCATTTATGGACTACACGGCCCGTTTTACTAAGCTCTAGTGTTTTGAACCTATTTTAATGGGTGATGATGTATCAAATTCTAGGAGATTCTAGGATGGTCTTAGGTTCGAAATTGGATTGTAGGTGAATGTCTTCAGGTTGCCTTTTGTATCTGCTATTGTAAATCAGGCGCTGATTACCAAGTGTGATCTGAGGGAATCTGGAGGTGCGAGCTAGGGAGGTTCGGCATTGAGATCTGTACTATCTAAACCTCTAGTAAGAAGTGTCATCTAGAGCTTTTTGACAGTGATAGTAGCAATCATAAAGTATCTTCAGGTAGACAAGTGAGGTTTTATCAGTGTTGTAGGATAGAGCATACGAGGCCACAGTGTTCGTAGGACCCAGTCCAGTGTCGATCTTACAGAAAGATGGGTCATCTTCAGTTCTTTTGTAGGAAATTTCCACCAGTATCTAGTGAGAGTGGTTCTACACTGAATCCATGTTCAGGATCAGGGTTATTAGCTTCTCACCAATCAGGGAACTGGAATGCATCAGGATACTCAGGCCAAGGTGGTGGTCATAGCTGTGGTAGCTAGACCCCAGGTACTCAGCAATAACAGGGTGGATCAGCTTAGGGTAGCCAGTTAGTGTCATAGGGTCATAGTATAGGTTAGACTTATGCACTGTAATAGACCCAGTAGGGTTAGGATCACAAACCCTCTACTATCAGAGGTACTATTCTATTCACCTCTGTTTTAGCTTATTCTCTTTTGATATAGGGGCTTCACATAGTTTCATATCTTTTCCCATTGTGGAGAGACTTGGTCTTTGTGTTTTTACTTCTAATGATGTTATGATTCTAGACACTCTGTTAGGTATTAGAATGGAAAGTGTGAATCGGTGCAAGGAGTTCCCCCTTGAGGTTGGTGGGTGTCACTTATTATGGGACCTCTACATCTTAGAGATGACATACTTCTATGTCATTCTTATAATGGATTGGTTGGTCTACTTTCAAGACTTTTTCTATTACTATTGCCACAAGGTGAGTTTTACATCACCATAGGGTGGATTGTTTCTACACAAGGGTGAATGATATGTTCAAGCGAGCTGAGCTGGACCCGAGCATCATGGGTTGGGCAGGATGATAACCCAGATTACGAATATATATATATATATGGATGACCAAGGAACATATCAGATGGATTTCCCTCTAGTATTTGATTATTTCATGGAAGTCTTATTGGATGAATTTTTAAGCCTACCTCTAGTGAGAGAGGTAGAGTTCTTTATTGAGTTAGTTTTAGGAGCTACTCCAATATCCATTCCTCCTTATAGGATGGCTACGACAGAGTTATAGGAGTTCAAGTGGAAACTAAAGGATTTAGAGGAAAAGGGTTTCATCTGACCCAGTACTTATCCTTGGGGATCACTAGTCCTTTTTGTGAAAAAGGCAGATGGTACCCTCTGGATATGCATGGATTATAGAAAATTGAACTAGTTGACAGTTAAGAACCAGTATCCTCTACCATGAATAAATTATCTCTTCGATCAACTCTGAGGATCTCGGGTATTCTCTAATATTGATTTGAGATCCAGTTATCATTAGGTGAGTTTTATATCATCAGACATACCTCTCACAACATTTCAAGGTAGGTATGGTCTTTATGAGTATCTTGTTATGTTGTTCGGTCTCACGAACACACCAGTAGTATTTATGGAACTGATGAACTGAGTGTTTCATCCTTATCTTGATTTGTTTGTCGTGGTTTTCATGGATGATATCTTGGTGTATTATCATAATTGACACAACCTTGTCACCCATCTTTAGATCATTTTGAGTACACTAAGAGAGCATTAGTTATATTTTAAGCTCACAAAGTGCCACTTCTGGATGGATCATATTCACTTCTTGTATCACATCATCTTAGAGACAGGAGTATCAGTGGACCCAAAGAAGGTGAGAGCAGTAGTTTCCTAGGAGCATCCCAAGAATGTCTTTGAGGTGAGGAGTTTCTTAAGGATGGATAGTTACTACAAACATTTTATATAGTAATTATCATGATTAGTATCACTATTGATGGGCTTGACTAAAATGGGTGTGAAGTATGTTTGGATAGATTCCTATGAGATGACCTTTCAGGAAATGAAAGAGAGATTGACTTCAGCACTGATACTAATTTTGTTAGAGCTGAGTAGGAGTTACACTATATACTATGATGCATCAGGTATCGAGCTTGGAGAAGTTCTTATATAGGGGGATCGATTTGTTGCATATGGATCTCAGCAATTAAGGCCTCATGAGAGGAATTACCCAACACACGATCTCGAGTTAGCTTTGGTTGTTCATGCTTTATGTTGTTGGAGACATTACTTATTGGGAGAGCATTTTTTGGTGTACACAGACCAAAAAAGTCTCAAGTACATATTTACTTAGTGTTATCTGAATCTAAGGTAGTGAAGGTGGGTGAAATACCTTCAGTATTTTGACTTAGAGCTTTCCTAAATTCCTGGTAAAGGTAATGCAGTGGCTGATGCACTAAGCAAGAGAACTCAAATATAGTAATTTCAGCATTCCAGTAATGAGTGGAAGCTTATGGATTTATTCTACGAGATGCATTTGGAGGTTCACGACAGTCAAGTATGGACATTTCATTCATCTTTAGCTATTAACTCTACCCTACTAGACATAGAGAGGATGAGATAGCTATTGTATTCTAAAGGCCTCGTTCTATGGGAGAGTGTGGCACATGAGGACCCTCCTCCTAGTTGGAACATGGGTGAGGATGAAGTTCTATAGTTACATAGTCGCGTATGGGTTTCATATGACATGCGTAAAGAGATGATGTAGGAATTACATGCCTCTGTATGGGAGGTGCATCCTAGTTTCACCAAGATGTATCAGGATTTACATCATTAGTATTAGTGTCTAGGTATGAAAAGGGATGTAGCTGGTTTTATCATGAGATGTTCCACCTGTCAGTAGGTGAAGGCAGAACACCAGCGACTAGCTAGACTTTTACAACTACTACCCATTCCTGAGTGGAAATGGAATGATTTTGCGATGGATTTCATGACAAGGTTACTGAGGTTGTCTCAAGGTAATGATGCAGTATGGGTTGTTGTTAACAGGCTCACAAAGGTTGTACATTTCTTTTCGATTAAATAAACCTTCGATGTTGATGATCTTGGGAAGTTGTACATCCGTGAGGTTGTACACTTGAACAAGGTCCCACATTCGATTGTTTTAGATAGGGACAACCATTTTACTTCTCATTTCTATCAAGGGATACAAAGGGAACTGGGTACATAGATGTTTCTGAGCACAACTTACCACCCTTGGATAGATGTCTGGTTAGAGCACATGATTCAGGTGCTAGAGGACATGTTGTAGGCATGCATCCTAGATTTCAGGGGTTCTTTGGAGAGACACATACCCCTAGTTGAGTTCACCTATAATAATAGCTTTCAGGATACTATTCAGATGGAGCCTTGTGAGGCTTTGTATTGTAGGTCGTGTTGTTCTCCCCTGTTTTGGTTAGAGGTAGGTGAGGTAGCTTTACTGGGACCACGTCTCATGCAGAAGACTTCTGAGCAGGTCCAGTTGATTCAGAAGCGAATGGACATTGTACAGTTTCATCAGAAATCTTACACCGATCATCATAGATGACCTCTAGAGTTTGAGGTCGGGGATAAGGTTTTCTTGTGTGTTTCACCAAGGTTGGTACATAGGTAGATCGAGAGATAGGGTAAGTTTTCACTGAGATATGTTGGGCCATTTGAGATTCTAGAGAGATTCGAGTCGGTTTCCTATCAGTTTCAGTTACTACATAGGTATTGATCCATACATTAATTCTTCCATGTATCTCAGCTATGCTACTATCACTTAGACCCATATCATGTTTTTTAACCCAAGGAGGTTGAGATTTAGGTTGATGCATCCTTTGAGGATCATCTGATATGTATATCTGACAAGAGCATGAAGGTTCTCTGTGGTTAGTATGTTCCTTTAGTACGGGTGTTATGGCAGCATGACCGAGTGCAATATAAGAGCTGGGAGAGAGAGGATGATGTACGATTGCAGTGACCAGAGTTGTTCTCAAATATTTCTTCACCACCCTTGTAATGGAAATTTAGGGATGAATTGATTTAAGGGGGAATTTGGTAAGAACTTGGTTCTTCCTTTAAGGTACAGATCTTTTATTTTCAATTTGTATTTCAGAAAACTAGAAAAAATAGGTTAAGGGGCGAATATAGGACTATTGAACAACATGAATGAGGGTTACACACCATGTAATCCCATTAAATGTTGTGTAATGATGTTGGAAGTACCTTTTAATAACGTGTAAGGCATGTTGGCAGAAGGAGGGAAAAACTAACATATACACAGCTTGTATTCTCAATTACACACTGTGTATTTTCTAATTTTTTGTTAAAATGGGAAGTAGCCTCATTTATTCATTTTATAGATAGAGGGATCTCCAAGTTCACGAACCAGTAGCATCAAACCTTGTTTCTCCTCCCATTTGATCATCCAAACACTGATTTTATCATCGTTGGATGTGTTGGAACCCAATTGGTAAGCTCTTGATTCCTCTTGAGCAATTATTTGTGATTTTATCTCTCGATTGAATTATTAAAGGTTGGTAATTTATACTTGTTTTTCAGATCTACTGTATTCTAGGTTGAATTAGAGGTTAATGCTGGATGAGGAGGGTTGTACAACTACGTGGTAGGTGTTCTTGTGCCTTTTGATAATTGCCAAGTTATTTATATATGTCGGAGTGTCGCACACCCATTTTTGGGGTGTTGCTTATTTTAAAATTAACCCGTATTATTTCCTGTTGTTGTTTACGTAATTGAATAAGTGTTTTAAATCATGAATTGGGTTTTTTACCTTGATTAAGGGCCACCACAAGGGTGTGTTTCCCTTTAATGACCATATATGACCATTTGAATTAGGATTCCTATGAGGCATACCTTGTTTTCCCTTCTTGGGTTGTTAAAAAATGTATTTGATTATTAGATGGAATTGAAATTGTGTTATATTGTTATTTATTTGATTAATGGTTTGGGATTAGTGATTTTCCCCTTTTCCCCATGTTATGACTATGCTTGTTTAAGCATGCTTGGAAGGTTTTGCTCCAATTGTGAACCTGCCCACATGATTTAGTTTATGTTAAGGCCTTGTAATGGTTTAGATTACATAATAAGATTCTTATTAATTGTTCCCATGTGATTTACTATTTTTTAAACCATGTAATAGTTCAATTTACATGTGTTGCTTGCTATATGATTTTCCCATGTGAGTTTATTATTGTTAAATCCCTATAATAGTGTAATTTACATCTGTTTGTCATTATATGATTTTCCCATGTGAGTTTATTTTTTTTAAAGCCTTTAATAGTTTAAATTACATGTGTTGCTTATTGTGTGTTTTACCCATGCGAGTAATCAAAATGTCAAGCCTTATGAGGTTGTTCAGGCTGTTATGTTAAAGTCATGAGCGAGCCATGGGTGTAGCGGTCAATCTCGTAGATAATTTACCTATTTTACCGAGTAAAACATGGATTGTTGAGGGATTCCATGGACAAACTCTATTGGATTTTTTGTCATGTCTTGAGTGATACCTAGGGATTCATTATAGGACCACCAATAATAGTCTTAGTTAACATGGACTTATACCACACCTAGAGGGATACTGGGATTCCAAAGAGGTTCACTGGGATGGGCTTGTAGGATGTTGGTAAGTTTTCACCTAGAGTGCTACCAGGTTTTCATAGAGGTTCGCTGAGACGGTCTTGTAGGTTGCGGATAGAATTTTCACCTAGACTGATACTTGAATTCCAACTTAGTAATGTCATGGATGGGATCGGGTTATAAATTTAATATTTAAATGAAATAACTTATGATGCGTCTTCTAAACCAAAGCATAATCTTGGATTCAATCTTCACTTACTTGTTTAGATAGCCTCATGTGGTATATGTTGTGCTTACTTTATATAGGGGTTTACATGCTTAGTATGGATCCTAAGACTTATAAAATTTAATGTAATTGAACTAATAATTAATATGAAATGATTAAAATAGAAACTAGTGCTTGTAGGACTGTTTGATTTTGAGTACTTACTAGCTTACTACTTTCCCTATTGTACACTGCTTATTATATATATTCACTAATAGATTTGTGGTTTCCTGCTAGGATTTAGTATTACACACTATTTGGGTCATGTTTTTAGGCCCAAGAAAATTATATTGTTGTAGATGTCGATAAGGGAAATTTTCCTTCTACAGGTACTTGATATGTTGTTTAGGAGTAGGAGAGCATGAGACCAAGCTGAGGCTTGCGATGCTTCTGAGTTTCATTTGTTCCTTTTGTAAAATTAGCACTTATATCATTTATTACTACAGTGTATCCTATTTTGGCTATTTTCCTAGAACATGTGACATGGAGCATCATCCTTTGTATGCTATGACATTTGGTTATTTTTATTATCAGTCTTCTACTGATTATTTCTGTTATAGTATTACTTCTTCCACTATTGAATTATTATTATTTCTATTGTGTTACACTCTGCTAATGAGGGAATAGTTTCCACACTATCACACCTAATCCCTCACTACTAGTTAGAAACCTCTGGAATTCGGAGAAATTTTCTTGAGGCCATGTGGCCAACTGGGTACGAGGTATTTTTGAGTGGCATCCAAATCTAGGATGTTATAGTAAGAGATTATTTCTCTTTAGTAGGGGAGAATTTTAGTGCAGGATCTAGGAATCGGGTTCAAGGACCTTCTTTGTTTTTTCCAAAATCTTTTTCCAAATGAGGAGTCTCATGTGAGATGTCTTTTAGAGACACTCTTTCCTTCTATCCAGTATACAGTTACTCCTTTTACATTTACAACACATCTAGAGATTCAAAAAAGGTGGTGGTGATCGAGCAGATGCACTCACGATGTGGTTTTTGATGGTAGGGGGACTATAAGGGTTTCTAAAGGAGTATAGTTGTCATTAGTAGGTCTCATGCACTGCGAACTTCAAGTTTTTTACTAGAAGGGATCTGACCTCAGTATCTTCCTTTCCGATCTTCTGGGGTAAGTTTTTTTCATGCTTTTCTTGAGATATTTTTTCAAGTGTGTTTTGGTTATGGGGTTTGTGGACATCACCATAACCAGTGCCCATTGGTTCACCGAGCTCAATTTAGTTGAGGTGGATAGGTTTAGTTCTAGCCTCAGCAGTAGTTTCCAGTGAGGCAATTTTTAGCAGTATGGGCAGTAGGTTTTTGATCTGACAAGGGGAGATGGAGCAGGTAAAGGCTGGGCTCAGGATGTTCCTTGAATTCAAGGACTATGACCCAAGAATAACTATGTATGTGTTCATTAGTAGAGAGATAGAGGAGATGGGCGTGGTCAATCACATGCAGTGGAGGAAACAGTTCCAAAGGGGCCAGAGATCATCAGAGGTATGATTAGTTTGTTTTGTACCTTTGTTTGTGTCTTGTTTGATTAAGGAGCTTCACAATCATTTGTTTTGCCCAATATATCCCATTCTTGGTGAGTTTACATAGATAGGATTCCCATTCCCCTGGTGTTAACTACACTAGTTGGAGGCCAGACCAACTTATTTGATGTGTTCTAGGGATGTAGACTAATGATGGGGTTGCATCAGTCTCATGGGATCTTTTATTATTATAGATGCATCCATACGATTTTATCCTTAGCATCGACTGGTTATATTCTATACATTCTATTATCTACTACTTCTAGAGGAGATTTTTGTTTTCGTATGTGGATGGCCAACGTGTGGTTTTCATTGGTAAGCGGGGTTGTCAGGTGGTCAATCGGTGTATGGAGCCCCTTCTTTCCTTGGTGGATGAGTTTTTAGTGTAATTAGTGGATACTGGGATGGTAGAGGTTCTTAGCATCATTGGGGAGTTCCTAGATGTTTTTTCTAAGGATCTTGTGATGGTACTCCCTTAACATGATGTTGAGTTCAGGATAGACTTATAGCCTAGTGCTTCTCTGATTTTGAGAGCTCCTTATTGAATGAAACCCTATAAGTTGTGGGACTTGAGGATTCAAATAGATGAGCTGATGCATATGGGTTTTATCTATCCCAATATTTCACCATGGGGTGCTCTAATTTTTTTCTCAAAGAATATGGATGGTAGTCTGAGGTTATGCATAGACTACTAGAGGTTGAATCAGGTGATGGTAAAAAATCGTTACCCTATTCTAATGAAAGATGATCATTTTGACCAGTTGAGAGGGGAAAGTTGGTTTTCTAAGATCTATCTATAGTCTGGATACCACCAGTTGAGGGTAAAGGTGGTATATATCATGAAAACTATCTTCATATGCAGGTATAGACAATTTTAGTTTTTAGTCATGTCATTTAGTGTTATGAACATGCCAGTTGTGTTCAAGGGGCATATGAACTTCATATTCTATGAGTTTCTAGATCAGTTCAATTTCATATTAATTGATGATATCTTGATCTACTAAAAGTAATAGGAGGGTTATGTCGAGCATCTCAAAACTGTCTTGTGGGTTCTTAAACACCACCAGATCTATGGAAAGTTTTCCAAGTGTAAATTTTGGACATGATAGGTGAATTTCCTCCAGTGTGTTGTATCTCAGTAGGGTGTAGCTATAGACCCATAAAAGGTCAAAGCATTTGTTTATTGGGAATCACCCAAGGATGTGGTAGAGGTTCATATTTTACTTGGTCTCATAGGCTATTATCATAGGTCTTTACCGATTTGTTGTGATCCATAACCTCATTGATATATTTGACTAGGAAGTTTCAAGATTTTGTGTGGAGTGGTCAATGTCAGGCAGTATTTAGTTACCTAAAATGGAAGTTGTTTGGTGCTATAGTAATTCATTTTTCCAAGGAGGGGGTGATGTTTTAGTTGTTTTTTGATGATTCCCATCTGGTCTTGGGATGCATACTGATGTAGAAATGGTTGGTGATCTCTTATGGGTCTAAGCAGTTATGTCCCCATGAGCATAACTATTCCACCCATGATCTGGAGCTAGAAGTAGTCTTTTTGTGATAAAATTATGGAAGCATTACCTCATTGGGGATTGATTTATGTCCTTCATGGATCACAAGAGTTTGAGTTATATCTTTTCCTAGTGTGATTTAAACTTGAGACAGTGGAGGTGGATAGAGTTTCTTCAATATTATGATTTTGATATCTCCTATAACTTGGGAAAATGGAATGTTGTGGCTGATGCTTTGAGCAGAAATTCATGGAAGGGTGTTGTTCGAGGATCTGGGGATGCTTGGAGAGAAATGGTTGAGTTGGCAGCCTTGCTCTTAGATGTAAAGGTGGCTGATGGTAGAGGTTGTTTATTTCAAATGATGATACAATATTCCCCGATGAAATAGGTGGAGGAGTCTCAATGGGGAGACTCAGAGGTAAAGGTGATATGTGGTCATTTTGGCCATGGTGATTCTCCAGAGGGATAGTCAGAGGATGTTCATAGGATGGTTGTAACTAGATGTTGTTTTGTGGGAGGTTTTTTATTCTGGTAGCAATGCATGGGGGATTCCACCATGAGTTTTATAACTCACCTTTGTTAGTACACCCAGGATTTTCCAAGATGTACCATGGCTTGAAGATATAATTTGTTTAGCCCAATATGAAATGGGTAGTGGAATAGTTTCTGTAAAATTTCTTGGTTTTCCAGTAGCTAAAGGTTGAACATTGTGTTCCTGATGGTTTGCTGCATACCTTGGATGTTCCTGAGTAGAAATAGGATGACATCTTGATAGATTTCATCACATGGTTACTCAGAGCTCATGGAGTTTGTGATTTTATCTAGGTGTTCATGGATTAGTTGATGAAATTAGCCCACCTCTTAGCAATCAATAAGCTGGGTATAATGGATGCTTTAACTAAGAGGTATATGGATGAGGTGGTGCAGTTTCATGGAATTTCAAGATCCATTGTCTCATATCAGGATGCATATTTTACCTCATGAGTCTGGATGGGATTGTAGCATGCTTTGGGCACTCAGTTATGCCTCAACACTACTTTTCACCATTAGATAGATGGGTAAACAAAATAGACTATCTAGATATTGGATTATATGTTGCAGGTGTGCGTCTTAGACTTTAGTGGATCTTGGTACGACACATGACTTTGGTAGAGATTTATTATAATAATAGTTATCACTCTTCCATTGGAATGGATCCATTTAAGTCTTTTTATAGGAGACTGTGTCATTAACCATTGTACTGGATAGAGGTTGGGGAGATAGTCATTCTTGGTCCCGATGTGGTGTAGAGCATGACAAAGAAATTTTAGCTTGTTCATGAGAGGATGAAGGAAGCACAGGACTGACAGAAGTATTATGTCGATCACAGAAGGAGGCCCTTGGCATTTGAGGTTGGGGACCTCATGTTCTTGAAGTTTTCACCACAATGTGGGTAGTGAAGGTTTGGTAGAGGGAGTAAGATTTCTATCAGGTTTGTTGGGCCCTTTGAGGTGTTGAGGTGAGTTGGCGAGGTGGCGTATCAATTAGCATTGACACTATAGTTGGAGAAGATATATGATGTCTTCCAAATCTCTAATATTTTTTAGTATCTTAATAATGACTCCCATTTCATTGACTGGAGATAATTGGATATCGAGGATGACATGACTTTCTTGTTGTTTTATATAATGAGATCTTTTCCTTGGTTTGTGATGTGTGTGGTGTAATGTGTGATAAAGTCCTGACATATGAAAAGGGTATGACCAGATTCCTAATTAAGATATATTAATTGTGATGTGATTAAACATGTTTAGACAAGTCATTTCCTCCTGGAGTAGATAGTATCTTGAGATGGAGGACATAATTTCCTGATTCTTGTTTTCAGAATGATGTGGTTTATTGGTTGCAGTGCTTATTGGTTTGGGCTATGTAGAGGTTGAGATAGTTGTGTAATAGTTGTGTGGAAGTGTAGTTGTGTGAGAGGAGGTGGCTTTTGGTTATGGTGATGTGGTTTTGTGGTGTGTTTTGTGTTCATTTGGGTTGGCATGTTTGATGGTGGTAGTGTTTTAGGTATGACGGGATCCTTGAGAGGTATCTCACAGGGTGGTTGTTCGAACCCCTTTCCTTTTGGTCTTGGTTTTGGATTATAGAGGGAGAGAATCATTTTAAAGGTATCTAATGTAACATTTTTTACCCTCATGGTCTTTTACTTTTCCGTTTTTTAGCATTGGAGGTGTTAGGGGGAGGTTCCGGGAGTTTTCGGGGGATACTGGAGGTGCAACAGAGTTGTTGTAGGAAATACATGTCGCGTACAGTTTACACAATGTGAAATCTTATTTCATAGATTTTACAAGGCCAGTTTATTTTCAAGGTTAAATAATGAAAAGGCAATGTGTTTTTTCAATAAAACTAAACCCTAAGGATTACACAATGTGAAGGGGGATTAGATGTCATGTAAATCCCTCATGCAGTGTAGTTTTAAAAGGTTTTTTTAGGAAAAACTTTCATTCATTCAGTTGTGGATTATTATTCCTATAATTTTGGGAAAACCATAGGCACACCAAGGAGTTCTTCAAGCCCTCTTCCTCTCTCTTTGATCTATTGGTCCTGGTGGTTGTTCTTTGGCAATTTTTGGTAAGTCCTTCCTTCTTGGATGGTTTTATTCCGTTGTTCTTTGGGGTTTCACTACAGTGATGTGGTTTGGATTTGGTTGTGTTTTTGGGATGTTTTTTTATGTTATTTGGGTGTGGTATAGGTTGATATATGGTTTCTTGCAGTGCGGTTGTGGTTATAGGCGCTTCTTATTTTCCCTACGTTGCACAGCAAGTTGGCAAAGCTTCTTTGAGCTAGGGACTGCCTTGTTTATCTTTATTGTGTATCATGTGGAAGGGTTTTTCTTTTGTTTATCTATGGTTTATGGTTTTGTTGGATTAATAAAAGATAAATAATTTGTTAAATTGAAATTTAAGGGGTAAATGGGGTTTGATTCACATGCTTTTACAGCTTTGATATTATTTGTGATATTGTGGATTGTACGATTTTGTGGCCTTGCTAAAAATTGTGGTTGTTAGGGGATTTGTTTGTGATAGATGATATGTGTTGTAATTATTTCACCTATTTTTATTTTTTTTATATCACCCTAAAATGGAAATTGATTAACCACTTATATTTTGATAATGAAATGGTTGCCCTGGGATTGTGTATTGTGTGATAACGCCCCTAAAATAAAGTGAAATGTGCTAAAATCCCCTTTGTAAATATGTAAAATGATCTTGATGTGTTTTGATGTTTGGTCATGATTTTGGGATGGTGATATGTGGTTGGGGCATGTGGGGTTGATGGTTTGTGGGCTGTGATTTTGGGGCAATGAGGTAGTTTGTGGGTCGTGCTTTTGGGGTGGCGAGGTGGTTTGTTAGTCATGCTTTTGGGGTGGCGAGGTGGTGGTTGATATGTGCTAGATTCCCAAGTAGTGATGGAATAAATGATTAATAATGATTTAAATGAAATGGTTTAGTTTAGTTAATGAGATGAAAATGGTTAATGAATAATTAAATGGTGGGTTGTGTGGTTAAATGCGGTTGATGTTAAATAATGAAAAGAATGAGATTTTTATACCCTCAGTGCTATTTACCAACTCAGGGACTACTGGAGGCAGAAATCAGGGGTCATTATCTCTCTCCTCTCATTATGGTATCTTTGGAGGGAGTGGGTTGTGATATGGAATTCTAAAGGAATCAAAGAGGTTCACTCTATCTCTCTTTATCTAATACTCTTCTCTCTAAAAACTAGAGAACAATAACCCTCTTACTCCCAAGGATAAAGAGAGACACATGGGTGAAAATGAAGCAATGTGGACAATTATAATGGAAAATCATGTGAAATGATGGATTGTTAGGTAATACAGACAAGGAGATACATGTGGTTAGTCGAGGGCACGCTGAAGAATTATGAAGAAGGCTAGAAAAATAAAAATCGAATGGCAACGGGAACACACGAATATAACAGGTAGGTCCAAGGTAGAGTATATGGATAGCCTCTATTTTCTAAGGCTGAGAAAGAACACCAACAAACATAGATCCCACAAAGCAAATCCATCAGATGGGGCTTGATTAATGACCAGGAAGGAGCACCAAATGTGGGTGGGGATCAAGCCATGGGAGGAGCCCAACATAAAAAAATAAGCCACCCAACACGGATCCCAACATAATGAGGCATGTACAAAAGGCCCAAGCAGAGGTAGATCGTGCAGGGAGAATCAACAGCACAGCCCATAAAATGAAATTTACATAATAATAATAAAACTAAAGAATTTTTCATGACATAAAATTTAAACTAGAAGTTTAAATTGAAAACCAAAATTTAACACATCCCATAAATCACTCGAAACATGATCCAAACTCTTGTTCCCCGATCTAAATCCAAAAATTCAAATTTCCCATGATTTTCACTGATTTTTAACAACACGGGTTGTTATAGTATGTAGGGTCACTAATTCATATTATTGACCACCACAAGCAGTAACCCCTTTATATATATATATATATATATATTAAAATCACCTCAATATGATGATGGGTGGAAGGAAATATGGCGGTAGAGAGGATCAACTATGGTGCACCAATGACAGGGGCATGAATAAGGCAATGTTAATAATGGGGGTGGAAGTGATGCATGGAAACTTAGATGATAGTGATTGAGGCAATACTAATAGTAGTAGGTGGGTGAGGCAGTTGTGTCGATAACGAGTGAGAAATGTGACATGAAAATAGGGGTGAAAATTGTAACACCCGAGATTTTTATGAGTAATATTTTGTTTTTATATATCATCAATGGAATCTTTTTCTACACAACACTTCCTTGGCTTGCTTTACACGCAATCGCGACCTTCCTCGATAGCTTGCGTCGTACGCAATACCGAGTTTCACTAAACAACAATATGCTATTAAAACTAGCCGTTATGAATAGTAATAACCACTTTTTGAAATTTTATAAATTTTATTTTTCAAAATGGACTTCATTTTTGGACTCAGAATATCGAAATTAGCCTAGGGTGAAATTTTGGTATTTTTCTGAAAACTTTCAATTTTTGATGAATAGTGAAACCACTAAGTGGTAGGTTAAAAACTGAATTTTGCATAAAACTTAATTTTACCGCTTCTGTGAATGGAATTTCAAAAATCCGACAGACACGGTTGATATCAGTAAGTAAAATATGGTTCAATGAGATAAAAATAATTTTTTGGTGAATAGTAACTTTTTACTTTTTTTTACCGCGGTTAATAGTAAATAGGGTAACTAAGGGTAAATATGATATTAATATTACCCTAACACATGTCCTAATTCTATTGGAAAAGTGTAATTCGACCAAAAACAAACTTAGGAATAAAAATATGACCATTTAGGCCCACTTGGATTAGATTAGGACATTTATTATTAATTTATTTAAAGAAGGGTTAAAATAGTTAAAATCAAAGTTTAATAAGTAAATCATTTTTAATATGGGGTTATACATAAGATAAATTCGACTATAAATATTAATTAGAAATCTAAAAATATTTCCTACATAATGGTATTTTATTTGTAATTTTTCGACATTAAATAATTTAATTTATTTATGACACAATGATGATGCAGTAATTATCTTATTAATGAAATATTGACATAATTGATGTTATAAACACCAAAATAAATGTAATTTGAGACTTTTTATGAATTCCACTAATTTTCTAGGTTACTATGATATATTAATGTTGATTTAATCAACTTGGTTCGAACATATAATTCTGTTATGACTTTCACAAAAATCATATATCAAATAGTGTCAAAATTGACACAAAATAGTTTTTAAATAAAATATTATATTATTAATTGTTATTTTATTCCTAAAAATCTAAGGTTCGGCCAAATTACTTAGATAAGGATATATATATTAATAATAAACAATTTGGGGTTCGTTTGGCATGTTATAGTAAGTGTATTAACCATATAGTGAAAGAAAACAAAAAGACACGGTAAAAGTTAAATTATTTAACTTAGAGTTAAATATAATTGATAAGGTTAAAATAATACCCTAAACTTGTCTAAATCCTATTGGTTGATAGGATTTCGACCCATCCCCACTTTAGCTTCGAAATAAGACCCTTTGGAACCATTATAAACCGATTTTGACTTTAATATAAAATAATATTTTGAGATATTCCTAAGGTGCCCCTCTCCTCCCTTATAAAAGGGCACCTCCTCCCCCTCCTCCTCACACCAATTTGAGCACTCAAGCTCGGACAACCCCTGCCATTTTCTCCTCTCCACTTCCCTAGAATAATCCTAGAGGTTCTGTTCTTCTTCAAAGACCAATCTTAGTGGAGGATTCAAAGAGGCGTTCCAAAGAAGAGGTAATATCCATTGCCGATCTTTTCAATTTCTTTCTTCTTCAACTTCTTCTTCTTTAGTTGTTTCATGATAAATAAATAACATCAGTATTACTTACATACTGATATGTTATTATAAATATGAAACAACCCTAATTCACATTCTATCCATCCCACGGAAAAATGAAATCACTGCGCGTGCGTACGTACGGAATACCGTCTCCACGCCGTGGTGTAATCTATTTTTCCACCATCACTTTACAAGGATGGGTATAATGGTGTAATGAGTAACTATTTATGATTATTATAAAGTAATATTGATACTGAAATAATATATATATACTCCAATACAGTTCCACGATCATAGGAACGATATCATCACTCGTGCGTACGTACGGAATACCGTCTCTACGATGTGATGCGACTCGTTCTACATGATCATCATTACATAGTAATTATATAAATGAATTGAATGAATAAATATGATATATGTTACACTAATACCATTCTGGATATAAGGTATCTATAACCTTAAAAGAATAATAAGAATGTATTCGGCAAAACACGCATAAGAACAAAAGGCAATAAAGACCCGAGTAACAAGTAACAATGAAATATTACTAACAAGAAGCTAAGAATATGACCATATATGATATCATATCAATATGTATGATTCTGTAATAAGTCAATAACATTATTTAAACCATTATAAAGGAGTTTTGGACACGTACAAAGCAAATCGGACCTAAGGTAAGGGAAATATCACAATCTCATTTTTATCCGAGATTGTTTATTCGTAAGTATTTACTGGGGTGTATTTTATCATCCTCATCCATGTTTCATCAATATGTAATATTATTTCCATCCACCTACAATTGTTTAAATCCATTTTTACCCTTCGGTGAGTTTTTAGTAATATGTATGAAAGGAATCTTTTGTCGTTTTTCGTACGTGGTACTTTTTGACTTTTCCGACAAAAGTACGAAGAATGTTTTTTTTAACTTATACGGCATGAATGGATTTTTAAAACATTATTTCCAAGAAACTTCCTTTACAAGTTTTCAAGTTTATTTTTAATCAACTTCTTTTATTTTAAAGTCGTATGACATGTTATGAAAGGAAAAATGTTTTTGAAGTAGAAAGGATATTTTCCTCAAGAATGGAGTTCAAGTATTTTATCAAAATTATTTTCCATCTAAGATAATAAAAGGGTTCTGTTTTTATCCCTATTATTACATTGGTTTGATTATGTTGTGATGGAAATATTTTTTATGAATTCCTTTATCTTATATGAATTGTTTTATGATGTCATGTTGTTTAAGAATCCCATTTTTATTACGTGGATTACGCTATGATGTATGGTTTATGATTATGTGGCACACATAATAAAGGATTCATTATAAGATGGGTGGGACCTATATCTCCCTCCAATGCATTGGGTAAAGGTTTTATATCTCATGAGATAGACATGGCTGGAACGGTAGGTTATACCGGTTCAGTGAAACAGGACTGGAACGAGGGTGACTCGGTTCAGAAAGGGACTTTGTCCACTAAGATAGTCTTGGCAATGAGTCATGACTAACAAGAAATGATTTTCCATGATTATGTGTGCATGCCACAAAGTTTCAAGTTTCATGTTATGATTATGGGGATCTCATTTTCACTTCTATGATTTATTCCATGTTAAGATTTTATGATCTCTTTTGCAGGTTATGATTTTCAAAAAGATATGACATGATTTTTATTTCCTTTATTTGCCCTTGCTGAGAATTTGAGCTCACCCTTTTATGTTTTCTTTTCCCTAGGTCAGGAAGATGGATATTAAGTAGAATATGCTAAAAGGGACCCTAGATATGATGAAATAAATGGGAGACACTGTAGAAGATTTATGAACCAGTTGTTTATGTTTCCCAATTTCTAAAGACACTATACCTATACGGTCCTTTGTGGTTTTGTCATATGTTGTAATAAGTGTGCTTCAATTTTGAAGTATTAACAATGTATGTAAAGTATGGGTCGTTATAGTTGGTATCAGAGCAAAGGTATAGTCAACCTTTGGAAACTAGGATGTGAAAGCCTTAGTAAGAACCCTAAGGATAAGTCTAAGCATAGAACACAATCTTAGTGTTTTAGAAATGGCCTTGAATAACCTAGGATAAGAACTTAAGCATGAAAAATTTATTCTTGAATTATGTGGTTTTCCTATTATAATTAGTGTTGCTCACACTATTCTTCTTGGTTTTAGTCAATGGCTGGAACCCGAAGGAACCGTGTTAATGCGGAATGCGATGGGCAATGCAATGATTGTCCCCCTGAGAAACCAAATGATATGGGAGCTGGAATGCAAAATCTTGTAGCCATGCTCACACAACTTTCTCAAGCTATGAATCATGCAGGACTTCCAAACGAGCAAAGGAAGGAGCAACATTATGTTGAATCCTTCATGAGGCAGCGTCCACCTTCTTTCAGTGGGTCTACTGATCCATTAGTTGTTGAATAATGGATTAGTACTACTGAAAAGATATTTTCAGTTCTTCAATTTTCTGAGCATGATAAAGTCATCCTCGTAGTGTATCGTTTGGAAGGAGATGCTGATCAATGGTGGAATCTTATTAAGAATACGAGGCAAAGGGATGAAATTGAGTCTATGTAATGGGACGAGTTCAAGAACTTATTTTTCAATAAGTACTTCCCTCGTATTCTCCGAACAAAGATGGAGAAAGAGTTCCTTGAACTGAAGCAAAGGGATGATGAATCTGTTGGTACCTATGAAGCAAATTTTACAAGACTTGCAAGGTACGCTTCTGGTATTATTATCCAACCTGAGAGTAAGATCGATCGATTCTTTAGTGGCTTAAAACCAAGTCTTCGAAGGGCGTTAGCCATAAGGGACTTCAATAGCTATGAGGAAATCGTTCGATGTGCTCTCAAAGTCGAGATGGAGATTGGAGTAACCCATCAGTCACATGGGTTTGATAAGAAGAGGAAGATGGAATTCAAAGGAAAATCTAAAGAGCACACTGAAAAGAAGATGAGATTTCCCTTATGCTCAAAGTGTGGAAAGAAACATGGAGGGAGTTGTCTTAAAGGGACAAGTAAATGTTTTAAATGTGGAAAGGAAGGTCATCGGGAATTTGAATGCCGTGATAATGGGAAGAAGATGTCTAATGACGCAAACAAAGGAAGGGATACACAGAATGAACCTACTACACTTCAATGTTTCAAGTGCAAGGAGATGGGGCATTATGCCAATCAATGCCCAAATCCAAGGGTTGATGATGATGGTCGACGTCAACAAAATCTTAAGGCTAAAGACAAAGGAAAGTCACATGCAATTTCTATCAGCAATGTGGAGTACGATAACGAAGTGGTGAAAGGTACACTTACCATCCACTCTAAAGTAGAAAATGTTTTATTTGATTCTGGATCCACCCACTCTTTTATTTCTAAAGAATTTTCTAAGGGTATCACCGTATTACCTCAACAATTAGATGTTGAGTTAGCTGTGACAACACCTAATGGCACAACAGTCGCATCAAAAGTTTATAATTCTTCTCTGATCGAAGTTTGTGGGAAAGTGCTTCTTGCAAATCTTGTGATCCTTCCTTTAGTGGAATTTGATGTGATTCTTGGCATGGATTGGATTTCTCTACATGGAGCTCATATAAATTGCCAAAGAATGGAAGTCACATTTCATATTCCAGATCAATCTACGATCGTCTATCAATGCAAAGATGAACATAACCTTCCAGTGGAAATTCCTTCCATCTTATGGGTCTTGATTCCACTAAATGAAGGTTATTTATCTCAAATGGTTGGTGAGAAACTCACGATTAAGAATATGCCCATTGTACGGGAGTTTGATGATGTCTTTCCGGAGGAATTACCGGGTCTTCCACCAAATCGTGAAGTTGAGTTTTCAATAGAACTCATACCGGGTGCTTTTCCTATTTCAAAGACACCTTATAGAATGGCCCCAATTGAGTTGCAGGAATTGAAGAAGCAACTCCAAGAGAATCTTGATAAGGGATTCATACACCCTAGTGTGTCACCTTGGGGAGCACCTGTTCTATTTGTTAAGAAGAAAGATGGATCAATGAGACTCTACATTGATTATCGAGAACTTAACAAGATCACTATCAAGAACAAATATCCTCTCCCACGCATTGATGACTTATTTGACCAACTACGCGGAGCTCAATACTTTTCCAAGATTGATCTTCGTTCAGGGTATCATCAATTAAGGTTCAAAAGGGAGGATATACCAAAGACGGCTTTCCGTACAAGGTATGGACACTATGAATTTATAGTGATGCCATTTGGTCTTACTAATGCCCCTGCTATCTTCATGGATCTAATGAATAGAGTCTTTAGAGACTATCTTGATCAATTTGTGGTAGTCTTTATAGACGATATTCTTGTCTATTCAAAGAGAAAGGAAGAGCATGAAGATCACTTGAGAATTATATTGAAGACCCTGAGAAAGGAGAAGCTTTATGCCAAATTTACCAAGTGTGAATTTTGGCTTCAAAAATTTGCATTTTTTGGTCACATAATCTCAAAAGAGGGGATATCTTTGGATCCAGCAAAAACAGAGGTTATCGAAAGATGGTCGAGACCAACAACAGTAACTGAGATTCGAAGTTTTCTTGGTTTGGCTGGATATTATCGACATTTTGTAAAAGATTTTTCACGATTATCTAATCCACTCACCAAGTTGACTCGGAAAGGAGTTAAGTTTGTTTGGACAGAGGAATGTGAAGAGAATTTCAAGGAGTTGAAAAGAAGGTTATCCAGTGCACCTGTGCTCACACTACCTTGTAGTGGAGAAAGGTTTGTGATCTACAGTGATGCATCCAAGAAGGGATTGGGGTGTGTTCTTATGCAAAATGATATGGTGATAGCTTATGCCTCACGATAGTTGAAAATCCATGAGCAAAATTACCCAACACATGATTTGGAGTTGGATGCGGTAATCTTTGCATTAAAGATTTGGAGGCATTACCTTTATGGTGAAAGGTGTGATATTTATACTGATCATAAAAGTTTAAAGTATATTTTCACACAAAAGGAGCTGAATATGCGTCAAAGAAGATGGTTGGAGCTGATTAAGGATTATGACTGCTCAATCCATTACCACCCTGGGAAAGCAAACAAGGTGGCAGATGCATTAAGTCGACAAGACCATGCTAGTTTATCCATGATGAGGATCACAAAGGATCCAATATTTATGGATTTACAAAGGATGGATCTTGGAATTATAATGGAAGGGGAAAAATCTTATCTTTCTCAAATGAATGTTCAACCATCTATACATGTGAAGATTAAAGAGGCACAGAAAGAAGATGTTGAGTTACAAAAGAAGGTGAGAAATGTTCCTGAATTCAACCTTGATTGTGATGGGATAATAAAGTTCAGGAATCGGGTTTGTGTTCCTCCCATCCCCTAATTAAAGAAGGAGCTGATGGATGAGGCTCATAGTTCATCATTCTCTATTCATCCTGGAAGCACGAAGATGTATAGGGACCTGAAAGAGTACTTCTGGTCGGATGGCATGAAAAGAGATGTTGCTGAATATGTCTCTCGATGCTTGGTTTGTCAACAAGTTAAAGCTGAGAGACAAAAGTCTAAGGGGATGTTAAAACCATTACCCATACCCGGATGGAAATGGGAAAACATCACTATGGACTTTGTCACAGGACTTCCTAAAACATCCAAAGGCAATAATGCTATTTGGGTCATAGTTAATCGTCTTACAAAGTCTGCACACTTCATTGCTATTAGAGAGGATTTCTCTCTAGATCATCTTGCCAGGATATATGTAAAGGAAGTGGTAAGATTGCATGGAGTACCACTTTCTATTATATCTGATCGGGATCCGAGATTTACCTCGAAGTTCTGGCGAAGTCTTCAGCATACTCTGGATACAGAGTTGAGTTTCAGCACTGCTTATCATCCCCAGACAGACGGTCAGTCTGAGAGAACAATTAAAACCCTAGAAGATATGTTGAGAGATTGCTCTATGGATTTCAAAGGAGGTTGGGATCAACACCTACCTTTGGTGGAATTTTCTTATAATAATAGCTTTCACTCCAGTATTCAGATGGCTCCTTATGAATCTATCTATGGAAAGAAATGCAGGACTCCAACTTGCTGGGATGAAGTTGGGGAAAGAAAGCTATTAGGACCTGATCTCATTAATGAAATGGCAGAAAAGGTCAGATCTATTCAACAACACATAAGAGCAGCTTAGAGTCGACAGAAAAGTTATGCCGACAACCGAAGAAAAGACCTAGAGTTTGAAGTGGGCGATAAAGTGTTCTTACGAATATCTCCCTGGAAGAGGGTTATGAGATTTGGAAAGAAGGGGAAGTTGAGCCCTAGATATATTGGTCCTTTCGAAATACTGGATCGTGTTGGAAAGGTAGCTTACCGATTGGAACTTCCACCAAATCTCTCTCAAGTTCACGATGTGTTCCATGTATCTCTCCTGAGAAAGTACATACCTGATCCTTCACATGTACTCAGCTCAGAAGTTGTACCGCTGGAGCAAGATCTTTCTTATGAAGAACAGCCGATAGAGATTCTGGATCGTAGCAAAAAAGTCCTATGAAACAAGACCACTCGCTTGGTGAAAGTTTTATGGAGGAACCACCAACTTGAAGAAGCTACATGGGAGCTTGAGGATATGATGAGGGAGAAGTATCCTCATCTGTTTGTTACAAAGTGACGAATTTCGAGGGCGAAATTCTTTTTAAGGGGGGTAGAATGTAACACCCGAGATTTTGATGAGTAATATTTTGTTTTTATATATCATCAATGGAATCTTTTTCTACACAACACTTGCTTGGCTTGCTTTACACGCAATCGCGACCTTCCTCGATAGCTTGCGTCGTACGCAATACCGAGTTTCACTAAACAACAATATGCTATTAAAACTAGCCGTTATGAATAGTAATAACCACTTTTTGAAATTTTATAAATTTTATTTTTCAAAATGGACTTCATTTTTGGACACAGAATATCGAAATTAGCCTAGGGTGAAATTTTGGTATTTTTCTGAAAACTTTCAATTTTTGATGAATAGTGAAACCACTAAGTGGTAGGTTAAAAACTGAATTTTGCATAAAACTTAATTTTACCGCTTCTGTGAATGGAATTTCAAAAATCCGACAGACACGGTTGATATTAGTAAGTAAAATGTGGTTCAATGAGATAAAAATAATTTTTTGGTGAATAGTAACTTTTTACTTTTTTTTTACCGCGGTTAATAGTAAATAGGGTAACTAAGGGTAAATATGATATTAATATTACCCTAACACATGTCCTAATTCTATTGGACAAGTGTAATTCGACCAAAAACAAACTTAGGAATAAAAATATGACCATTTAGGCCCACTTGGATTAGATTAGGACATTTATTATTAATTTATTTAAAGAAGGGTTAAAATAGTTAAAATCAAAGTTTAATAAGTAAATCATTTTTAATATGGGGTTATACATAAGATAAATTAGACTATAAATATTCATTAGAAAGATAAAAATATTTACTACATAATGGTATTTTATTTGTAATTTTTAGACATTAAATAATTTAATTTATTTATGACACAATGATGATGCAGTAATTATCTTATTAATGAAATATTGACATAATTGATGTTATAAACACCAAAATAAATGTAATTTGAGACTTTATATGAATTACACTAATTTTCTAGGTTAATATGATATATTAATTTTGATTTAATCAACTTGGTTCGAACATATAATTCTGTTATGACTTTCACAAAAATCATATATCAAATAGTGTCAAAATTGGCACAAAATAGTTTTTAAATCAAATATTATATTATTAATTGTTATTTTATTCCTAAAAATATAAGGTTCGGCCAAATGACTTAGATAAGGATATATATATTAATAATAAACAATTTGGGGTTCGTTTGGCATGTTATAGTAAGTGTATTAACCATATAGTGAAAGAAAACAAAAAGACACGGTAAAAGTTAAATTATTTAACTTAGAGTTAAATCTAATTGATAAGGTTAAAATAATACCCTAAACTTGTCTAAATCCTATTGGTTGATAGGATTTCGACCCATCCCCACTTTAGCTTCGAAATAAGACCCTTTGGAACCATTATAAACCGATTTTGACTTTAATATAAAATAATATTTTGAGATATTCCTAAGGTGCCCCTCTCCTCCCTTATAAAAGGGAACCTCCTCCCCCTCCTCCTCACACCAATTTGAGCACTCAATCTCGGCCAACCACTGCCATTTTATCCTCTCCACTTCCCTAGAATAATCCTAGAGGTCCTGTTCTTCTTCAAAGACCAATCTTAGTGGAGGATTCAAAGAGGCGTTCCAAAGAAGAGGTAATATCCATTACCGATCTTTTCAATTTCTTTCTTCTTCAACTTCTTCTTCTTTAGTTGTTTCATGATAAAGAAATAACATCAGTATTACTTACATACTGATATGTTATTATAAATATGAAACAACCATAATTCACCTTCTATCCATCCCACGGAAAAATGAAATCATCGCGCGTGCGTACGTACGGAATACCGTCTCCACACCGTGGTGTAATCTATTTTTCCACCATCACTTTACAAGGATGGGTATAATGGTGTAATGAGTAACTATTTATGATTATTATAAATTAATATTTATACTGAAATAATATATATATACTCCAATACAGTTCCACGATCATATGAACGATATCATCACTCGTGCGTACGTACGGAATACCGTCTCCACGATGTGATGCGACTCGTTCTACATGATCATCATTACATAGTAATTATATAAATGAATTGAATGAATAAATATGATATATGTTACACTAATACCATTCTGGATATAAGGTATATATAACCTTAAAAGAAGAATAAGAATGTATTCAGCAAAACACGCATAAGAACAAAAGGCAATAAAGACCCGAGTAACAAGTAACAATGAAATATTGCTAACAAGAAGCTAAGAATATGACCATATATGATATCATATCAATATGTATGATTCTGGAATAAGTCAATAACATTATTTAAACCATTATACAGGAGCTTCGGACACGTATAAAGCAAATCGGACCTAAGGTAAGGGAAATATCACAATCTCATTTTTATCCGAGATTGTTTATTCGTAAGTATTTACTGGGGTGTATTTTATCATCCACATCCATGTTTCATCAATATGTAATATTATTTCCATCCACCTACAATTTTTTAAATCCATTTTTACCCTTCGGTGAGTTTTTAGTAATATGTATGAAAGGAATCTTTTGTCGTTTTTCGTACGAGGTACTTTTGACTTTTCCGACAAAAGTACGAAGAATGTTTTTTTCACTTATACGGCATGAATGGATTTTTAAAACATTATTTCCAAGAAAATTCCTTTACAAGTTTTCAAGTTTATTTTTAATCAAATACTTTTATTTTAAAGTCGTATGACATGTTATGAAAGGAAAAATGTTTTTGAAGTAGAAAGGATATTTTCCTCAAGAATGGAGTTCAAGTATTTTATCAAAATTATTTTCCATATAAGATAATAAAAGGGTTCTGTTTTTATCCCTATTATTACATTGGTTTGATTATGTTGTGATGGAAATATTTTTATGAATTCCTTTATCTTATATTAATTGTTTTATGATGTCATGTTGTTTAAGAATCCCATTTTTATTACGTGGATTACGCTATGATGTATGGTTTATGATTATGTGGCACACATAAGAAAGGATTCATTATAAGATGGGTGGGACCTATATCTCCCTCCAATGCATTAGGTAAAGGTTTTATATCTCATGAGATAGACATGGCTGTAACGGTAGGTTATACCGGTTCAGTGAAACAGGACTGGAACGAGGGTGACTCGGTTCAGAAAGGGACTTTGTCCACTAAGATAGTCTTGGCAATGAGTCATGACTAACAAGAAATGATATTCCATGATTATGTGTGCATGCCACAAAGTTTCAAGTTTCATGTTATGATTATGGGGATCTCATTTTCACTTCTATGATTTATTCCATGTTAAGATTTTATGATCTCTTTTGCAGGTTATGATTTTCAAAAAGATATGATATGATTTTTATTTCCTTTATTTTCCCTTGCTGAGCATTTGAGCTCACCCTTTTATGTTTTCTTTTCCCCAGGTCAGGAAGATGGATATTAAGTAGAATATGCTAAAAGGGACCCTAGATATGATGAAATAAATGGGAGACACTGTAGAAGATTTATGAACCAGTTGTTTATGTTTCCCAGTTTCTAAAGACACTATACCTATACGGTCCTTTGTGGTTTTGTCATATGTTGTAATAAGTGTGCTTCAATTTTGAAGTATTAACAATGTATGTAAAGTATGGGTCATTATAAAAATGGTGACGATGGGAACATGAGACCACAACAGTGATGTGGAGCATTGAGGTAATTATGACAGGTGCTGGATGAGGCAGAAATCATCATGAAAATGGTGGGACTTCAAGTTATTATTGATTATGTGTGAGGTTGTAACATCATGTTACTGCTTTTAGGTACTACTTACCTTCCTTGTTTTGATTCTCTATTGTTTAGTGTGGTTCCAAGCCTTTTTAGAGTTTTTGGGAAAAAAATGTATAGATGATTATGTTGAGATGGTAAGGATATGGTGTGAAGTATGAGGGATTGCACTATGTGAATTATCTCACCCTACAAGCCACTAAACAATTCCCCAATATGGTTGTGTAGGATCGTAATATAGATGTATATGTATATTAGATGGAACAATACAAGAGGGGGTGAATTGTATATTTAAAAACATTTGATTTTAAACACTTAAGAAGGAACTTAGTTTAAGAAATCTTAAACTAATACAATTCTCAACTAATACAATTAATCACACAATACTTGGATTTGATGGATAAAGAAAGATGTAATATTATTAGTAATGTAATACGATTTTATATGAATAGAATACAATCAATGGGGTAATAAAAATGTAAATGATTCTACCATACAGTGTATAGAATCAATTAATACAATATGTAATAAGAGAATCGTAATTGAAAAGAATATGAATAGAAAGGGGAAATAATACAATTCCCTTTCTAATATAAATGGTATTGGAAATTTAAAGTTATTACAATTCTTTTATCCCAATGATAAAGGTATCCTTTCACCTAGGATAAAGGTTTTTCTTACCACCACCTTGGTAAACCCTCGATACGATGATCAGCACAGTTGTCTTCCTATCCCCAGAAGTCCTCGATTAAGAAGGTAATCAGTACCTCTGTCCTTCAATCAATTGAAGGCCCTTGATATTATGATCGGCAGTATATCTTCCTATCCCTGGAATCCCTCAATCTTTAACATAAAGATCAGTCACACAAGGAAGAAACAAAGAACTTATAGAAATAAAAGAACACAAAACAAGTTGTTCACTTCTTATATCTTCAAGGATTTCGCATGAAGTAAGAGAGAAGTCACAACATCTCTCTCTAGAACTTGATGGAAGAAAAAGTTGTCTATTTTGATTTGAACTACCTCCTATTTATAGGCTTTAGGTTCCAACGGTCATATTTTCTACAATGGTCATATTTCTCCAAAAAACTCAGAGGGACTTGGACACCTGGCATTACAACGGTCAAAAGAAGATTGGTAAATAACCAACTCAACAGCATCATTTTAGTTAGAAAGTAGTAAGTACAAAATTATGAAACAATGAGTATGAGATACATGAAATCATTATTGAAATTATGATAAGAGTGTAATGTATTTCATAAGTACAATACATAACTTGTTTTCTAGGCTTAACATGATAACAAATCATTTCGTGATTACAAGTTATAACTTGGTTACGATTCTTAACTTGGATACAATTATTAACTTGGTTACAATGCACAATATTTAATCTGGTTATGATGCTTGGATTCAAATAATAATAAGAGTATGATACATAACCTGGATACAGTGCTTATCTTGGTTAGGATGCATGATTGTGATTCAAAATCTAACCTGGTTATGATATAAATACGATGTGGTACTTAACCTGGTTACAAAGTATGAGCACTATGCAGTTACGATACTATACTTATCTTGATTACAATACATGATTATGATGCATTACTTAACCTAGTTACGATGCATGACCTGGTTACGATTCATGAGATTACAATTCATGTGAATAGAATGGAGTATATAATCTAGTTATGATTTCTGCTTACAAAGAAATAAATAATCTGATTACGATTTTTGCTTTCAATTCAATGCATAATATGGTTATGATTGAAACAGCACATGAAACAAATTAAATAAATCAACAAACACAATTATTATAAGAATACATCAAACACGAAAAATAAAGTGAGTGATTATGATTGTTAAAACGACATACATGATTAACAATATTTGTGATTACGATATGTGTGATTTGTGATTTCCAAAACAAATGATTGATGGGAAAGTTGAAAACATATTTTGACTCAACAATCTACCTCTTTTTTGAAATTACAAAAAAAACAAGAAAACAAATAATATAACAAAAAAAAGACATATCTTCCCCTGAGTTTAATAACTCTAGTGAATATGACTAATCCCAAACTTGGTTTAAACAACTCACAAGGGATCATATTCTCCTTACTTTTACTAGTGAATTATCCACATTAATCAAACATTCATAACAATCCTTATTTTAAAGGCCATTCTGCCCCTTTGCGATTTTCAAAAATAATAAGGAAAAGAATTTATTTCCTGCAAAAAAGTTATAGAAATAGAGTACGAAAAAACAAATGTCACTTGAAGAAAAATTTATTACAAAAAGAGTTCAAACATCATTATTTTCCCTTTTATTTTTATAAAAGATTAAAAACGATAGTTTCATCTTCTTGAACTCTTTTCTATCCTCCATGAGATTGTCAAGATATTTTTTATGAGACTTCAGCTTCTCATCCTATTTAGAAATAATCTTTTCTTACTTCCAGATCTGATCTTCATGAAGCCGATTAATAGCCTCCTGAGTTTTAATTCTTGCTTCTTGGTTATTGAAATCATCCAATCTGAGGTTGTAGTCTTTCTCAAGAGTATCAACTCTATTTGAGAGTGAAATAATCTCATTACTCTTATCTTGCAACTTTTCTATTAAATTCTCAATCTCTTTTAAGACAACTCCTTGATAGGTACCGGCTCTTTGAAGGTTTTCAAGATTTTTTTTTAAATAGGAAAAAAACTTTTGATATATGTTACTGAGAACATTTACCCGATGCAGCAAATCATCTTGCTTAACAAAATAGTTCTTGAGACTATCATCAATGTTATAAGACCATTTCACAACCTTATTGTAAGCCTTACTATGCTCAGTATCATGTTCCTTGAAAAACTTGAACTCAGCTTCGAGAGATAGAAATTTTTCCATCAAGACCTTAACAGAATTCGTTCTATCATTATGTGCATTAGAAATAATTTCCAATCTGGCCTCAACTTTTGGAATAAAAGGTAATAACTTCTCCATCCTATTCAAGGCTTGTTCAATGTACTGAACCCCTTTTAAAGCAATTGTTCTTTTAGAATTTGTATCTTCGGTGAATTATGGGAGATCACCAAAATGAGTCTCAGTGTCGATAACTTGAGCTTGCTAATTCCGATTTATATTGTATTCTTACTCTTCTTCTTCTTCATCATCATATTTATCATAAATCTTAATGAATCTCTTGGAAGAAACTTTTTGAGATAATCTCTTAGAGGTTTGAGGATCCGGAGATGGATAAACAAAATATGGTACTTCTGAAGACTTTGTGGTATGACTTTTTTTTATCTTATTTTTATTCAGATTTAATTTCCAATTGTCCATGTTCTTATTGATCATGTTTCTCTTGGCCTTATTATTCTTGCACTTCTTCTTCTTCTTCATATTCTTTAGCAAGATACTATGTAGATGATTGTTTGGAAACTTGTTTCTCCTTACCTTTCCCTATTGGAACCGATTGAGTTTTACCAGATGGATCCCTTATTTAAATTCTAGATTTCAGTTGCTGAGCTATTCTAAGAATATTGTCAATGTCAATAGCATCAACCTTTCTTTTCTTCAATCTCTTCTTTCCCTCTTCTTCTTTCAAGGTTTCTTCAAACCAAACTCTTAAAGCCAGAGATTCAGCTGAATCCAATCCAAACTAAGGATCCCCTTATTTCCTTTATTGATTTTTATTTCTCCACTCAATAGCAATCTCATCGGATATAGCCTTTTGTTTCTTTTAGGGTTTTGGAGTTGTAGCCTTAACTGCCTTTCTTTTGTTCGAAGATGACTTGGATGGCTTAGAAGGTTTCTCACTACCTTCAGCATCATCCTTTTCTTTCTCAGCATCCGAATCTCTCTTAAACTTTTTCAATTCAGAATTGAAACATAATTTGAGCCTCCTTACCATATCCTTGCTAATTAAGGGATCTTTGAAGAAAGTCTGATCTGACTTAATTGAAATATTACACAAACCAAAGAAATATTTCAGAAACTTACTGATAATCTAGGGAAACATGATTAGTAGAGATTTATACCACCAAATTTGAGTTTCTTAATTATTTGGAAAATAAACCCCATAAGGTTAAACTTCCTCATTTTGACCAAGTAGTCAATCACATGCACATTTGAAACTTTCAAAGTTTCCTTATCACCTTTTCTCGGAACCAAAAACCCTTTCATCCAAAGGGATATGAGTCTATTGTATCCTGATAAATTACTTTCTTTTCTTTTATCATCATGAATCTCAAAAAGAGTTTCTTCAGCTTTATATTTATCAAAGGTTCCATCAGCTTCTGGTAACTTATGAGAATGACATAATGCATCTCCCTCAAATAAAACATCTAGAAACGTATCAGCCTGTTTTGAAGTGGTTGTATATTTTTTTTTCATACATCATAAATGAGATCTTGTGATCCTTGTCTATCTTTACCAATTCATAAAATTTTAACACTTCATCATGATAAACATGATCCTGATCGGAACCTGGTCTTTCTACACAAATCAATTCCCAACCTTGAAAACTAATAATTCTTTTCAAAGAAGAATCAAAGGAGTCATAAAGATATCGGGAGACCAACCTTTCACCATGTAAAGTCATTGAAGATAAATTATTTGGAGTTGTTTCTTTCAAAGAATAAATAGAAGACTTATACATGAAACACTAACTCACACCCTCTGAGAAATTCTCTGATTACAAAAAACTAGGGTGAGAACCGATAGAACTTTGCTGACTATTTATAGATCAGCCTGTCTTGGGAGAAAACACAGAATAAATTGATATGGGACATGTTTTCTTAAAAGAAAAAGATGATCAGGATTAGATATAAGAGATCTAATGGTCAAGAATGATTTCAAACTCTTGAGGTTTTCTTTTAAAAGAAAATTGTATTCAGAGTTAAACCACTTAGGAATTAAAAGAAATAAATGAGAAACAGCCATTAAAACAACCAAATTAAGGTTTTAGAAAATGTGCCTGTCGGAGTAATAGGATAGATATTTTGGTTTCAGTATATTTTTCTTATGAAAACAAAACAATCAAAAACCAATAAAGAAACTAAAACTGATTAAGTAAAATAGGTTGGTACTGAATTTTTTAGAATTGATAGAATAATCAACAATAATAATCCAGTATCGATATTGATATTTCAGTGCCGATAAGGTAATACAATATTGATTGTTCAATACTAAAAAAGTAAAACAATATTGATAGTTTATAATTGACTAGATGATTTAATACCTATGGTCTAAATCTAGTACAGAAAAATTTAAAACCGAAATATAAAACCGATAAAATTCAGAAACCCATAAATAGTAAAACTAATTATCTATAAAACAAAAAGTGAAACTGATAAACTGTAAAACAAAAAGTGAAACCAATAAAATTTAAAACAAAAAGTGAAATTGATAAACTATAAAACAAAAAGTGAAACCGATAAACTATAAAAAAAAGGTGAAAAGTAAAACTTATAGAACTTAAAGAATAAAGAATAAAGCCAGTAAAATATGTATACTCCCCCTTTGAAAAGGAGTAACTCAATGTAAGGAGATGGGTTAAATAAGAAATAGATGTTGAATGATTACTTTACAGTGATCATTCCTATTTTTTGTTTAATGTATTCAAATCTATCAGAAGATAATGGTTTTGTAAAAATGTAATCAAGTTGTTCTTGTGTTCTGATGAATTGTAAAACAATATCTCTTTTTTATGTGTTATCCCTAAGAAAATGATTTCTAATATCTATGTGTTTTGCACATGAGTGATGTGCAGAGTTTTTACTAAGAGCAATGACACTAGTATTGTCACATAGAATTTGAGTTTTTGAGAAACTCATGCTATAGTCAGTGAGTGTGTGTTGCATCCACAACACCTGAGCACAAGAACTTCTAGTTGCTACATATTCTGCTTCAGTATTGGAGAGTACTACTGAGTGTTGTTTCTTTCATGAACAAGAAACCAAAGAATCTCCTAAGAAATGACATGTTCCATATGTACTCTTTTTATCCATTCTACAACCACCAAAGTTAGCATCTGAAAAAAAAATCAAGACAAAATCATTTCCAGAAGAATAGAATGGTCCTAAATCCATAGTTCCCTTTAAATAGAAAAAAAAATCCTTTCACTACTTTTAAATGAGATTATTTTGGATTAGATTGGTATCTTACACATAAGTATACCAAAAACATCAAGTCTGTATGACTAGCCGTCAAGTATAACAGACTTCCTATCATACCTTTAAAAGTTGTTTGATCCACTGATTTCTCAGCTTCGTCAAGATCAAGTGTATTTGAGGTACCGATTGGAGTGATAATACTTTTAGTATTGTCATATCCATACTTTTTGAGTAAGTATTTGATATACTTATGTTGGGATATGTAGTTTCCTTTTGGTTTTAGAGATATTTAAAAACCTAAAAAGAATGTTAACTCACCCATAATACTCATTTCAAACTCAAACTTCATAAGATTTTCAAAATAATCAGTAAGAGATTGGTGAGTTGATCCGAATATAATGTCATCAACATATATTTGGATAATTAAAACATTTTTGTTTTCCATTTTTATAAAAAGAGTTGGGTCAACAATACCTTTAGCATAATTATTTTGTAAAAGAAAACTTGTAAGTATATCATACCAAGCTCTAGGGTATTGTTTAAGGACATACAAAGATTTGGTAAGTTTAAAAACATGATCAGGATGTTTTAGATCTACAAAACTAGGGGGTTGATCAAAAAAACTTCTTCTTGAACAAAACTATTGAGAAAATCACATTTGACATCCGTTTGAAAAAGTTTGAAATTAAATTATTCTATAAAGGATAATAGAATTCAAATAGATTCAATTCTAGCTACCGGAGCATAGGTTTCTTTATAGTATATTCCCTCTTGTTGATTATAGAATTTAGCAATAAGTCTTTCTTTATTTCTTATAATGACTCCATTTTCATCACACTTGTTTCTGAAAACCCATTTTACACCAATTACAGTTTTTTCTTTAGGTTTTTCAACCAAAGTCCATATTTGATTCAGTTCAAATTCATTTAGTTCATATTTCTTTGCTTTAATCCAATCTTCATCACCTAAGGCCTCACTTGAAGTTTTAGGTTCAAATTGAGATAGAAAATAAAGATGTTCTGTTTTATTTCTCAAGGAATTTCTATTCCTTACAGGTTGATTTACATCACTAATGATATTATCACTAGGATGATTTTTAAGAAACAATTGATTTGGGTTTTGTAAAGCCTTTTCATCAATATAATATAGAAAGTCTTCTAGGGTAAATGTTTTAGAAACATTTTCTTGAATATTCCCTTTATCAGAAGAGTTTTTAATCATAGGTTGATAATCAGTTTGTGAAAATACATAAGTTGATGTAGGTAAGGATTGTTTAAAAACAAAGGGTTCAGTTTCATCAAATTTAACATGCACTATTTCTTCAACAGGACAAGAGTTTTTATTGAAAACCCTATAAGCCTTAGAAGTTGTGGAATAACCTAGAAAGATTACTTCATCGTATTGGGGTGAAAACTTGTGTAAATTTTCTTTTGTATTCAATATGAATACTTTGTATCAAAACACTATAAAGTATGAAACTTTAAGTTTTCGACCAGTCCACAATTCATAATGTGTTTTATTAAGAAATGTTCTAGTTAAATTATGATTTATAGTATAACATGCAGTACTAATAGCTTCATCCCAGAAATGATTAGCAATTGAGTATTCACTCAACATGGTTCTTGTTATTTCTTGAAGAATGTGATTTCTTCTTTCAACAACACCATTTTGCTGAGGAGTTTTTGGATCTAAAAATTGTGAGTAATACCTTTCTTACTACAAAAGGTTTCAAAATCCAAATTTTGAAATTCTCCACCATGATCACTAAGAATAGTTATCAATGGTAGTTTTTTCTCATTTTTAACTTGGGATCTAAAATTTTTGAAATAGAAAAAGGATTCATATTTATTTTCTAGAAAATAGATTCATATATATCTAGTATAGTCATCAACTAAAAAAATACGTAGTATTTTCCTCCAATGATTTCAGTTTGTGTGGGACTGAAAATATCCATGTGTACCAACTGTAATGCATTAGAAGTTGAAACTTTATTGATGGTTTTAAATCTATTTTTATGTTTCTTTCCATATTGACAAGGGTTAAAAACCTTTGAAGAATAAAACCTGAGATCTAGTAGATCCTTAACAAGTCTTTTCTTTGAAATTTTACAAAGATTTCTTATGTTACAGTGTCCTAAAATTCTATGACATAACCAAGATTGGTCTTCCATTTCACTTAATCAAGGTAAGTCTTGGCTCCTAAGGTCTTTTAATTTAATTTTGTAAACATTCTCATGCCTATGGGTAGAAATAATGAACTCATCCTTGGAATTGTGAACTAAACATTTATCATTCCTAAAATTCACAAGGTAACCTTCATCACATAATTTACTTATACTAATGAGGTTGTTCTTAAGGCCTTTGACAAACAAAACATTTGAAATTAAAACTTTTCCTAAAAGAAAAATATTACCTATACCAATGATCTTTCCCTAAGCATTATCTCCAAAGGTCACTCTTCCACCTTTCATTTCAACGATCTTTTCAAAGAAATTTTTCTTACTCATCATGTGTTGAGAACAACCACTATCTATGTACCAAATGTTCTTATTATTAGCACACTTATTATTTTCCTGAAAAAGAAACAATTATTTTTTCAAAACCCAAACTTGTTTGGATCTAGAAATGTTAGATAAAATAATTTTTGGAATACACATTTGTTTTTCAAAATGGGCTTTGTGAAATACTAAAGATTGAGTTTTTTTTAAGAGAACAACATCTTTCCCAATGTCCACCACATTGACATTTCATACAAAATGGGGCACTTTGAGGAACAAAATAGTTATTATTAAAAATTGGTTTTGAGTGAGTGTATCCAAATCTAGAACTATTCCTTAAAGGACGAATTTGAGAATACATCTTATGAAAGTTTTACTTACCACATGTAAATTTTGATAAAAGTTTCTTAAGAGAAAATATTTTAGATTTTTGTCTAATGACTAAATTATCATTTTTACAAGAAATTGTTCTGGAATTGTTTTTGGTTTTAGAAACATTTTTCTTTAAAATAAGTTATTTAAGGTCCTTAGAAAGTTTATCCTTTTCAGAATTTACTTCCTTAAGATCCTATGAAATATTTTCAAAATCAATAGTTTTATGATCAAGATATTTTGACAAATCTGATACTTCTTTTATAAGAATAGTTATTCTAGAATTTTCCTTATCGAGCCTTTTCTTGAGTTTTGAATTTTCATTTTCAAGTAATTTGGAAAATTTATACACTTCTTAAAATGAAGGTAAATTGTCCTCTACTGAGGAAGATTCTTCATCCAAAGAGTAAGAATGTTTCACATCAGGATAGTTTTCATTTAAAGAAACATTTGTAAGTGATTCGTCATTGTGTACCTTGGCCATGAATCATTGATTTTCAATAGGTAGTCTGGCTGTGAGTCCTATATTTCTCTGAGCAAAAGATTCATATTCTGAGGATTCATCTGGTGAATCACCACCACTTGCACTCCAAGTATCATTTACCTTCAAAACTTTCTTTGTATTTGACTTGTAATAATTTTTCTTTTTTCTCTCAGAATATTTATCTTTGTTATCTTTCCTTTTTAGTAAAGGACAATCTGGTCTAATATGACCTTCTCTTTTGCATTCATAACAAGTGAAATCAGTATATTTCTTTTATTTTATATATTTATTTTTGAATCTGTATTGAAAGACTTTCTTTATAATAATTTTATTCATCCTCTGAGTAAGATTGGCTAACTCATTTTCTGAGTGATCATTATCACTTGATTATGATATAACAATAGTTTTATTATCCTTGGATCTTATTATCCTTTCCAGTGTTTTGGATTTAGTAGTAGTAAAAGCTACACTCCCATTACCATTATTTTTCTTATTGAAATCATCATCTTTTTCCATCCTGGTATCATGCTGAAGTAGAGTTCTAAATAACTCATCAAGAGTTATTTGAGTAACTATCATGTTTTCATCAATTGTTGTCCTTTTTTATTCCCACTTGTTGGAAATTATATCAATAATATTGTCCACAAGTGCTTCATCATCAAGGACTTTTCACCCATAGATTGTAGACTGTTAACGATTGTCATAAACCTCTATTGTACCTTTTTCACCCATAGATTGAAGGCCCTTGTCTGTTTTGATTTGAAAGACCTCATATTTATAGGCTTCAGGTTCCAACGATCATATTTTCTCCAATGGTCATATTTCTCCTAAAAACTTAGAGGTACTTGGATGCCTGGCATTACAATGGTCAAAACATAACAGAATACACGACATCGTTTTGATTGGTAAATAACCAACTCAAAAACATTGTTTTAGTTATAAATTAGTAAGTATAAAAGTATGAAACAATGAGTATGATATACATAAAATCAGTATTGAAGTTATGATAAGAGTGTAATGTACTTTATAAGTACAATATATAACTTTTTTGCTAGGCTTAACATGATAACAAAGCATTTTGTGATTACAAATTATAACCCGGTTACGATTCTTAACTTGGTTATGATTCTTAACTTGGTTACGATGAATGATATTTAATCTAGTTATGATGTTTGGATTCAAATCATAATAAGAGTATGATACATAACTTGGATATGGTGCTTATCCTGGTTAATATGCATGATTACAATTCAGAATCTAACCTGGTTACGATATAAATACGATGATGTACTTAACCTGGTTACAAAGTATGAGTACTATGAGGTTACGATACTATACTTATCTTGATTATGATACATGATTATGATTCATTACTTAACCTAGTTATGATGCATGACTTAGTTATGATTCATGGGATTACAATGCATGTGAATAGAATGGAGTATATAATCTAGTTAATATTTCTTCTTACAAAGCAATAAATAATCTGATTACAATTTCTACTTTCAATTCAATGTATAATATAGTTACGATTGAAACAGTATATGAAACAAAGTAAATGAATCAACAAACACAAATATGATAAGGATACATCAAACATGAAAAATAAAGTGAGTTATTACAATTGTTAAAACACCATACATGATTAACAATATTTTTGATTACGATATGTGTGATTTGTGATTCCTAAAACAAATGATTGATGGGAAAGTTGAAAACATGTTTTGACTCAACAGGTTGGCCACATGATCTCAAGCGTGCCTCTCCCTACACCAGAGGCTACTGACTAGCAGTGAGGTCCTAATGTGTGTCTATGGGGAGACCATGCCCTCATGATCATATTATAGCACAATGGTAAATAATAGTGATAAGAAGTGGAAATAATAATAAATAAGAAGTGGAAAAATAATAATAAATCGTCCAGTATAACCAGAAGGTGGAAGCTGAATCAGTATCATATAAAAAAATGATGATCATGTCATGATGATATACAAAAAGGGAAGTTCACAAGATACAGGGGTATAGGCATATACATTATTCTAAACAAAAAAATACCAAAATATTCCTCTACTATCATCACGATCATTAGCTCGTTCCTCTACTCTCGTACTCCATCCTAGCATCAAATATCAAACATTAAAATTCAGTCGCTTCCCCTTTTCAATACCTATAGACATTAAGTCTATTCAAGTACCATTAATTTCCCAAAAATGGTGTGAGATATACTCAGTAGGACACCACGAATGATGTCTAGAACAATATAGTCTATACATATAAAATGATCAATGCATGGGTAAATAATAAATATAAGGAAATAAATAAATAAATACATCGGTCTGGGTTCCTCATGGGATATCTGGCTGACACTACCTACTTTGGCCTAAGCTAGATATCTTTGAACCAAGGTCAACCTGTATAGATATGATATGGGTGTAACAATGGGTCATCATAAATCAATCATCAAGAAAGGACTATGCCCAAGAATGTTATTTGGCTTGATGGACCTGTCCCTGGGTTAATAGTTTTCATTATTAGAATTTAAATTTACCATACATCCTTAGAATTTAATGCATGTAATCCTAAGATCATCCAAGGTGATCCATAAAAGGAATCCCAAGTATCGTTCCAGGAGCATTATAAAAACCCATCACCATAAGAGTCCATCTAAGGCGATCTTTAAAAGGAATTCCAAGTATCAATCTCAGCATGGTGTAAGCATGAACCTTTGATCTCGTCCTAGGTATCTCACATAGTGGACCGAGTATCGTTCATAGAATGGTATAACCATCTTCCCACCAATCCCATCCAAGGTGACTCCCCTAGGGAACCATTATTTCCCATGAGTAGGTAAGTAATATTCACAGTGATCCCAGCCAATGCATTCTATAAAGAATCCAAGTATCACTCTGAGTATATTTACAATCCATAAAAGTCCTAAATATAAAGCATGATGATCCTGCCCATGATGTCCTTAAGTCAGGACCCTAGTATCACCCTCAGATTGACATGAAGGTATGGTTTAACTATTAAGAATTTATATCATTTTAACAAGGCATTGAAACCATAATACTTTAAATAAGTTGGATATTTCATTTCATCCAATTAATTTAAGCTATGGAAAAAATTACAATGTCCCAACACATGGCCAATCATTTTCCTTAGATCATTTCACATTCCAATACATTTATTTCAAGGAAAATCATATAACTCAAATACTAACTATTAAATTTAGTTCCAAGGAAAAGGCTCATAATCCTTTAAAAAGAGTCACACCCATAGGGGTGGCTCATGTTGAGGCAACCACCCCACGACATTAATTCATGGGTAGTTAGGGTCCTGCTATACCTGAGAATAACCTTTAATTTAATTAATTAGACTTTATGAAGGTGACACTGGAGGAGTTCAGTGTATGACATGACTATTCATGGTAAATATAATAATACTTTTTGGGAAAAGGAATAGACCACCTACCTTAGGTTGGTAGACGACCACTCATCTGTTTTCGGCCTTTAAATCGATCTATAACATAAGAAAATGGAAACATAGACAAAAGACCTAAAAATAAGGAATATGAGATTGCACCAAAATAGCACAAAATGCAGAGTGATAAATGATGAAAGGGAGGAATGGGAGTGGAGAGCTTACTGTTTCAGATCCAACATGACTAACAGCAAAGAGAACGAAGCTTGGACGAAGGATATACCCCAAAGGATGAGTTAGGAATGAAGAGAATCTTCAGATGGAGGGAGTTCTATATGGGAGAGAAGAAAAGTGATCCCTTTCCAAAAAGAGGGGTTCTTCCACTTTAAAAGTCGACCTCAGGATTTACACAGTGTGTAAATGCATTACACATCATATAATGCTCAGGTTTTTTCCTCCCAGGTAAAAACCTTTACATATTGTGAATGTTGTCTACCCAGCTAAGTCCATGCTATGTATTTGGTTTGCAACCAGTTTCCATCCCTCTTGTTACTTCCTTTCTAGAAGGAAATCAACAGGCCCAAAGGCCTAGTTACTAGAGTTTAAGCCAAAATAGAAACTTAACAAGGGTTTGACCAAATTTAAAATAATTCATACCTATATGAAATGTTGGGACATTATAACCTCCCCTCCTTAAAACAACTCATCCCTGAGTTTCCCTTATGAGGTTGGTAAAACATTTTCTGAGAAAAGTTCTAGTTGATGAGCACGTACATTAGCCTCTCTCTCCCAGGTCTCATCATGTACACAATCGTACTACCATAACACCTAGACTAGAGAAACTAACCTACCTTGGAGATCCTTTGTGCTCTGATCAACGATACATATCAGATTCTTCTCAAAGGATGCATCTACCTCCAACTCAATATCCTCAGGATCAAATAAATGATATGGGTCAAAATGATAATGGTGAAGCTGTGATACATGGAAGACATCATGCATGGCCTGGTACTTCTGATGTAAAGCCAACAGATAGGCTGTCATCTTGACTCTATCCATGATCTCAAAAGGCCCGATGTAATGATGTGATATTTTTCCCTATCTCTGAATCCATATATAACCCAATCTATGAGAAACACATAGAAATACCCAATGCCCCACCTCAAACTCTAGAGGTTGATGGTGAATATTGGTATAAGACTTCTACCTGGATTGAGATATATCTATATATTTATGAATTATATAGACTTTCTCTAAAGTCTTATAAATGAGACAAGGACCTAGTAGTGCTGCCTCACCTACCTATAACCAGTACAGTGGTGAATGGAACAAGATACCATAAAGGGCCTCATATGTAGCCATATGAATCATTGTCTGGAATCTATTATTATAGGAAAACTCATTTATAGGTAAGTGTTTCTCCCAAGAACCTACAAAATCAAGGAAACATGCTCAGAGCATATCCTCAAACACCCATATCATATTCTCTAATTACCCATCATCTAAGGGTGATATGTTGTACTCAGTAGTACCTGTGAACCCAGTGATTTTTGTAACCCCTATCAGAACTGTTATGTGAATCGAGCATCTTGATCTGATATTATAGAATGGGGAACACTATTAAGGTGTAAAATCTCCTAAGTATAAATACTTCCAAGATCATCAAATGATAAGTTCTCTTGGATAGGTAGGAAGTGTGTGCCCTTGGTTAACCTATCATTTATCACCCATACTACATCACTTCCTCGAGGGGATCTTAGCAAACCCATCACAAAAATCCATAGTGACATCATCCCATTTCCACTCAGGAATAGACAGAGGCTGTAAAAGTATAGTAGGTCACTGGTACTCAGCCTTCACTTACTGATAGGTATAGAGCCAAGTGATAAAACCTACAATCTACCTCTTCATATCTGGACACCACTACTGATGACATATGTCCCGGTACATCTTAGTAATCCTAGGGTGAACTACCCAAACAGAATCATGATATTCTAGCATCAACAATTCCCATATTTCTGAAGGAATCCAGATACATCCATGAAAGTGTAGGATCTCATCCTCATCGATAACCCAACCAGGAGGTGGGTCCTCTCCTAAGACACTCTCCCTCAAGACTAGGCCCTTCAGGATCTAATAGTTGTCTCATTTTCACCTATTCTAGAAGGAAGGATGTCACAGCCAAGGCTGCTAAAATAGGTTTCCCATGATACTCCTAAAACTCAAGGTGCATCTCAAAAAATAGTGCCATCAACTTTCACTCACTATTGTCCTCTTGGATGGACTATGTGTGGGTCTTCTAGCTCAGGGTGTTAGCTACTACATTTCCCTTCCTGGGTGTATAAACAAACTCAAATCCAAACAATTGAAGATACTCTACCCACCTGCACTACCTAATATTCAGATCATGATATGTAGAAATATATTTGATGCTTTTATGGTATATGTAAACAAAAAACCATTCCCCCAATAGATAATGCCTCCAACAGCATGAAGAATGAACCATAGCTGCTAGCTCAAGTTCATTCATAGGGTAATTCTGTTCATGAGGTCTCAACTGGCAAGACCCGTATGCTATAACCCAATCTCCCAATATCAAAATTTTTACTAGCACAATTCCTGAAGCATCTTAATAAACTATATAGATTCTTCTTGGCATTGTAATAATCAAGATTAACATTGATTTCAATCTCCCTTTCAAATCCTGAAAGGATATCTCGTATGCTTTAGACTATAAGAAAATCACACCCTTCTTAGTCAAGCTTGTAAGAGGCATTGATAAGCATGATAAGTCCTTAATGAAACACCTGTAATAGCCTGCCATCCCTAAAAAACTATGTATATCAAATACATTATTATGTTTCTCCCAAGAAACCATGGAACTCACCTTCTCTTGATCAATAGGTACTCCTTCCTATGAGATAATATGACCCAAGAAGTGAACCTTATCAATACAAAAGTGGAATTTGGTGGTATTGGCATAAATATGATTCTCTCTTAGTGTATTCAGCATGATGTCAAGATGTTTAGCATAATCATGTCGGGTAAGAGAATACACCAGGATATCATCTATTAAGACTACCATGAATGAATCTAAATATATGTGGAAAACCTAATTCATCAAATCCATAAAAACAGCAGGCATGTTCGTGAGGCTGAATAGCATAACCAAGTACTCATACAAGTCATATCTACTCTAGAATTTTGTATGTGGTATGTTTTATGGTCTCACATTCACCTGGTAGTATCCCAACCTCAAATAGATCTTAGTGAAAACAGTCACTCATCGGAGCTCTTCTAAGAGGTCACCTATTTGAGGTAACGGATACCAATTATTAACCATAAGCTGGTTCAATCGATAGTAATCCATGAAAAACCTGAGAGTACCATCTTCCTTCTTAGAAAAAAGGATAGGTGAACCCCATGGAGAAGTATTGGGTCATATAAAATCCTTTTCTTCTAAGTCCTCTAACTGCTTATTCAGTTCTTGTATCTCTGTGGGTGTCATCCTATAGGGATGAATAGACACTGGTGATGCTCCTGGCACTATCTCAATGGTCAAATCTTCCTTTATAATAGGAGGTAATCCAAAGAAATCATCAAGGAATACATCCCTGAAATGATCCACCACACGAGGTAATTCCATACACTACATTCCTTGATCATTCATAAAGAGACTATCCATCTGGGCTATCACTCCACCCATACCATGATGTTCAAGTCCATCTTGAATCACCTAGACATCCCATTAAACCTTATGAATGTAATCATTTCCCTCATGTGATGTAAAGGACACCCTCTAGCGATAAAAATCATCATAGTCATAGTATGGAACCAACTAGTCCATCCTAAGAATGACATCAAAGTCTGTCATCTAAAAGAAGAAAAAAAATATTTCATAGGAAGATACATCCAACCACCTCAAGAGAGAAATATATTCATTAGTTTATACTCTCTAATCAAATGTCTAATGGTGTGTCAAGAGTCATTATGCCACTAAAGTATACCATTTCTGGGCATAGACTCTCCATAATTGTCGTAGATATAAAAGAGTGAGAAGAACCTATATCAAATAAGGAATAAACTAAAGTAGAGGCAACTAGAATAGTACCTCATACTGTATAAGGATGTGAATTTTTCTACTTGAGAGTAGGATTCACTGCATAGATATGGCTAGATTTTCGGCCTTAAGATGAAACCATACTAACCTGGGCATGTTCTCTATACTAGCACTGAGCCTTTGAAGTTTGACTACCTCAACCATGACCACCTCCTAAGCCTAATTGACCAGTAGTAGACCGGAACCTAGCTTGATATGGAGCTACAGATCCTATACCCAAATACAGTGTTGGTATAGATCCCTTATCACTATTCACTAGAGGTAAAGTTTATAAGAAATGTTGAAGGTGACTCATCCTACCACAGGCTCGACACTTGATTGGGTTCTTTATACACCAGGGATTCTTATGCCATGTCCTACCACACTGGTGAAACACCACATAACTATCAATATATGTCATCTAGCTAGTGTTTCCCCCACGAGTAATCTTGAAATGACATTTCCTACAACTAGTCAAACTATCACCCTGTCTCGAAATTAAACCGCCTTGACTTGTACTATTAGCTTCCCTCAAGTTCCACTCAGTGATGAGGGTCTGGTTCACTATCTCTGAAATGCTGTTAAATTGGAAGAAATTAACCTATGATCAGATGGTGTAAGCAATCTCATCCTTAAACCATCTCACAACCATCAACTTTTCACCTATCAGTGTCAGTGAAAAACATTGAATACCAATGAAATGAGATGAATGATCCATCACAGACATAGCACTATACTGAAGATGCATAAAATCTATAGCATAGTCTACTCTCAAAGTTTGTGGAAATAAGTGGTCATATAAGGTTGTATGGAAGTCTTCCCAGACCATACCCTGATAACGATCAGCCAAAGAGATGGAATCCCATCAATGCTTAGTGAATTCATGAATCATATAGGTGGAAATCTTAAGCTTTCACTCTGGAGGCATCTACATATGCTTGAATATCGATAACATGGACTCTAGCCATGACTCAATAACCTGAGGACCACCATCCCCTAAGAAGGTGGGAGGATGTTTCTACTATAATTCTCATGTAAACTATATAATGGTAGAGGAGGGTCATAGAGCTCCCTATATAGACTGCATAAAGTGTAAGAAATTATCTTGTGACTGAGCATTGAAACCCAGTGGAAGATCAACAGGAGGTGCCTCAAGTGGCACTGCATAAGGTAATACTGGTGGCTTAGGGGCCGCCACCTCTAAATCATGGTTATCTCCACCCTCTTAGCATACAACTCGAGGAAATTATGGTGGAATAACTCTATAATTTTCCAAAATCAAACCTTAGATAATATTTAACAATAGATAAGAACAAGATGATAGGAAAGGATAGGTACACAGTCTTCCTATAAAGATTCACACCTCTTTTTCTGCTCCTAAATTCAGGTATAGGTGTTAAGAAAGATCATAATAGACCATAATAGATTCTTCCTACTACCCACTAATAAGGTCAGGTCAGGGTCAAGGTCTTATATAACACAACATAGGTTCTGGTATATGGAGTTTCAATTGTGAGGTATAGAGGAAAACACTCTTTACTTTGCAATTAGCATCCCCATTTAATGGTAACCATTTCATTTAAGTTTTACATTAATTTATGTTTGTAATTATTTATATGTATATAGATATCACAACCTAGTTAGATGCATCACCATTCCTAATTCATAAAGGCCCATACTCTTTATAAATTGCAATTGGTATGTCATGTAACTGAAACCTGACCTTAACATCCAGTATCAATATGTAACAGGTCATGTAAAATGGTTTGATTAAATGAATCACTATTCCCAATTTATAATTACTTGCTTCATAAATTACAATTGGCATTCAAGCAATTAAATCATCTAATGTGTCATCCCATAGAACCAATGGTTCATGGCTCAAACATGGCATAATTGCTAAATTAAGGTGTTATCATCAATATACATGGGAAAACACCATTTATATTGAATTATACACTTAAATTAATCTATTTATGTTATCCCTACAAGAAACATTAGCACATTTCCATATATAATAATCAAGGGACCAAACTATATATAGCAGGAAATGCATGCATGAAGTAAATGTGGCATGAAAAATGCATGACATGTGAATCCTCAAGTGCCTAATATGATGCATAAGATGATACCTCCTTGCAATACCAGGCCAAGGAAAAATAATTCCATAATAATAATATCAATAATAATAATTTTAGAAGACATGTGCCTCAACCAATGGTGAAATCAGCATAACTGTAACTAGCACAAACCAAAATAGAAATATCTCAGCCTAGGTAATTTGGGTTTCCCCTGTACATGGGTTAGCTACTCCTATGAACAGACTCATTACCAAATTTTGATATATCCTAGTCTCCAATATAATACCCAAATATTAATATAAAAATAAAAATAAACCTTTGATACCACTTTGTATCATCTCGCCTTAGATGCCATTAATCGGTGCCCTGAGACAGTTGGCCACATGACCTCAAGCACGTCTCATTGTATTCCAGAGGCTACCAACTAGCAATGAGGGCCTAGGGTGTATCCATGGGGAGACTATGCCCTCATGATCAGAGCATATCACAGTGGTAAATAATAGTGATAAGTAGTGGAAATGATAATAAATAAGAAGCATCAGAATAATAATAAATCATCCAATCTAACCAACATGCATAAGCTAAATTAGTATCATATACAAAAATGATGATCATGACATGATTCTATAAAAAAAGTAAAGTACATAGGATATAGGGGTACATGAATATACATCATGCTAAACAAAAGAAGAAAAATACCAAAAGTTGCCTCTACTAGCATCATGGGCATAGGCTCGGCCCTCTTCTCCCATAGTCTATCCTAACACCAAAGATAAAACATCAGAATTTAGATGCTTCCTTGTGTCTATACATGTAGACATGAAGTATGTTATGGTACCATAGACGAACCAAATAGGGTGTGAGATATACTTAGTATTCCACCACCAATGGTTTCTAGAGAAATCCAGTCTATGCATATAAAATAAACCGTGTGCAGGTACATAATAAATTCAAGGCGGTAAATAAATAAACACATCATATTAGGTTCCTCATGGGATACCCGGCCAACACTACCTACTTTGGCCGAATCTGGATATCTTTGAACCAAGTTCAACTAGTACAGATATGATATGGGTGAAATAATGGGTCATCATAAATCAAACATCAAGAAAGGATTGTGCCTAAGCATGTTATTTTTCTTGGAGGATGCATCCCTAGGTTAATAGTTTTCATTATTAGAATCTAAATATACCATATATACTTATAATTTCATACATGGAATCCTAATACCATCTAAGGTGATCCATAAAAGGAATCTCAAGTATCACTCTAGGAGCACTATAAAATCCTATCACCATAAGAGTCTATTTGAGGTAATCTGTAAAAGTAATCCCAAGTATCACTCTTGGAATGGTGTAAGCATGACCATCTGAGCCTGTCTTGGGAATCTCATGCATGGTATCGATTATCGTTCATGGAATGGTACAACCATCATTCCAATGAGTCTATCTGAGGTGACTCGCCTAGGGAACCGGTATCTCCCAGGGGTAGGTAAGTAATCCACCCAGTGATCCTATCTAAGGCATTCTATAAAGAATCCAAGTATCGATCTTGGTGTACTTACAATCCATAACAAGTCCTAAATATAAATCATGATGATCCAGTCCAATGTGTCCTTAAGTCATGACCCTATTATTGCCCTCATATTTACATGAAGGTATGGTTTAACTATAAAGAATTCATAACATTTCAATAATGAATTACAACAATAATACTTTAAATAAGATGACTAGTTTATTTTATCCAATTAATTTAAGATATAGCATAAATAACAAGGGCCTAACACATGGCCAATAATTTTCCTTAGATCATTTCACATTCAAATAAATTTATTACAAGGAAAATCATACACCTCAAATACTAGCTATTAAATTTAGTTCCAAGGTAAAGGATCATAAGCCTTTAAAAAGAGGCACAATCATAAGGGTGGCTCGTGTTGAGGTAACCGCCCCATGGAATTGATTTTTAGGTAGTTAGGGTCCCTTTTTACATGATAATAACCTTTAATTTAATTAATTATACTTTATGGAGGCAACACTGGAGGAATCTGGCACACAGCATGACGACACATGGTAAATTCAATAAGACTTTTAGGGAAAAGGAATCGACCACCTACCTCAGGTTGGTAGATGACCACCCATCTATTTTTGGCCTTTGAATTGAGCTAGAACAGAAGAAAAGGGAAACATAGACAAAAGTCTTGAAAATAGAGCATATGAGCTCGCACAAAAATAATGTAAAAGATAGCATGATGAACGATTAAAGGGAGGAATAGGAGTGGTGATATTATTGTTATAGATCCAATGTGACTGATGATGAAGATAATGAAGCTTGGATGAAGGAGATACCCCAAAGGATAGGTTAGGTAAGAATAGGAGCTTCAGACGGAGGGGGTTCTGTGCTGGAGAGAATAAAAGTGAGCCCCTACCAAAAAATGGCTTATTCCCTTTTAAAAGTCAACCCTGGAATTTACATGATGTGTAAATGCATTACACATCATGTAATTCTTAGGGGTTCCCCTCTTGAGTAAAAACCTTTACACGTCGTGAATGGGGTATTCCCAACCAAGATCACATCGTGTATTTAGTCTACAACCAAACTTCAACCCTCCAGTCACTTCCTTTCCATAAGAAAACTGACCAGTCTAAAGGTCTAATCACTAGGATCTAATCCAAAAGATAAAATTATCAAGGTTTTGACCGAATTTAAAAGAATTTTTACCTATCTAAAAGGCTGGGATGTTACACCATGGACCATCAAGTTGTGGCGTAGGGAAACTTGAGGTTAGACAAAGTTGTGGTATAGGTGGTTGGTTGCATTGTGGATCCCTAGAGACCAATTTTTTAGAGATAATACCGATTTTATCATAGATAAACCGTGGATATTAGGCTTCAATGTAGCTCTCTATTGGTGGTTTGTACTTGTGAAGTAAGGGAAGTCGGTTGTGGCGTGGAGGTTTTTTGAGCCTCTACTAAGTCGAGGGTGGTTGTAGTGTGGTTCTTGGGTTGTGTCATAGAATTATCCCAGGAAAAGTGAATCTGAGCATAGTCTGTGCCATGGATTTTAGATACCATTTAGATGGGGGTGGTTTCAACATGGTCTGGGGTAGTTGTGTTGTGGTCTAACCATTTTTAGAAAAACTACACCATGTCCATGGGGGCTATGGCATGATCTTTTTTTTTTCAGAGTTAAAAGTCTCATACCCTGGTTTATTACCAACTTCTTCTACTTAAACCTTATTTGAATATTTGTATTTTGGGAGGTTCTCAAGAGGCAATTGGCTCCTCCATCCCACATTCTTCTCGGATCAAAGCATTGGTGGATGCATTTGATCTCTCTATGGTAAGTGGGGATTTTTCTTGTATTTGACTCCTTTGTTTTTCTATATCTCTTTATTTGAGAGTTATGTATCCTCAATATCTTGATGGAATGGAACCTTGATCTGATGGGATGTGTTTTTAGGGATTATTTTTTGATCTTTTATTCTTTCAACTCTCCATTGGTGTTCACATTTCAAGTGTTTGATCATTTGATCTTATGATTTAAAGTAGGTAGCTCCATAAGGATTTTACCTATAATTTAAACCATGATTACTACCTAATTTGAAGTATATTTTCAAATATTTTATAAATCTTAAACTATGATGATTTGATGATTGATTTCAAAGTCATGATATTTGTGAAATAAAAACCCTTTTTCAAAAGCTTTTGATAAAATGATTGGATTTTGAGAAATATGGCTTGAATTGAGAAATGATTTGATGATTGATACTTGAGAAAATGGATTTAAATGAAATGTGATTTTAAAAGGAATTAATTTTATAAAAACCTATGATTTGGTTTTGAAATTTAAATGTCATACTAAAACTTGAAATTAGTCATTTGATATGGAATCAGGCCTTTTATTACATAATTTTTCCTTACATTTTATAAACAGAGGATCTTTAAAATTTTAGTGTCTTGGAAATAAGGTACATAATACATGAAAACTTATAAGATTATTCTATTCCACTTTATAGGATTCTTAAAGTTTCAAATTAAGTATATGTATTTCTTCATATAACCTGGGGACATACATCAAAGTAAAGGGTGAGCATAAGGCCCAGCAAGGGAAAACAAGTGAAACAGTTTACATGTGAACTTGAGAGATATCAATAAGAACATGAGAAATATCATAAAGGCATGATAAATAGAAATATAATGATAATAATAAATTAAATAATAACTTTAAAATTTGGATAAAATATTTAATTTATACATTTATAATAATATCACCAAGGGCCATCTCCAAGGTGTCATTAAAATTACCAATGTTATTCACCAAGGTATCGTAAAAATTGTCATCTATAGAGATTAATTTATTTACCCAATGCATTGGATCACTATTAGGGAACACCATTAATATGTATTTATTTTCATGTTATCCACATATATCATAATCAAACATTTCATAAATAACCCATAGATAATAAAATAAATGGGTTTCATATTAAAATCATGGCGTTTTAAAAAGTGCTTCAAAACATGATCATTATGTCATTTATAAATCACAAAAATAGAATGAGGGTTTTTATGTATGTTAATTA